>JAYESA010000016.1:145992848-146152848 GCA_036927795.1 Iris macrosiphon
TATCTCCTCCTTAAAGAACAATTTCCACTTTTGTCATTCCTATCAAATAGCGTAAACTCCAGTTGAGCGCTTTTCAATTCGACTTTGCAGGTTTGACCATGGACCTGCTGACTACATTGACTGCATGTGCAATATTAGGATGAGGTGGTTGAAATACGAAAGTGTCTGGCTAGTAGAGTACTCATAGGCTTCACAACTAACATACTGCATCTCTCCAACATATTACTGATGTGGCTCTCTTGTGACAAGAAGAGTCTATGTTGCTTGCGATTTCTCATGATCTCCATATACCCATAATCTTTCGATCTGTCTATAGAGGTCTTTCATATCAAACTCACTACTGAGTAAAACCTTCAACTACAACTGAATTTCTAACTTGTCTCGAGCTGCGATCACTACCAAAATAATACATTTTAGCGACGTCAAAAACATCGCTAATTAACCAAAAAATGTCGCTAATAATAATTAGCGACGTAATTAACGACTTTTATGTGTCGTCGCGTATTCCATGGTCACTGACAAGAAAAACATTGCTATTCGTCGCTATAGCGACATATATTTGCGACGTGATGACGTCGCCGTAGTTCTGACGTCCAACGTCTCGACGTCGGTACATCGGCGACGTCCTAAAGTGTCGCCACACGCCGCTAAAATAACGACTTAATCAGCGACGTCCTGCGACAAAAATGCTAACATGGCAGAAATTGCCATGTCATCATTATAGCAACGTTTAGCATCACTTAGCGACGGACAACTATTTTTTAGCGACCTAATCTCCCCCGACGCTAGACATCGTTGAACGTCGCTATTTTTGAAATATAGTACTTATAGTATCTTTACTAGGATGTTCAGATGTTATGGAAGAAATGCTATTTATTATCTTTTCTATGCACAAGAGGTTCTTTGTGAATTGTTAAAATTCACATAAAATTTCAAGGGCACAAAAAAGGTAATCAATAACCTATATTCCTAACATATGATCATCCCAATAAAGATACCATAAGTACTGTATAATAAAATATTACAACCATAAATTGTTTGTATCGTATATAAAATATTTGTTGAGATACAAATATTACAACCATAAGTTATTACAGTATAGGTGATTATGGGGACTTGGACGCCGCAGGGGTAGCAAGAGAAGGTCGAACGTGGCGGGGGAAGCCGGCGGTGCGGGCGCGACGGAGGACGAGGTGGTGGGAGTTGATGAGGGGGTCATGGTCGGAGTTGTGGAGTATGCGGTTGTTGCCGACGACGACGCAAGAGTTGTTTGGGTGGCGGAGCCGGGTGGCGGAAGTTGTGGTGGGTGGCGGAGTCGACGGAGGCAGAGGCGGAAGTCGGGCGGAGGCGGAGGCGTGTGGCAAAAGTCGCGGCAGAGGCGGGTGGCGGAGCCGGTATACAGCTGAGGGGAAGGGGAAGGGGAAGGGGAAGGGGAGTGGGAGTTGGGAGAGGGGTGAAAAGGGTTATTTATAGGGGGAGGGAAATTTGAACCGACCTGAATTTTCGGGATTTTTGCGACGTCGCATTTGGACGTCGCTAATCGTCGCTATATAGTGACGTCCAGCGACGATAAGCGACATTTTAGGACGGGAATCGAAATTTGAACCGATCGCATAAATTGGTGACGGTATACAGTGTCGCTAGACGTTGCTAAATTTAAAAGTTTGGAGACGAAAGAGTGGGGGAAAATAAAACTTCGAAACCCTATATGAAATGATTTAGCGGCGTCTTATTAGAAACGTCGCTAAATGTCGCTAGATTATCATATTCGGCGACGTACATGTAGAAACGTCGATGATTTAAAAAACATAGAGACTTTTGGCGACTTCTCGACGACGTCCATTTTCATAATATTAATCGTAGTCGCTAGACGTCGCTGAATGTCGCGAACAGTGACGCATTGCGACGTTATTTTATTACGTCACTAAAATCTATAAAATTAGCGACGTCTTAATCCGGAATCGCTAAATACGTCGCTAATTTGACTTATTTTGGTAGTGGATTAGCATGTGTCTACATAAAGGATCAAATAGATATACGAACCATCGTCAATTTTTTGTTGGTAAATACAATTGTTATATGAACTCCTTACATAGTTATACCCCATCATAAACCAATCAAAATGCTTGTATCACTATCTTGACGACTGCTTCAATCCATATAATAACTTCCACAAACTACGATGTGATCCTCTTTGACCTAAACTCGAACCCTCTACTTGGATCCTTAGAATGTCCTTTTCTAACCTTCCATGAAGAAACATCGCCTATACATCAGGTTGTTCAAGCTCCAAATCCTGATGTGCTACCATAACTACTAGCTTCTGAATAGAAGTGTCATACAAAGGAAAGAATATCTTGATGCAATTCATGCCTTCTCTCAGGTTTTAGCCTTTAGGTACCCAACGAACCATGTATTTCTGAAGAGATTATCTTGTCGTTTTCACTTGAGAACCTCGATATGTTTTCTAAACCCACTTTTAGCTTATTATCTTCCTTCATGACGTTGGTGGTGGTACGAACTTCCAATTCTGGTTTTTCTAAATAGACTCCACCCATCTCTTCATCCATCGTCGCAATCCACTAACTGGATTATGTGCTTCAAATATCACCCCGATATATAGAGGGCTAACTCCACTTCTTCCGCTAAGTTTAGGCGTATGCTACCATGTCATCAAAACAATATTTCTAAGAAGCATAAATTTGTTGACTTGGACCATCCGTGGCGATGTTTTATGTTGTTTGTTGCAGCTGTTGCAATTGCAACGATTGTGAATCTGTGCCATGTGGCTCCACCTTAATTGCTCATCATGGAGGCATGTCAAACTCTACTTGCTTGCTAGTGTTCTATCCTGACACCAGACTGCATGAATTTCTTATCAACGTCAAGTTCCTCCTGGATATCACTTTAGAATTTGCTCCAAATTCTACCTTATTGTGTACCTTCTCCATAAGATCAAGATTGACACAATTTGTATCAGGATGCATGATGACAACGTCATGATACTTACTGACATTCAACACATCACCACATCGCCCCGCATGAAGAAGAATCTTATCTCCTAGCTAGCTTGGGTTTTCTGGATTCATGAGGTTACTTGTGCATCATTGAGGCTGGAGTTCTACGAATCTCCAAAGACATTTTAGTGGTGATGAAGAGAGTCAAAGAAATAAGCATATACATCTTGTTAAGCAAGATGGTCATAGGATCAACAATGTTAACATTGTCATCGGTTTCTAGCCGGATAGAGGCGTCCATAGTCCCTGTTACTTCAACAAAGACGCATCTTGATGCGCCATAGAATAAAGATATTCTCTTTGTAAATTTCTCAATCGATTTTTAGATTGTGTGACATCATCTCTGATACTTGATCTAAAGCAAAAATTCAAACCGAAGCTCTGATATCAGTTTATTAAGAATTGATCAAGTATAAAACAAATAGATAGCATACACTCAGAAATAAAATCGGACAATCATAAATAATAGAGAAAATTTAAGTCATATCTCACATTATTTACTCATATTCAAGGTGCACTCCAGTACTTTACCATAATGTATGATCCTTTCCCTCTCAACTTTTAACGAAAATCGTCACTGACCGACGGTCAACGCGTTTTACCAAATTTTTTGGCTAAAATATCCCTGGCACCCTTCTCCCTCCTTTCTCCTCCCCCCTCTCTCTCTCTCCTCCCCCCCTTTTCTCCAGTCGACCAGCGGCAGCGACGAAGCCCGCGTGGGGGAGCTAGGGGGAGCGCAGCCGGCGTGGGGGAGGGCGAAGGAGTGTAGGGAAGGCCGCGGGGTCAGGTCGCGGGGAGCTAGGGGGAGTGCGGGGCGCTGCGGGGGGCATGCGTAGAGGAGCTGCGGGGATCGGAAGGGGGCACTGCGGGGTGCCGGCGAGAGCGAATGCGGGGGCCCTCCTGCCACGTTGCTGCTGATGGCTCCTGTTGTCGCTGCCGCGACAACCACCGTAATGTCGCCACAACCCTAGCCGCCGCCCCTGCGAGCGACTCGGCGACCCCCCTGCCCCCCACCCCCCGTCGATCTTCCTCCCAATGCCATGCGCTCCCCCCTTCTAGTGACCTCCCCCCCTCCACCACGCGCGATCCCGTCGATCCACCCCCCCTTCGACTCCCCCTCCCCACGCCGCGCCCCCTACCTCCAGCGCGTGCCCGACGAGCCCTGCGTCGCTGCACCCCCGGAGAGCCCCCATGTTCCCTCTGCGAGCCCTCCCGTCGTGCCGCGCGAGCTCCCTCCGGCCTCGCTGCCCCCGCGCTAGCCTTCCCAGAGAAAAAAAGGGGAGGAGAGAGGGGGGCGCCGTCGTTGCTGTCCGCCACGGCCGCCGTGCAACCCCGCAACCTCCACCCCCTCCCCCCTCCCCCCTCCCCTCTATCACCGTGCGACTCAGGCCATATCTGTCTTCTCCCTCCTCCACTCACGAGACGCACAGAGAAGAAGAAAACAGGAAAGGATATTTTCGTCAAAATAGTTCGGTCAAAGGCATTGACCGTTAGTCGTTGACAGGTTTCGTCAAAAGTGAAAGAATATCGTATACATTATGGTAAAGCAGTAGGGTACAACTTGAGTTAGGATAAATAAAGTGGAATGTAACTCAAGTTTTCTCTAAATAAAAAAAATATTTAAGCTGAAAACCATAAAGGGGAGAAAACCAAGAACAAAGCATAAAGAATTCACAAGTACGAAGAAGAGTACATGTGATGTTTGTTCTCTAAAGATCCCATGTGGACTATTTTTTAACCTCCCAATTATATATAATAAAAATAAGAATTCTTAGTTCTAATAAAAAAATAAGAATTTTTAGTTCCTAATTCTAATTCTAATTCTAATCCTAATTCTAATCATAATAAGAAAACAAGAATTCATAATCATAAGATCAAATTATCCTAATAGTGTCATAATTTTAGCGTTCAGACGTTTTTGGCATATTTTTTCACTAGATCGATTTTGGCATCTCAACTTCAGCATTCGAACGTTTTTGGCACTCGGAACTTACCTCGAAAGAATAAATGGCAATAAAAATATTTCAATTGTGCTTTTGTACTGCTAAATATATTTTTGAAGTGGTTTCGATGTACTTAAAAATTGACGAAAAATGTTTCAAAAATATAATTTAGAAAGTTGTGATGCCAAATTCGAATATTGAAAAATTAAGATGTAAAAAAATGTTCAAATCAGGGTCGGCCTAGTCTAGGACAGCCAGGACGACCGCCAAGGACCCACGGATCAGGAGGGTCAAAAAAAAATCAGTTTAAATATATGTATACTAATAATTTTGTATCTAAAATAGAACTATGAGTATCTCTTAACATAAGATAATTGTGATGTAGTGGTTATTATGTTAGACTTCTACATTAGAGATCTTTAGGTTCAAGTCTTAGTGGGAGTATTTTTTATTTTATATTTTTATTATATATAGGGATCCTACTTTGAAAGTTTATCTAGAATCCCATGAACTCAAGACAGTCCTGGTTTAATTGCTATAATTGGAATAACATTAGGGTAGTTTAACCTAATGCTATCTATGCCAATAAACGACCGGGGGGGGGGGTTATGTATATAATTGGAGAAGTCGACAGTCAATGGTCAAATATCCGAAAACCGAAAACCTTATTTTATTTTATTTTCTTTCACCACTTCACCACCACCCCACTCAGGTATGACCTTCCTCGATCATAAGAACAACCTGTTCACGACTGTGGCAGCAGAAGTTGCGTGGTTCAAGAGTAGTTGAGCATCCAAAAGCAGCTGCCAAAAGTGGAAGTATTAACTGCTCCTCGAACCCCTCGCGAAAGCCTCAAAAAGGACCTCTCCAAGTACACTCCATGACTCATTTCCATTTTTAAGCTTCGGGCGAGTCGTCGCCCCACGTGCGCAATATCGTAATCTCCCTCGATCCTCTCGATCTGGGCGCGCGAGCGAGCGCTCGCTCGCTCGCTCGCTCAAAGTTTCACAAACAATTGCAAGTTGCCCAATTAGAAGATGGGACGCGCACGCCTGAAGCTACGAAGCTGTCGGTTATTTACTTAAGTCGACTTTCACCATCACTCCTTTTTTTTTTCTTTTTCTTTTTTTCCTTCCCAACGAATGATAGCTTTCTGTTTTAAGAAACAAATGAGTACAAAATTAATATTCTATTTTGAGCCACTTGCTTGAGTCGACTGTTGGAGGGAATCACAGCTCAGCTTAGAACTTTTGCTCGCTAGCTTATCGCGTATTTTTGTAGCTAAATCCCTTCTCAAAGTAGAAATTATTCAGTCGGCCGGTTTCACCGTATAGCAGTGGTGAGGGCTAACTATCCACTAATAGTTACATGGCATATCACTCTTATGGATAAGGAACATATTTTTTTTACTTAAATTTATATTTTTGTATTTAAAGACTAATGATATTAAATTTTGAAATTTTTTTTTTTGTTCAGTTTACATCCATTTTGAATTCTGTCGTTAACAGACGTTAAAATACGTCTAAAATAACGATTTTACTCCCTCCCTCCTCCCTCTGCGGTGGATGAGTGGGAGAGGGAGGACGGGGAGGAGGAGAGGGGGGAAGGGGGGGGGGGGGGGGGGGTGGCGTATGGCTGTAGCGTCCCGTTCTCCCGGTGCGGAGAGCGCGGCTAAGAAACACAAACGGTATCGCTCGATCGGGATAGATTGAATTAAGAACTCGTCCTCGTTATGGATTTGTTTCTTCGGAATCGATTCTCATATTCAGTGGACTGCGCCCCAAGGATCGGCTTAGCGGCAGAGTCAGGAGGGACCTCTCCGCTGCTATCTTTTATTGCCTCGGTTTTCGATGTCGCTTGTTGCTTTCGTGCTTTGAGTTGGTTTTGGGATTTGCTTGTTTTCCTTGAACGGTTTCGATGGTTTTCATTGTTTTCGTTCATTGAACTGCACTTCTATTCCGAGATTGGAAAGAGAGGAAGAAGTATTAATCGAGCTGTTCGTGTGCAGGTGAACGAGCAGTAGGCGGCTTGCGAGCGGAGTCGTGAAGCGCCTCTTTCCTTCTTCTTTCCAAAATCTAAGTGAGTGGCTACCAACCCGATTAGCTAGCCTTGCTTCCAAGCTTCACTCCTTCGCCCCGATCAAACGATACCAAGTAATAATAAAAGAAACCAAGATAAAAGAGAATAGACTTGGTTAATACTGCTTGTCAATCAAACTCGTGAACGGTTACTTACTTGCATGCTTGTTCGCTTGGAATGTTTTATATATGCTTCAATTTTAGTTAGAATTCATCTTCTTCTATAATTGAGTCAAGCATAAATTATTCAAGGAGGCTATGCAAAAACGAATCATGCAATGTTACCTGTCTTGTACAACGTGTTGCCTCAACTGCATAAATGTTTAACGTGTTATGAACGATCGATCACGGACAACTTGTGCACAAGGTAAATGGTTTCGCGGACGGTCACTGGGGCACTGGCACCGATCCGGTCCGGGCGGAACTCAACGTTTAGTCTCACGTGATTGACGGGATGCTTGCAGCGCACCACGTGCTTTCGTTGCAAACATACTCGTCAATGACTATCGTCCATAACGGCTGCTGGCCAGTGATCCCAACGTGTATATTTAAACCTGTTGCATACTAACTTGTGTCTTCGTGGCAGGGAAGGCATGGTAAGTATTGTGCAGGTAATTCAGACGGTCAGGTAAAATCCACCTAACGGTGGCACGTTCATTTCAGTAAATTCTATATGCTGCTTACTTGTAAATGAACTAAGGCAAGATAGAAACCCACAAATATGCATGCTTCACTAAACAACGTGTTGATTGGTATAGTTCGGCTAGCTCGCCTTCACCAGCATGTTTCGATATGCTGACCCTCGTTGAAACAGGTTCTCCGCACCAAGGCGAACCGAGCGAGGAGCCGAAGTCGTCTACCCGATCCAGTCCAGCTGTTAGCGCACCTTCACCGTGCCTCGACGCATTTTGAAGCCAGAAGCTGCAACTCTTCATACACAAATGCAGCTCCGTGGCAAAGCCGTCCTCCAGCCTGGAGGTCCTTATCATTTTGAGTTTATAAAGGGATGTAATGTACAGGACTGCTATCTCATTTTGAGTCATCTCTTTTAATGTAAGCCGTTCGGCATATTAGCTGACTCGTTCAGGAGTTTGTAATAGATGTTCATTATCAATAAAGAGAACTTTTCTATGTTTCAAATCTGTGTTTCAATTTATCTGCGTACTCTGAATATGTGCTTGCTATGCAAATCATTAAAGCCTTGTGCGGGCGCAACTCCAGGCCCGCACGGCGGTCACGATTCGGGGGACGCCTCAAGTGATTCTACGGAATTGGATCGTGACATAGTGGTATCAGAGCACAGATTCAAGTTCCTTAGACTTCGTGATGGAATAGTTCCTTTAACGATCAAATTCCTGTGCGAACTCTTGAACTCGCTAGGCCAAAATGAGATACGTTCATGCAATAAGTCCATAATACATTATGATCCTAATATAATTTACCTTCTTTTGAAGGAATGGATCCAGCGCAATCTGCAGCGCAACCACCGAACGAAACACAAGAAAGCAGTTCGGGTACTTCGGAAAGCTCTCGGAGCCAGCGAGGCATATCTCAAGTCGACCCGCTTGAACGGGTAATGCAAATGTTGGAATCGCAACGACAAAGAGATGATGCTCGCCAAGCCAAGTTCGAGAGTAATCTAGAGACCCGATTTTCAGTCCAACAAAAGCAGGTAGATGCCCTGCAACAGATCGTTCAGACTTTGGCTGCCAACCATTCTGCCGCAACAGCAACGACTCCGGTGGAACAGCCCGTGCTTGAAGTGGAGACGCCACAAATTCCAAGGCCGAGGGACGTAACTGCCTTCGACTTGGGACACTTCAAGAAAGTCTGCAACACCCCATTCAACGGGACTGAGGACCCAGTCGTAGCTCTAGATTGGTTGGCCGAACTTGAAGATCACTTCGCTCTGCTAGAGGTCCCCGAAGAAAAGTGCGTCGCCTGCGCGCAGCTACATCTCCGCCTCAACGCGCACGATTGGTGGGACGTGCATCGACGATCTCTCCAATTTGATCACAGAGAGGAGCCGATCTCGTGGACGACTTTTCGTGCCGCGTTCGAAGAGGAGTTTGTACCCCCTCCAGTACAACGTCAAATGGAAAACGAGTTCGTGCAACTGAGGCAAGGCGGTATGACAGTTAAAGAGTACTCCGCCGAATTCAATCGACTCTCCAAATTCGCTAGGGCCTATTTACCTGATGCAGCGAGTCGAGCTAGAAGGTTTGAAGGTGGACTACGCCCTGCCATTCATTCGCACGTGGTCAATAATCAGTACGGGACAATGCGTGAAGTCATGAATCACGCCCTATCCCTCGAACCGCAGTATCCTCATGTTTCCACCGGCGCTGTGCATACCTACAATCACAAACGCCAAGGCAACGATGGAGGAAATACCGCAACAAAGCGCCGAAACAACGGTGGTCAGCAGCGGGTAAATGCTAACCAAATATGTCTCTTCTGCAAAAGACAAGGGCATGCCGTCAACCAGTGTCGAAAGAAACTCGGTTTATGCCTAATCTGTGGAGACCCAAATCACACAATACAAAACTGTCCGCTCTACTCTGCTAGCCATCCCCAACATCCAAACCCTTAACGGTAATCATTATTCCTAAGTTTCGGGACGAAACTTCCAATTGGTTGGGTAGGATGTAGCACCCCGTTCTCCCGGTGCGGAGAGCGCGGCTAAGAAACACAAACGGTATCGTTCGATCGGGATATATTGAATTAAGAACTCATCCTCGTTATGGATTTGTTTCTTCGGAATCGATTCCCATATTCAGTGGACTGCGCCCCAAGGATCGGCTTAGCGGCAGAGTCAGGAGGGACCTCTCCGCTGCTATCTTTTATTGCCTCGGTTTTCGATGTCGCTTGTTGCTTTCGTGCTTTGAGTTGGTTTTGGGATTTGCTTGTTTTCCTTGAACGGTTTCGATGGTTTTCATTGTTTTCGTTCATTGAACTGCACTTCTATTCCGAGATTGGAAAGAGAGGAAGAAGTATTAATCGAGCTGTTCGTGTGCAGGTGAACGAGCAGTAGGCGGCTTGCGAGCGGAGTCGTGAAGCGCCTCTTTCCTTCTTCTTTCCAAAATCTAAGTGAGTGGCTACCAACCCGATTAGCTAGCCTTGCTTCCAAGCTTCACTCCTTCGCCCCGATCAAACGATACCAAGTAATAATAAAAGAAACCAAGATAAAAGAGAATAGACTTGGTTAATACTGCTTGTCAATCAAACTCGTGAACGGTTACTTACTTGCATGCTTGTTCGCTTGGAATGTTTTATATATGCTTCAGTTTTAGTTAGAATTCATCTTCTTCTATAATTGAGTCAAGCATAAATTATTCAAGGAGGCTATGCAAAAACGAATCATGCAATGTTACCTGTCTTGTACAACGTGTTGCCTCAACTGCATAAATGTTTAACGTGTTATGAACGATCGATCACGGACAACTTGTGCACAAGGTAAATGGTTTCGCGGACGGTCGCTGGGGCACTCGCACCGATCCGGTCCGGGCGGAACTCAACGTTTAGTCTCACGTGATTGACGGGATGCTTGCAGCGCACCACGTGCTTTCGTTGCAAACATACTCGTCAATGACTATTGTCCATAACGGCTGCTGGCCAGTGATCCCAACGTGTATATTTAAACCTGTTGCATACTAACTTGTGTCTTCGTGGCAGGGAAGGCATGGTAAGTATTGTGCAGGTAATTCAGACGGTCAGGTAAAATCCACCTAACGGTGGCACGTTCATTTCAGTAAATTCTATATGCTGCTTACTTGTAAATGAACTAAGACAAGATAGAAACCCACAAATATGCATGCTTCACTAAACAACGTGTTGATTGGTATAGTTCGGCTAGCTCGCCTTCACCAGCATGTTTCGATATGCTGACCCTCGTTGAAACAGGTTCTCCGCACCAAGGTGTAAAACCCCCTTCCTAGAAAATCGTATATACCCTTTTTATTTATTAATTATTAATTAAATTATAGTAATTAGGTCCAAATAGGAGAAATATATTTTTAATAATTTTTTATGTTAGGTGTTCGGACCCTTAGAGGACTTGTGGGACCATCAGGAATTTTTCGGAATTTATTCCATGTAGGAGACCCCTTGAGCAGTTGCTAGCCTAACGATGTGCAATACCCTATTATATAAATTTTCTTATGTGTGAATATATATATATATATATACAAATATATATGTATATATATATATATTTAAAGAAAGAAAGGAAAAGAAAGGAATTAAATAAGTATTTATTAAATAAATTAACTAATAGTAATACAATAATAATAGTATAATGATAACAAACAAACTAATAGCCTAAAGCCCTTAGGAATCCATACAGCCACCTGAATTCTTCAGCAAACCTTTAGCCGAGTAGTTGATTTCACCGCAGCTTAGACCCTTAAGTCCAATTCAGCCCGCTCACTACCCAACTCTTCACCCGCGGATAGAAGACCCGTCTCCAATCCTTCCCTCTCTCTCTCCTAATTATATATAACATATATATATATATATAGTTAGCTCTCCCAAAACCCTAACCTAAAACTCCAGACTTTCTCTTCCCATCTAGAGCCGTCACCGCAGCTAGAGAAGCCTCCCCAAGCCATCCAACCATCCCGTCGACGCCGACATCGCGAACTGCAGTTTCCCACTCGAGGCACCTTCGCTCCGGCGTGTTTTTCCGTTGACTCGCTCGACCAAACGCTGTTCCATTTTTATAGGTATGATCTTCCCTCAACCCTCTCCAATATTTGTTTTATAGTCAACCTCGGAAAACGTGTGCCCCTAGGTGCAAAACAGCGCCCAAGTTGGCCCGGACTTACCCAATTCTGAAATCGCAGAAACTTGCGATGACCACCCATATTGTCGAGTTCGTATCTCCCACCACAGAGATACGAATTCGATGATTCTTTTTGATACCTATAGATTACATGACCTAGTTTATTTTCTGTATAATAACTTTGTGCTATTAGTTGCTGTGGACAAAATTGTATTCGTTACAAAACTGCGCGCACCCACTTTTTCCGGTCTTCTAAAAGTTGGAGATCGGAGCGCGCCCCGCCAAACGGGACCGCCCCGCCTTGTGCCAAGTGTACCGAATGGTGCACGCTGCATAATCGGACACGTGAAAATTCGTGGGGACTGATTTGGACGCGTGTGCGCGCCGGAATCAGGCCGTATCCGCGAACACATTCCGTGTCGCCACTTTTGTGGAACTTGTCCGTATTTTGTGCACGCTTGTCAGATTGTGACGAAACTTGCGCCACTGGACTCGTGGTAACACGCTGGTCCTGTGACCCAATTTTCACGCATTTCTGAGACGGTTGACCAGATCGCCAATTGGCGGGCCCCACAGTTGACTTTTTGGACCAAATTATGTTCGGCTCATCGGAATCCAAATTTGGACATACCGTTGGGATCGTATTGACATTTAGAGTTGTTTGACCCATAGTTTGTCCCATTTAGAGAATGTTACCCTCGGCACGCTTTTCGGTGCGAAGTGGCCCACATGTGGACCCGCTTTGGCCCGAAAATGATCTTTTTGCCCCTGTGTCCAAATTGGACGTAAGGACAAGCGTTTCTAGCTATTTGATATTTTCTGAATCTAATGGTGATGTTTATTTCAGCAATCGGAGTAGTACCTGCAGATCACACTGAGACCAGAGCTACAGTTGGAGCCAGGACCCCAGGCAAGTGTACCTTGCCAAATCCTGCAGTTCTTGCTATTTATTTTCTTGACTTATATTTATATATACATTGCTGTGCATGCTCAACATAGGGCCGATTTGACGTACTTAGCGTCCGATCATTAGTCGGGTGCCAACACTGTACGCGGTGTTGGGTACTGTCATCTAGAGATGGTTATACGTGACACTTTACATCGTACTTGTCTTACCAAGTACCTTCTGACCCAGGACACTTGACACCATTCATGAGACAGGATCTTCCCGAGATATTCGTGGTGATTCTGTGTATGATGCAGGACTTGACAGAGATACTATATTCTTAGATACTTTATGACTTGCTGCATTTAGCTATGATCGCGCTTGACATGGACATGAGACGTTATGGACATGATATGCGTGGTTACATTGGGTGGAGAGAGACACACAGGCTACAGGCTGATTATATATATATAAAACATAGTAAACACATAGTAAAATACATAGTTATTGCTGCTACCGGCTCACAGACACAGAGCTTGTAGTGGTCTCAGCCTGAGTACTCGTGATGCTCTCACTTGCATTTTCACATAGATGGTTACATACTTACCCCATTTATTTCATTATCTGCTGCACTGCATTTATTTTGGCATGGGCTTTCTTGTACCTTGCTATGTCCCCTGAGGACCTGGATCCGGATTATGTCCCCAGGATTAGCTGACGAGATCTATCCCGAGGTATACGGGACCGGAGCATTAGCATTAGCAGGAGCAGGTGCACACCTTGGAGCAGAACCTGGATCTGAGGACGAGATTGTACCAGAGGACTTCTCTTGAGTATTGGCTTGAGATACTCATTTATTTCTGTTTCTAGTTATTTTATTTCCAGTCTATTTCATTGATGTACCAGACTTGTACTCGGATTGTTCTCCGAGACACTTTTATTGAGATATGCTAGTTTATTTTATTTGCATTATTCTGGCTTTGATCTGTGTTTGTCTGTTGTGGATGAGATTAGTATAGACTGTGACTTGTAGCATTGTACCTACTATTTACCTGTTAGACTACAGCTTAAGTATGCCCCGGTGGATCCATTAAATTGGGTTTGTCCATCGGTGCATGCTGCTGGCCATTATCACGCATCTGGTCCCTCGGTATTTTGGGACTGGGGCGTGGCATGGTTTTTGTGGTGGCCCATGCAGGTCTACGATAAATTGTTCAGTTTTAACTTAGGGACTGAACCAGCCTGCCCTAAGGATAGGATAAGTTCTAGGTTCTCATCCATTATCTAAACCATTATTGAACTCTATATCGAACTCGAAACTGTAATTGATTTGCATCCTGTATTGATTTCTCTGAGCGTTCTTATAGTTGATCTTTTGAATTCAGAGCAATGGATCCCAGGAATGGAGACGAGACTCCTTTGGAGACACCATACGACGCTGTGGTTACTTATGGAGACGGAGTGACTCCTGGGAGTGGAGGACAAGCATCACCGAGCGATCAAACCGGACAGCCTAATCCAAGGTTCCGGAGAGATGACATCCCACCTCCACCACAGTTCACTCCACAGATGCCAGCTTTCCCGCCAGGACAAGCTATGGACGGGCAACAGATGTTCCAGATGATGTATGCTATGATGCAAGCACAGCAACAGATTCAGCAAGAGGCCCATCGGCAGGAGGCCGATTATCTGAGAACCAGCCTGGTATCCGCATTGGAGCAGGCAAATCCACCAGCGAGGAGAACGACGACGGGATCTATCACCGACTTCCGTCAGCTCAAGCCTCGTACATTTTCTGGTAAAGAGGGACCAACAGAAGTTCATGAATGGCTCACAAACATTCAGCATCAGTTGGAAGCCGCTGAACTTCCTAGAGAGAAGTGGATGACTGCAGTCAGAATGCAGTTAACCGAGAACGCACAGCACTGGTGGTTAGCAGAGGAGATGAGGCTCGGGCAGGACCGAGTCACCTGGGAAGAGTTCTCTAGACTCTTCAGAGAGATGTATATTCCCGCAGTAGCGAGGGCAGAGCTCAGAGATAAGTTCCACCGCCTTATCCAAGGCAACATGACAGTGGAAGAGTACAATGCGGAATTTATTCGCCTGAGCCGCTTTGCCCCGACGTTGATTTCGACGGAGGAAGAAAAAGCAGAGAAGTTCTTCGACGGACTAAACTTGGAGCTACAGAAACTAATTGGATCCGTTGCACCTACATCCTACTCAGACGTCCTTGCAGCAGCCCGACGCGTGGAACGCGTCACCAGGAGAGAGACCAGTCTGAAACGGTCTTCCACATCAGCCAAAGTATCGCAAGAAGAAGCTGCAAAGAGGCCTCACCTACACCAGCCACCCAGAGCCTCTCCGCAGATACTACCTACATGTCAGTACTGTGGCAAGGCAGGCCATATTGAGAAGGACTGCAGACGCAAGTTAGGATTATGCTTGATTTGCGGAACCAACCAACACTTAGCCAAGGATTGTCCTCATCATCGAGAGAGAGCATTGACATTAAACAGACAAGCTCTACCAGCGCCAGGAGGGTATCAACCAAGGCCACCCTTGGCTCCACAGGCAGCACTCTTCCAGCGAGCCCAACAGCCACAGCAGAGGAATCCACCGCAAGGACGCAGACAAGCTTTTGCTATGACTTTGGAGGACGCGCAGGTTCATGGAGTAGCTAATGCGCGTAAGTTTTTTTTATAGTTTTCTGCTTTTAGATTTGCTTAGTTTTTGCATGTTGATTCGTGACCTAGCCTTAACCTAGTAATTAATTTGAACTTGCTAATAATTTATAACCTAGAATATTTTTATAATTAATAACTGTAGAGATTATATAGTCTTTTGTTATTGTGCTTATTTTGTGTTGTTTTGTGAACTTGAATTAAGTTGTACCTTCTTTCATCATCATCCAGCGTACTTCCCTTTTTGTTGTACTACCTTGACTTATGCTGCTAATATAGCCTAGTTTTGCAAGCTTATTCCTTATCGAGCTTGTTCATGACACATGTGTTAGTGGACATGTACACTAATACAATTGTCTATTCAGAATCAGTGTATTACGGTCTGATCAACCTTAGTGCATTTTGGTTCGCTCTTCGCACGACTACTTCACGTGGATTGAGATATATAGTGACTAGTATGCTTGCCCTCTAGATATGTCTGAGCATATCGTATCAGCTACACAACTGTACTAATACGAGCATGCGAACAAAGGATTACCAGAATAGGATTTCAATCCACAACAACTTGACCATTCCCAATTGAATTCTTTAAACGCCTTGATCCTGATACTTCTAATCTATTACCTCACCCTTGAACTCTTTATTATTGATCTCCGTCTTCCCTTATTTCGGAAAGACGAAACCTCGTGCTTGGTATAAGTTGATATATAGACAGTACTAGATATACCCCACAGACCGGTCACATTATTGCTACCATTTTATATATGATTAAGGGAATATCATAGGTGATAGGTTTGGTGTTAAAGACTTGAGGATTCAATAACATGATTAAATGAGTCGGGGCATAGATTTATTAGATGAATAGTCTTAGATAATAGATGGGTAAATTCTAAGTTGGGTAGAGACCGTAATGCTCACTTGAGAGAAATTCTTAGACTATAATCAAGTGAGACTTGACAAAGAGAGCCCTACCCTAATTTAATTTCGAGGACAAAATTTTTACAAGTTGGGTAGAATGTAAAACCCCCTTCCTAGAAAATCGTATATACCCTTTTTATTTATTAATTATTAATTAAATTATAGTAATTAGGTCCAAATAGGATAAATATATTTTTAATAATTTTTTATGTTAGGTGTTCGGGCCCTTAGAGGACTTGTGGGACCATCAGGAATTTTTCGAAATTTATTCCATGTAGGAGACCCCTTGAGCAGTTGCTAGCCTAACGATGTGCAATACCCTATTATATAAATTTTCTTATGTGTGAATATATATATATATATATATATATACAAATATATATGTATATATATATATATTTAAAGAAAGAAAGGAAAAGAAAGGAATTAAATAAGTATTTATTAAATAAATTAACTAATAGTAATACAATAATAATAGTATAATGATAACAAACAAACTAATAGCCTAAAGCCCTTAGGAATCCATACAGCCACCTGAATTCTTCAGCAAACCTTCAGCCGAGTAGTTGATTTCACCGCAGCTTAGACCCTTAAGTCCAATTCAGCCCGCCCACTACCCAACTCTTCACCCGCGGATAGAAGACCCGTCTCCAATCCTTCCCTCTCTCTCTCCTAATTATATATAACATATATATATATAGTTAGCTCTCCCAAAACCCTAACCTAAAACTCCAGACTTCCCCTTCCCATCTAGAGCCGTCACCGCAGCTAGAGAAGCCTCCCCAAGCCATCCAACCATCCCGTCGACGCCGACATCGCGAACTGCAGTTTCCCACTCGAGGCACCTTCGCTCCTGCGTGTTTTCCCGTTGACTCGCTCGACCAAACGCTGTTCCGTTTTCATAGGTATGATCTTCCCTCAACCCTCTCCAATATTTGTTTTATAGTCAACCTCGGAAAACGTGTGTCCCTAGGTGCAAAATAGCGCCCAAGTTGGCCCAGACTTACCCAATTCTGAAATCGCAGAAACTTGCGATGACCACCCATATTGTCGAGTTCGTATCTCCCACCACAGAGATCCGAATTCGATGATTCTTTTTGATACCTGTAGATTACATGACCTAGTTTATTTTCTGTATAATAACTTTGTGCTATTAGTTGCTGTGGACAAAATTATATTCGTTACAAAACTGCGCGCACCTACTTTTTCCGGTCTTCTAAAAGTTGGAGATCGGAGCGCGCCCCGCCAAACGGGACCGCCTCGCCTTGTGCCAAGTGTACCGAATGGTGCACGCTGCATAATCGGACACGTGAAAATTTGTGGGGACTGATTTGGACGCGTGTGCGCGCCGGAATCAGGCCGTATCCGCGAACACATTCCGTGTCGCCACTTTTGTGGAACTCGCCCGTATTTTGTGCACGCTTGTCAGATTGCGACGAAACTTGCGCCACTGGACTCGTGGTAACATGCTGGTCCTATGACCCAATTTTCACGCATTTCTGAGATGGTTGACCAGATCGCCAATTGGCGGGCCCCACAGTTGACTTTTTGGACCAAATTATGTTCGGCTCATCGGAATCCAAATTTGGACATACCGTTGGGATCGTATTGACATTTAGAGTTGTTTGACCCATAGTTTGTCCCATTTAGAGAATGTTACCCTCGGCACGCTTTTCGGTACGAAGTGGCCCACATGTGGACCCGCTTTGGCCCAAAAATGACCTTTTTGCCCCTGTGTCCAAATTGAACGTAAGGACAGGCGTTTCTAGCTATTTGATATTTTCTGAATCTAATGATGATGTTTATTTCAGCAATCGGAGTAGTACCTGCAGATCACACTGAGACCAGAGCTACAGTTGGAGCCAGGACCCCAGGCAAGTGTACCTTGCCAAATCCTGCAGTTCTTGCTATTTATTTCCTTGACTTATATTTATATATACATTGCTGTGCATGCTCAACATAGGGCCGATTTGACGTACTTAGCGTCCGATCATTAGTCGGGTGCCAACACTGTACGCGGTGTTGGGTACTGTCATCTAGAGATGGTTATACGTGACACTTTACATCGTACTTGTCTTACCAAGTACCTTCTGACCCAGGACACTTGACACCATTCATGAGACAGGATCTTCCCGAGATATTCGTGGTAATTCTGTGTAGGATGCAGGACTTGACAGAGATACTATATTCTTAGATACTTTATGACTTGCTGCATTTAGCTATGATCGCGCTTGACATGGACATGAGACGTTATGGACATGATATGCGTGGTTACATTGGGTGGAGAGAGACACACAGGCTACAGGCTGATTATATATATATAAAATATAGTAAACACATAGTAAAATACATAGTTATTGCTGCTACCGGCTCACAGACACAGAGCTTGTAGTGGTCTCAGCCTGAGTACTCGTGATGCTCTCACTTGCATTTTCACATAGATGGTTACATACTTACCCCATTTATTTCATTATCTGCTGCACTGCATTTATTTTGGCATGAGCTTTCTTGTACCTTGCTATGTCCCCTGAGGACCTGGATCCGGATTATGTCCCCAGGATTAGCTGACGAGATCTATCCCGAGGTATACGGGACCGGAGCATTAGCATTAGCAGGAGCAGGTGCACACCTTGGAGCAGAACCTGGATCTGAGGACGAGATTGTACCAGAGGACTTCTCCTGAGTATTGGCTTGAGATACTCATTTATTTCTGTTTCTAGTTATTTTATTTCCAGTCTATTTCATTGATGTACCAGACTTGTACTCGGATTGTTCTCCGAGACACTTTTATTGAGATATGCTAGTTTATTTTATTTGCATTATTCTGGCTTTGATCTGTGTTTGTCTGTTGTGGATGAGATTAGTATAGACTGTGACTTGTAGCATTGTACCTACTATTTACCTGTTAGACTACAGCTTAAGTATGCCCCGGTGGATCCATTAAATTGGGTTTGTCCATCGGTGCGTGCTGCTGGCCATTATCACGCATCTGGTCCCTTGGTATTTTGGGACTGAGGCGTGACACAAGGCGAACCGAGCGAGGAGCCGAAGTCGTCTACCCGATCCAGTCCAGCTGTTAGCGCACCTTCACCGCGCCTCGACGCATTTTGAAGCCAGAAGCTGCAACTCTTCATACACAAATGCAGCTCCGTGGCAAAGCCGTCCTCCAGCCTGGAGGTCCTTATCATTTTGAGTTTATAAAGGGATGTAATGTACAGGACTGCTATCTCATTTTGAGTCATCTCTTTTGTAAGCCGTTCGGCATATTAGCTGACTCGTTCAGGAGTTTGTAATAGATGTTCATTATCAATAAAGAGAACTTTTCTATGTTTCAAATCTGTGTTTCAATTTATCTGCGTACTCTGAATATGTGCTTGCTATGCAAATCATTAAAGCCTTGTGCGGGCGCAACTCCAGGCCCGCACTGCGGTCACGATTCGGGGGACGCCTCAAGTGATTCTACGGAATTGGGTCGTGACAATGGCCATGTGGAGAGGAGGAGGGGGACCGGAGAAAGGAGGAGGAGGATGGCCGCGCGGGGGAGGTGGAGAAGGGTTGGGGGCTACCACCACCGCGGGAGGTGGGGTGGGTTGTGGGGTGGGGGAGGGGGGAGGAGAGGAGGGCGCGGGTGGCGGGTGGCCGTGAGGAAAGGAGGAGTGGGTCGGGGGGAGGGGTGGGTGGCCGTAAGGAGAGGAGGAGTGGGGCGGGGGTTGGGGTGGGTGGCCGCGCGAAGAGGGGGGAGAGGAGCGGGAAGGAGGAGAGGAGGGGGAGGGTGGCCGCGCGGGAAGGAGGAGTGAGGCTGGGGGCTGTCACCAGCGCGGGGGATGGAGGGTGAGAGGGGAAGAGGAAGGAGGGTATTTTAGGTATTTTTAATTAATTTATTTTAAAACAGTCACGAACGGTCAAATCTAACGGTTGTAAACGATATGGGACATTTTGATCAAGTCATATATTGTGGGAGTGTTTAATTGCGATATTTGTGTATCAAGTCTTATTTTGCTAACGAAACAAATTAGAGGAATTTTTTTTACACATTACCCTCACTCTTATAGTGTTATTGTCTTGGTTCTTTCCATTGTGTCATGCTGCTATTGGAAACTGTCTGGAAAGATAAAAGTTTATTGAAAGTGGCATTTTTATTACAACTGCTTCAACGAGCAGAGAGTTTCTGTATTTGGGTTAACATTGCAACTCAATTACAAGTAGATGTGATATCACATTTCATTGCATTTGAAAGTAATTTTTTTTTCTCAGTAGCTAGATAAAGGAATTGCAACTTCATTGCAAGTGACTATGTTCTCTACTTTTTTTAATTCTCGCATATACTTTCATGTTGTCATCCAAACAAAATGGATTGTCATAAATTTTCTTACTTGTGGAGGACAAAATACTATGTATCCAGACATATTTTAAAAATTTATACATTTACACTTTTATTGCAAATACATTATATTACATCATGTTAAAAATAACACTTTTAACACTTTTAAAAACCTACAAACATCCAAACAGTCTCTTGAGCGAGAACAAGACCTTCTCACCACTGCTATATGGTGACGCCGCCCTACCGAATTAAATTTTCTTCTCATCGACCATTATCATAATTGTGTTTTCCCTACGGTTGTCAAGCAATAAGAAATAAGAGATTGTTGGAGTTCAGCTGCTGATGAGAGTTGATCGAGCTTCCCTTTTAAATCCTATATATCTTAATTTTCGAATGGAACGAACAATCTACGTAGCAGTACTCTCAGCTCGAAGCAGGCGTGCGGTGGATGTCCTCGATGGGTGGAGACATGGAGGGCTCCATGTTCACGTGTATGTTGGTTGGTGATCATGGTTCTAATATAGTTTGGCAGAGGGATACTCATATCATGCAACTGTAAGTATTGGGGTTAAACTATACATATGATAGGTACAAGTACAGATTTAAGATGACACGTACGGATTCAGCACATGCAGGCATGTCTTAGTGTATTTCGAACTTTCTTGAAGTGTCCAATACGTGTCCGCCATAACACAGTTATGATATCAGTTTTGGAGTATCCTTAACTGCTTCTTGCTGTAACAGTTTTTTTTCAAAATTCCGCTCGTGTAAAGGAATATCTGACAACAGATGCATGCACCATACATTTGAAAGGACAAGGACATGTTTTTTCTCTTTTTCCGCTAATATAGAGAAACTGTTGGTCCCCCTCCCTCCGTTCACTCACGCAAAATCAGGACCCCCTCCAATGAAGGGCCAACGAGTGGCTGCAGGATGGCCCGCATGCGGGCCAGCTAGCAGCGTCCCTTTCATAATTAGTCTGATTGATTGGATGGGGATAGACCAACCACAAATGGGAGCTATCATCATTATTGAGTTAAATAAGAAGGATACAAGGGGATGGAGTCTTAACATTTTTGAAACAAGAACTTACATGGTGAGGGCTTTAACTTTTTCTATTGGATAATAAGATTAATATAAGAGAAGTACTTTTATAGGTGGATCACAATACATAATAAATGGAGCTTATATATTCTTATAAGTTGGAAGGATTAAACCTTAATCTAAAACAAAGAAAAACATCTGAACTATATCATTGCTAAAAGACAAAAACATCTTAACTAAATCATAGCTAAAATTTGACTAGATTACATTCAAATGTAGTAAACTTTGTTTAGAAAATGCCTAAGAATATTATGTTGAAAAGTCAACTCCATTGTGGCATACTGGATCTTTCAACTGAAAATCGATTGGCAGTTCGATATATGCCTAGTGTCTAGAATGAGATCTTTACTGCTCTTCACCCGGTTTGTAGTTGTCCTACCCGGCGAAGGAAGCCTCTCTTCAATAGACAAAGAACACAAAAATAAAATATAATGGTTTAATACCAATTGTGAGTTGGTCTTGTCAGTAAGAAAATTTTCTTTTAGGATATGACTTTCTAAGATGGATGATTGACATTAAATTATAAGATTGGATAAGAAATAGGTGTATTTAAAAAAAATAAAAAAAATAGAGATGAGGCCAATTAAGAGAAAGATAATAGAAAACTATTTTAGGAGCTTTGGACATGTTCAATGTAGGGGGGAGCTGTGGAATGAAAATACAATGTTGCAGAAGTACATTATCTTCTAAGATAGATGACTGACATTACATTATAAGATAGTATAAGAAATGAGTGTATTTATGGAAAGTGACAACATAGATCTTCGGTCGAACGATGTTATGTATTGTGTTCTTGATTGTGCTATTGTGTTTGTGAATTTTTGGTTTATTCGTTATAATTACATGGTTTCAATGTGATTTATTAATTTTAGGGCTAGGATCTGTCACGTCCCAGAACCAGAATACTGTAGAGCGGGAGCAAACAAAACCAGCTACGTATACCAGAGTACTATATACCCTCAGATACGGTCACGACTGTCTAGATATGTGAGGGATTTACTCTACAATCCAACAGTAATTCTTGCACTACAAAAATTAGGCCAATTAGCGACGTTATTAACGACGTCAAAAAATAACGTCGCTAATTTTCATAAATTTAGCGACTCCAAAAAAAGATGTCGCAATATGTCACAAATAACGACGTTTAACGACTTTCAACAACTACTTTCAGTATTGAGGGAATAGACATCGTTGAACGTCGCTCAGTTTTTGTAAAAAGCGACATTTAGTGACGTCGTTTAATATATGTCGCTAAGTTATTTTTAAATTTTAAAAATAGTAACGTTTGGTGACCAATAATACGTCGCTAGTTTTTATTTACTGCGATGTTTAGCGATGTCTGTTTGAGACGTCGCTAAAATATTTTCATAGGATTCATATTTCATTTCCCCCTTTCCAAAACTCCCAAAATTTTGAACCCCCCCCCCCCCCCCGCGATCGTGCTCCCCTGCAACCCCCTCGCGAATCCCTCCGGCTCCCCTACGGAGCGCCACACCGACGCCGCCTCCAGTGCCTCATCCTCCCCCAGTCGACCACCCTCCATGCGCGATCAGGTAAACCCTAACCCTCTCTCTCTCTCTCTCTCTCTTAGCTAGCTAATGACACGTACGACACACACACGCTGACACAGACACATTGACATGACATACTCCTCCTACTCGAACGGGAGGCGACACACCCCCCCCTCTCTCTCTATCATATGTGTGTGTGTTTGTGTCCTCTTTGTGTGTATCATGTGCCCTCTATGTGTGTGTGTGTGTCCTCTGTGTGAGTGTGTGTGTTTGTGTCTTCTCTGTGTGTGTGTGCTTGTGTCCTCTGCGCATGTGGCTCTTCTGCAGCTTGATTGTTCAGTTGAGGGGGGCATAACCTTTATGCGACATGCATGATATTTTATGCTTCTACAAGTTGTTTCATGAAGTTGTAATAGTCATCACTAGCTAATACTAGGTTATACCAAGTTATTTCTAGGCTTCTAGGTCATCACCTTATAGCTATGACCATACCAGGTAGCATAAATACACTATGTATCATATATACACTGTATAGAATCATATATAACTATACCTTAAAATATTTTAGTCTAAATACTACCCATTACCTAATAATGTACATCTTAGTTATCTCATATCCAACACCCATTACCTCGCACCTTCCCCCTATCACAGTAACACTCAACTAACACTATAGGGTACCCTCAATGGTACCAACCATATGCTAGCCAATACATAACTATTCAAGTATCCCACCTAACCTCTCGTATCAGTCACTTTCCCTTATAGCAGTCACTTGGCACAAGACTATATTGTTCCCTCTCATCCCAACATTGTTACCATACTGTGTACACGTGTAATAATATATGCACATGCATATTGACCCGAGCCTCCAACTGTCTGCAGGTTAAGTGTTGGCTGCACCTTTAACACTCTTCTCTCTCTGACATCCAACACACATATAATACACTCAAACTCCCTACAGGTCATGCCTGAGCCCATACATAGATCCTCTGATACCCTTTTGGCTTGTGTCATACCCCAATTCTGAAGAATCACTAACCGTCCCCCGGGTGTGATGTCGTGCGAGCGTAAGGCACGCCTGCACAAGGCCAAGCATAATGATATATATTTAGAAACACATCAGCAGAGTTCGGAAGCTAAATATTTTAAGTTGACATAAAAAAAAGTTCCTTTTATAGATAATGTACATCTTTGTTATAGACTCTTAACTCAAAAGTAAGGAGTACCGCACGGGCTTACAAGATATACGCAAAATGAGATAGTTGTTCCATACATTACATCATTTACTAGAACTTCAAAATATAATAGACACCTTCGAACGAAGCTATCGCCTTTCCTCGGAGCTGTATAAGAGGTGTGCACGAGCTCCGGATATTTTATATAAGTTTCAAAAGGCACGAACGGAGTACGTCTAGTACTGGACTGGTTGGGAGGGAGAAGCTTCAACTCCTCGCCATGTCGTCTTGGCTCGGAGAACCTACTGCAACAAGGGTTAGTACTTTGAAAAGTACCGGTGAGGGCGAGCTAACACAACTAACCAAATCAACACAATATCCAGGTGAGGCAAACAAATTATTAATGTGGACCTTCTATCGTGCCTTAGTTTGAGTTACAGCATGAAATATATATATAAATGACTGAATAACTATGCCATCGTTCGGTGACTTTGAACCTGCGGCGTTGCACCCACCTGCACAAGACTTACCAAGTTCTTCCCTGTCAAGAAGACATCATTAGGTTGAACAAATAATGCAGTAATATATTATGTCATCGTAAACATTGCCACCGTGGACAATAGCTACAGTAAGACGGTGATCCTGGCAGCGCGGGTAGCAAGCCCCGCTACAAGACCCTGCATTACCTGTGCTAGTCTTGCTAGCATAGCTATCTGAGTTTCGCCCGAAACGAATCGGCCCTAGTGCCCCAAAGACCGTTCACAGGAACCAAACCTTGTGCACAAGTTGTTCGACCAAACGATGTCTCAATACTAAGTTAATAAATGAAGTATTTCAAGCCATCGGAATGAACATAACTACTTTAGCACAATGCGATTGGCATAGTCTACCTGCTCAAGTGATCATATTTCAAATATTTTATATTACCTCATTTGCACAGTTTTTAATAATAAGTTCTAGCTATAATTGAAGCATAAATAGATAGATGCATAACGGACAAGCACGCATACAATATGATCGTACGAAAATTTGTATGAAAAGCATCAGTGTTCCATATTACTTCTTGTTATCTTGACTCATTTATTATTATTCTTATGGTATCGTTGATCGAAACGCACAAACGAGTCAGATTGTTAAGAATGAAGATTTAAAAGAATGGAGCTAATCGAAAGTAAGGCCACCCACAAGAACGAGAATCAGGGTAGAGAAATAAGATCTTCAAGACTCCGCTCACGCATCGCCTACACGATCACCTGCACGCACCAACAGATGATCAATATCTCATACCTCGGTCTCCTAGATTTTGATACAAAATACGAAGTTCAAGGAACAAAGATAATAAAATTTATCAAAGTCGTTCAAGAAAATGCAAGTCACAAAACCAACAAGAAAGCAACCAAACGACATTAAAAATGAGCAAGGAAACAGAATGCAACGGAAAGGCCCCTTGCAACTCTGCCGCCGGGTCCTTCCTCGAGGCATGATCCGCTGAATGTGGGACTTAATTCTGAAGAAACTAATCCATAACAAGGAACTGATCGAACGATATCAAGTATTTCTTAGTCGCGCTCCCCGAATAGGGGAAACGGGGCACCACAGCTTGGTCTCCAAGCAATAGCAAATGTCCACTATATCCCTAGGGGCTTGTCATGAAAAAATATAATTAAGGAGAAAGCTTCTACTCCTAATAATTGGTTAATTAAATCACTAACTTAATAAGAATGACTAGTTATTGGCTCAAGTGTCTCTAACTTAAAGTTGTCTATGACAAGTCTAGTCTCTACCAAAATTAGCGCTACTAGCAATGTCTTCAGCGACGTAAGATATTAAAGTCGTTAATTTTTGCAATATTAGCGACTCTAATAAACAGTGTCGCTAAATGTCGCTATCTGCCACTTTAGCGACAATAATTTCTATTGTAAAAATAAACGTCAGTACAGGTCGCTGAACGTCGCTATATTTTCGATAAATAGCGACTTTTTGGCGACATGCAGCGATAAAATTTCCTATTATAAAAAAATATACGCCGGCAAAGGTCGTTGAACGTTGCTAAAATTTTAATTTATAACGACGTTTAGCGACGTCTATTTAGACGTCGCTAAATTGTTTAATATAGGGTTGGCTGTTTCGTTTCCCTCTAGTCTCACAGAAAAAAAATTAAAACCTAAAAATATAGCTCTCCCCCCTCCCCTACTGGATTCCCCCCCACCCTCCCCCGAGCGCCACCCTCCGGTACGGCTCTGCCCCCCCCCCCCCTGAGCACCCCTCTCCGGAACGGCTCCTCCCATGCGCAGTTGCTCCCCTCAGACTTCTCCTCCTCCTCTCCACAGCTCCGGCCACCTCTAGGTAAATCCTATATCTCTCACACACAGATACGTACACGACATAACACACACAGTAACACGACACTAACACAGACATGACATTGACACACATGACACTGACACGATACTGACACTGACATGACATTGACACAGTCACGACATACACATGTATAGGATATTGGCCCGGGCCGTGGACTCGCGGTCCAGGACGTCGAGCTTGATGAACCGGTCTAGACTCTAGGACGGGGAGGGGGATGCTCGGGTCCGACGACGGGTTAGGCCATACACGGTCCACGGTGCGCCGGACGCACCCGGCCTCTTTGGAGCCTCCACGATAGTAGACTTGATTGTGTTCAAGTGACGGATTCCAAATTATATAATAAAGAACTTATATTGAACTTTATATATATATATATATATATATATATATATATATATATATATATATATATATATATATATATATATATATATATATATATATATATATATTATTCTATGTATTTATATATAACTTTTTATAGTTTTGAATGACAATTCTTAGTTAGTGGAGCAATTAGTTTAGCTGACTAATTTTAATTAATTCAAATCTTGAGCAATTAATTTAACTTAATTGATAAATGATAGGTGTGACCATCCTAGATAGGGTTTCTATATATGTATAAGGGAATCAAGTCAGATGACGTTTTACTTATGCATTAATTTAGTGTAAAGGTCATGAATTAGTCTAGGTTCTAATAGAGAATATTAGAATGTGAAAGAGAAGTGTTAGTAATGGTTGGTGTTAGAAAGCTTTATGATCATGATGGTTGTGTGCATGTATATAATAGGTATTTTTTTTTGTTAAAATTATGCTTGTAGAGGCTTGATTCTTATTCTGAGTTGTCCAGCTACTAGAGTTTGAAATCTTTAGCTATACTTTTCGCTCTAGTATCAGAAATCATGAGACTAAAATATGTCTTCTCTTCTCCTTCATAATTCAGTCTCATGGCTTTCGGCACCAGAGCGTAAGGTAGAGCCAAAAGTTTAATGCCTTTTAGTTTCATTTACCTATTTCTTATTAGGTTTCTAGCTAGGTAATGGCTCACAAGAGACACGTGACGACACCCATATCCTTCTTTATTTATATCCATCTTTGATGAACATGCATTTGTATCCATCTTTGATGAACATGCATTTGTATCCATTCGAGCGGCATCTGAACCACCTAAAGAGAAAGGTAAAAAATAAGGCACGGATTAAGGGTTCTATTTGTGAAGCTTATGTGCTCGAGAAGATTACAAACTTTTGCTCGGTGTATTTAAAACCTTATCTTGCTACTAATCAAACAAGAGCTCCGAAAAACGATAATGGATATCAGGAATCAAATGATACAATACTGAAAGTATTCAATGCTTCCGAAAATCCTTTGGAGAAAATAAAGAAGAGATATTTAAATGACCACGAGCTAAGGGTGGCTCAGTTGTATATATTACTCAATTGCGACGAGGATGAAGTGGAGAAGCTAGAGGGGTAAGTAATTAATACGTCCACATTTACGTCATCTCAATGTAATGGTTTAAGCTCGGTAATGTTATGCTACTAATCGGCGGTTGCTTCGTTGTTTTTCAGCACATATAATGATGAGCTAAGGTCAGTTAGACCATATATAACAGATGAAGAAGTAGAACAACAAATGAGACATTATTTTCCTTCTTGGTTGAGTGCATATGTAAGGAGCTCGGTAATTACTTTTTTATAAGCACTTTACGCAATAATTAACGGAACGTTGAACTTAATTTCTTATCTTATGGTATTTAGGTCAATCGTCCAGACGCAATACTTGAGAATGAATCTATTAGAACTCTAGCTAAGAGGCCAATTTATGCTATCAAAATATGGCCAACTATTATGTAAATAGGTTTAGGTTCAAGTCAATAACTGTCTCGATCGGAGACAACTTACTAGATCTCGAGGAAACCAAAAATAGTTGTTTGTGTATCAAATCTTCGAACTATAAAGATGTCGACATAGGCAATAATTTCTATGGTGTCTTACGGGAGATTGTGGAGCTGCTAAAAAATTATGGAACAGAGCCTGCTAAGATCGTATTATTCAAGTGTTAATGGTTCGATCCGATCTAAGATCAAGGTTGAAAAATAGACAAGCATGGTCTTGTGGATATAAACTAATGGCATCGATATCAAGGCTACGAACCATTTGTCGTATCAAGTCAGGCACAGCTCATGTACTTTACAACTTATCCTAAACAAAGAACAACGAGGTCGGACTGGTGGGCAGTATGCAAGATCAAAGCTAGAAATACCTTTAACATTGACGAATTAGCTTATCAAGAGGATGAGCTATCTCTTGTAACAAATATTGTAGAAGTGGACTCAATGAAAGTTTTTTATTACACGGCTAATCGTGTTGAAGATGTAGAATTATCCAAAGAGGAAGACGAAGTAGATGAAAGTGAATAAGAGGAGGATGAGGTCGAGGAAGAGGAGGATGAGAAAAACGAAGAAGATAAATTTTCAGAAGATGATTGAAAATAAAATTAAATTATTTTAGTCTTGTGATATGTACTGTATTTTTCTGGATTAGACTTCTTGGATATTGTTGCCAAAACTCTAGACATTTTGGTTATCTAGACTTTTTGTGTGCAATTCAACAGAGGGTTGCTCCGGGTCTATTTTATTTTTCTTCTTTATTAAATTTTGTACGTATTATATATATATATATATATATATATATATATATATATATATATATATATATATATATATATATATATATATATATATATGCATTTTTTTTATCATCATATGTTGTTATCAGTTATGACAGGACAACACGGAGGGTTCGGACGTAAAGGAGCATCTAGAGTACATCGTGCTTCGAGTGGCAGCACTCCTTCAGTACCGGGTACTAGGGACGGACTACTTGCATCTCCTCATGACAGTACTCCTGGGATGAGCACTTCTGAGAGGAGAAATACTCCACTCTTTCCGACCACTTGCACCTCCTCATGAAAGTACTCCTGGGATGAGCAGTTCCAGGCCGGAGCCTACTACTCCTTCGTCTACCGTTCCTACTGCTGATGGTACTATGGAGACCGAGGAGGAGACGGGCGAGGCCCAGCCCTCGCAAAATTAGAGAGATCATCCATGTGCGCCTCCGGACGAGCATCAGATGAAGATTTTGGCCGACGGCACAAAGTAAGTTAATTAGTTAACATTTTTTTACGCATATATATATATATATATATATATATATATATATATATATATATATATATATATATATATATAGACTTTTTCATGAATATAATTATCTTTGTATAGATATCATCCGTCGAGGGTACAGAAACGCATGGGACTCTTTCTGAGGTACAATTATGGTGGCCCTTGGATCAACTACTCTGATGCTCTAGACGAGAGGAAGGCGTTCTGGTTTAAGCAGTTCAAGGTAAAAATATATTTAGTTTTAATATCGATCATCTAATTTATATTACATAACTTACTATATTACTTCTTATAGGACACCTATTTCTACCCACCACACCGGGTCGAGGTGATCGAGGAGATATTTCCTTCCATCGCCGCCAAGCTAGTCCTGGATGAGATCAATGATTAGAAGGACCTTGATCGTTTGGGAAAACCAATCCAAGGTTGGATCACGACTGAGCATTGGACTAAGATGAGGGCTAGATTCGACGATCCTAGGTACAAGTAAAATTCGGAGAAGGCGAAGGCGGCCAGGAAGAAGACAGGAAAGTGGTGTAGTGGGTCGATTACGATGACAGAATATTTTTATCGCATGGTAAGTATTTGAATGTATATATATTATTTTAATCAAAGTAGGATAAAATAGTTAATTTTAGTAACAATATATCTATTTATAATTAACAGGTCCAGAGGGGTGAAGACGCTAATATGGTGACCGTCTTCCTCGCCACCTATCGGAAGGGCGGACAGCTCATCGAGGATAGGGCCACGCAGACTTACGTAAGTATTACTTTTTTTTAATATAACTTAGAAAATATTCAAATAAATATCCATGTAGTTAGTAACACTACCAGAAAAAGTCAAATTAGCGACGTCTAAAAACGTCGCTAAATAACCAAAAATCGTCGCTAATTAGGTTTAGCGACGTAATTAGCGACGTTTTAAAGAAGTCGGAAAATACCAAGTCGCTAATACAAAAAACGTCGCTAAACGTCGCTATGCCGACGTTTTTTAGCGACTTTAATGTGTCGCTAAATTTAGCGACGTTTTGCGACGCCAAGTCACTAAAAAGCGACGTTTAGAAAAGTCGCTAAACGTCGCTGATTAGCGACATCTATCGCGACGTTACACCGACGTCTTTAATGACCTGGCTATACTGCCATGTCAGCAATTGGCGACGTTTAGCGACGTCATTAGCGACGTTATTAGCGACGTTATTAGCGACGTTTTACGGCGTCGCTAATTAGCGACGTAATTAGCGACGTATTTTAACGTCGCTAAATGTCGCTAAACGTCGCTAATAACGTCGCTAATTTTTAAAAAAAATTAAAAAAAAATTCCCAGAATCAAACATTGTGATTCCCTGCAGTTTTACATCATCTTCATCATACACACCAACATGATTTAACTATATTATCCAATTAAATTAAAGACCACAAGAAGTATCAATCCAATTAAATGTGGATAACTATATAATCCAATTAAATTAACTAAAAAATTAATGACCACAAGAAGCATCATACATCATGTCTATTGTTGAAGTACCAATAATTCATAAATAATAATAATAATAACTAGACTACTACGGATCTGCAGGAGGCTGACCAGCGGCGCGCTTCAAGGATAACAACTCCTTATACTCGTCCCGTGGAATCGACACCGATGTCGATGGAGAAGGCAGTGACGTCGGTGGCGGCCGTGCCCGCTCCAAATCTGCGAGTCGCTGGTTGTAAGAATCCAGGGTAGATAACAACCTCGTACTGCTATCACCCATTGAATCCTGCATCCTCGTCAGGTTCTCGCCCATCGATAGCTGTAACGCATGCATCCTCGTCAGCTTCTCGCCCATCGATAGCTGTGACGCCTGCAGCTCCATGATGTTGCGATCATTGGAGGCTCTAATATCATTTGTCAATTCTCGTAGCTCCGTCATGCTGCGGTCGAGCATATCCAATCGTGCGATAAGCATCGGATCGTCCGCCTGCGGCTGGGACCGGGACTGGTCCTCCATACTTCGCAGCAAGTCGTCACGGAGAGACGCAATCTGACGGTCAACGGCCTCCTGGACGGCCTCCTGGACTCTGGCCGACGACTGCGAGGGCTGCGACTGCGAGGGGTGTGTGGAATGCACAGCTGTCGGGGAGGCCCTAGATGACTGCGTCGCAACCAGGGCGCCATAGGAGCCCGTACCGTAGTACGTACCCCTCTGGAGACCACCAGCTGCGGTCACCCACAGGTCGTCCGCCGACGGAGATGGACCGGGCTGCGACGAAGCACCAGCCTCTCCAGGTGTAGGTGCACTAGCAGTCGCCCGCTCACGAAGCCTAAGATACTCGGCCTAGAAAAGGTTTGGAAACTCAATAATTGCCTAAGTTATATTAAAATAAACACAAAGTAAAGTAATACTTACATAGGTCTGTGAGGCCCTCTCATCAATGAGATTTCCGTCCTTGCGATGGGTGGCCAAGAAGACGGTCACCATGTTCGCATCCTCACCCCTCTGTACCTGTTAAAAATATATTTTTTATTACTAAACTTAAATATTTATTCCAAGTACCATTTTATGGTACTTATATTAAAATAATATATTTTAAAAGAAAAAATATACCAAACGACGGAAATGTTCCGTCATCGGAATCGAGCCACCACACCACTTGGCAGCATTCTGCCTAGCCGCCTTGGCCTTCTTAGACCTTTCCTTGTAGCTCGGATCGTCGAATCTAGCCCTCATCGCAGTCCACTGCTCAGGCGTGATCCAACCTTGGATCGGTTTTCCAGCACGATCACGAGCCTTCTGGTCATCCAGAGCATCTCGGATAAGCTTGGCGGCAACGGTAGGAAAGAGCCGCTCGATCAACTCGGCCCGGTGCGGAGGATAAAAATACGTTTGCTACAATAAATAATTCATTAAGTTAGCATCACGAATATGCATAAATTAGAGGATTTATTTAATATACTTTTACCTGGAAGTGCGCAAACCAGAACGCCTTCCTCTCCTCCGGAGCCTCCGAATAGTTGATCCAAGGGCCACCGTAGTTGTTTCTCAGAAATTGGCCTAGGCGTCTCTGAACCGACGATGGACGATATCTATACAGAAATAATAATTTAGATTACTGAAAAAGTCAATATACGATGAATAAAGAGAAACACAAATATATATTAAACCATCTAATTGACTTACTTTGTACCGTCGGCCCAAATCTCTGTCCTCGTCTCCTCCGGTGGTGCGCATGGAGGATCTTGCTGATGCTGGGACAACGTCGGCACGACCTCCTCTACATGCTCATCTGTCTCCATGCTTCCGTCAGCAGGAGGAACGCTGGACGAGGGAGTACTATCACGCCTGGAACTACTCGTCCCAGGAGTGATGCCACGCAACGTCGTCGCAGTCGGAGATGTGGCTGCTCGATATACTGGAGTACTGGGCGACGATGATCCGGAACCAACAGTAGGCAGTACCGGAGTGGCACTCTGTCTACCTCGGGACCTGCCGAATCCTCCGCGTCGTCCTGTCATATCTGATAACAACATATGATGAATATAGAGAAACACAAATATATACTACATTCTACAGTCGGAATGTGATACATATCTCAAAGTATTATACAGTCAAAATATAATACATATATTCGTTAATGTCAACATCTACTTCTACATGCAATATTTATAGTCCAAATATAGTTACATTCTACATGGAATATTTTATATTTTCAATCATCTTCAGAAAATTCATCTTGTTCGCCTTCCTCGTCCTGCTCTTCCTCTTCCTCGTCTTCACTTTCATCTACTTCGTCGTCCTCTCCGGATAATTCTACATCTTCTACATTATTACTCGTGTAATGAGTAACTTCCGTTGAGTCCACATCTACAATATTTGTTACAAGAGGTAGATCGTCCTCCTGATAAGCTATTTCGTCAATGTCAAAGGTATTTCTAGCTTTAGTCTTGCATACTGCCCACCAATCCGACCTCGCTGTCCCCCGTCTAGGATAAGTTGCGAAGTACACGAGCTGAGCCTGACTTGATAGGACAAATGGTTCGTAGCCTTGATATCTACGCTTGTAGTTTATATCCACAAGGCCATGCTTGTCAATTTTCCAACCTTGATCTTGAATCGGATCGAACCATTCACACCTGAATAGCACGATATTAGCAGGTTCTGGGCCATAATTATATGTCAACTCCACAATCTCTCGTAAGATGCCAAAAAAATCATTGCCCGGATTGACGTCTTTGTAGTTTGAAGATTTGATACACAAACCACTATTTTTCGTGGAATCAAGATCCAGAAAGCTGTCTCTAATAGGAGCATTTGTTGACTTGAACCTGAACCCATTCACACAGAAACTTGGCCATATTTTTACGGCAGTAATTGGTCCCTTGGCTAGAGTCCTAATAGATTCAGTCTCAGGTGATATTAGACGATCGACCTAAATACCAAAGTAGCGATAGTAAGTTATTTGTTTTGCAAGTGCAGAAATAAAAAGTAATTACCAAGCATCTTACATATGCGCTCAACCAAGAAGGAAAATGGCATCTCATATCTTGTTCTACTTCTTCGTCTGTTATGTAGGGCCTAACCGACCTCAACTCATCATTATATGTGCTGAAAAACAATGAAGCAACTGCTGATTAGTAGCATAATAGTATCTTATACTATTACATTGAGATGATGTAAACGTGGACGTTAATTACTTACCCCTCTAGCTTCTCCACTTCATCCTCGTCGCAATTGAGTAATATATACAATTGAGCAGCCCTTAGCTCATCGTCATTCAAATATCTCTTCTTTATTTTTCCCGAGGGCTTTCCGGATGCATTGAATACTTTGAGTATTGCATCATTAGATTCCTGATATGCGTCGTCGTTTCTGGGAGCTTTCGTCCTATTAGTAGCAACATGCGGATTGAAATACGTCGAGCAAAAGTTTGTAATCTCCTCGAGAACATAAGCTTCACAAATAGAGCCTTCAACCCGTGCCTTATTTTTCACCTTTCTCTTTAGGTGATTCAGATGGCGCTCGAAGGGGTACATCCACCGATAACCGACAGGACCGCCAACACGTGCCTCATAGGAAAGATGAATTGGCAAATGCTCCATAGAGTCGAAGAATCCAGGAGGAAACACCTTCTCGAGCTTACATAGTGTTACCGCAATGTCCCTCTCTTGCTTTTCTAGACGATCGACGAGCAACTTAGTACAACAAAGATCTCTGAAGAATATGCTCAGCTCTGTCAATGGGTTCCAAACGACCTGCGGTAAGAATTCCCGAAATGCAATCGGAATTAACCTCTCCATGAATACGTGACAATCGTGGCTCTTCATACCTACTAGTTTGTTCTCCTTGAGGTCGACGCATCTTTTCAAGTTCGACACGTACCCGTCTGGAAACTTTAGACCCTGAATCCACCTACAAAGTCTACCTTTATCCTCTTTATCCAGTGAGAAAACTGACTTAGGTTGCTTTAACTTTCCATTCCCCTCCTCTATCAAATGCAATGCAGGACGTCTACATATGTCTTCTAAGTCCAACCTCGCCTTCGGATTATCTTTCGTCTTCCCCTTTACATCCATTACAGTATTAATTATGTTATCAAACACATTCTTCTCGATATGCATGACATCAAGGTTATGTCTGATCAGATTGGTGCTCCAATATGGCAGATCCCAGAATATACTCCTCTTCGTCCAGTTATGGGTGCGACCAAATCCGTCACACTTGTACCCCTTAGCAGGCTCTTGGATAGCACTTGGTAAATCTTTTACCTCTTCCCATATCGTGCATCCGGGCCACCTTGGCGGTGGATTGGCCTTCTCCACAACTCCCGCACGAAAAGCATTCCGATTCCTCCGGTACGGATGATCGTTCGGCAAAAATTGTCGATGACAATCGAAGAAGCACGGTTTGCCTCCGTGTTTCAAACGGAAAGCCTGAGAACGGTCCATGCAATACGGACATGAGAGACGACCATGGGTGCTCCATCCCGATAACATTCCATAGGCCGGAAAGTCGTTGATGGTCCACATAAGTGCTGCCCTCATCTGAAAATTCTGCTTTCTAGAAACATCGTACGTGTTGGCACCGACTTCCCACAGCTGATTCAACTCATCTATCAAAGGCTGTAAATACACATCGATGTTCCTCTTCGGATTGTTCGGACCCGGGATAATAACGGTTAGGAACATATACGGAGTCTTCATGCACATCCAAGGCGGTAGATTGTACGGAGTGACGATCACAGGCCAACACGAATACTGGGAGCCCGAAAGTCCGAATGGGGTAAAACCGTCAGAGCAGAGCCCCAATCTGACATTACGCGCTTCCTCGGCAAAATATGGATACTCTCGATCAAAGTGCTTCCATGCTTCTCCATCGGATGGATGATCCAATACTCCTTCGATCTGTTTTCGCCTGTGCCAACTCATGTTTTCTGCAGTCTCCTTAACCATGAACAACCGCTGCAACCGCGGCGTCAAAGGCAAGTAGTGCATCGAATCGGTAGGCTTCCTTGCACCGACAGACTTTCCTCTAACAGTGGCCTTGTAGCGATCAGCACCACAGAATCTGCACGCATCTTCATCCTTGTCGTCTTTGTAGTACAACATGCACCCGTTGCGACATGCATCGATTTTCTCGTATCCCATCCAAAGTGATCTCACCATCCTCTTAGATCGATAGAAGTCTTTAGGCAACTTTGCACCCTCGGGCAAGATCTCTATAATCAAATCGAGCACTCGATTATAGCATTCTTGCGACATGTTAAAATCGGACTTGATGCTCAATAATCTTGTAACCACCTCCAACGGTGAATGATCCTCACAACCAGGATATAGTGGAGTCCTTGCATTCTCAAGCAACTCCATAAACTTTGCAGCATCGGCATTCGGTGCCTCCTCAGCTGCATCATAATTGTCGGGATTGAAACTAGGTCCCGCCGCATCATAATTGTCAGGATTGAAACTAGGCCCCAAAGCATCATAAACCATGTTCACCAACCCGTCGTCGTAAGCATCGTGGTCTTGGACATCCATATACGGCTCCACATAGGGCTCCGACTCCGATGCTAGAGATACAAGTTCTCCGTGCGCGGTCCACTGATAGTAATTCGGCGTAAAGCCCTTCGAGTATAAATGATATGTAACTTCCACTTCAGGATGATATTTCCTGTTGCGACATCTCACACACGGACACTTAATTTTGGTACCGTCCATGTATTGAGGGAACGCCTTTGCGAACTGCAGGAACTGCTGTACACCCTCAATGAATTCATCCCGCACACCGCACATGTCATCAGGATGACGGTTGTACATCCACGAACGATGACGCAGATAGTAATTCATATCCATTTCTAGAAACTTCTGCAAAATTGACATAAGCTATCATATAAATCATTACATGCAAAATTAACCGTACTATAAAAATCATAACTGATATAATACATATTTTTATTTATCAAAACTGCAGCTGCCCCCAACCCCATAGTACTATGAACTGCACTATAAGTGTGCAGTCAACACTACAAATAGTGTGTCATACTATAGAACTGCAGCTGCCCCCAACCACACTCCTAGGTCAGTGTCCGTTATGGGAAAAGCAGTCATGGCATTGCACTAAGGCACCTGGTGCTTGAACAATTTTTGCATCAAAAGTTTCCCAAGTACACGGGCTATTGCTCTATGAAAATATGCCATAGCTAGGAGTAGAGCTGTCGAGTGGGCCGGGCCTCTCAGGCCCATGCACTATAACGGGTCAGACCGGACCTAAGGGTAAAAATCTAAGTCCAGTTCGACACGTGACCCACGGCACAGTGAGTTTCAGACTGGACCGAGCCGGACCGGATCGGACTTGGGATTCCGTGAACCCTACAAGGACTTCAAAGTAGAGATTGAAGAACAACTAACATTTTATTTTTAAATTATGAAGTGTAGGGTTGAATGTGCATAGGAGATGGTTGGGAGCGCATTTGTTTCCGGGAGAAACAACACAGATGGTATGCTCTCTCGGATGAACTTCTCTACTTTGGGATATGTAAACATAGCACAAAAAAATAACACACTGCAAGTTCTTGCTTCATATTTGTCTTGGAGATTCACAATCCATTTGTTTCAATCTATATACAAGAACTTGGCAGATTGTATGCATACCAAATCCCATAGATTGGCGTAGGACTATGTAATACATGGATGTGTATAATACATCAAATAGTATAAACCAGGTTGTCGATCAGGCTAGCAAGCAGCAGCGTGTCGGGCCGGGCCGAGCTGTGCCTTGGGTCGGAACGAGCCTGGGCTTCGGGGCCGGACCTCTCTTATGGGCCGAGATATGAGGTCCGACACGTCCCTATATATTGGGTCGGGCCGGGCCGAGCCCACGATAATTCGGACAGGGTTTTGCGGGCCGGATTCGTGCCGGGCTGGTCATCCCGGTCCAATTGTCAGGTCTAGCTAGGGGTGGGCGTTCGGGTTATTCGGTTTCAACACCGAAATAATAAAAATCGAATAAGTAAAAATTTTAAAAACCCAAAGCTGAAATAAATTATCTATAACCGAAACAGAACCGAATTGATAATCAATTTATTTTATTTGATAATCAAAGCTAGTAAGCAGTGCTCACTGCTGCTGTTACCTCTCTCGTAGACTTGGGCCAGTCGGCCCTAACCCTAACCCTAACCCCATATCAACAAACCTAACCCTAACCCTAACCCTAGGTCCTCATCAGTGTCTGTGTCAGTGTGTGTGTGTGCCGTGTCTGTGTCTGTGTCAGTGTCTGTGTGTGTAGTGTTTGTGTCAATGTCACATGTGTCCTGTGAGAGAGAGAGAGAGAGAGAGAGAGAGAGAGAGAGAGAGTAGGGTTTACCGGAATAGGGTGGAGAGCCGGTCGACGGAGCGCGGGGGAGGGGGGGGAGTTTTTCTCTTTTCGAATTTTCAGCAGATGGGGAAAAATGAAACCGAGCCCTAATTAACCAAAATTTAGCGACGTTTAGCGACGTCCAAGTAAAACGTCGCTAACTTAAATTTTAGCGACGTCATTGACGTCGCTAAACACGTTGCTAAATATTTTTAATAAAAAGGTCGCTATATACGTCGCTAAACGTCGCTAAATTAGACATATTAGCGACGTTTAGCGACCTTTATTTAACTTATAGCGACTTAACTTTTTAAATCTTAATAAAAGTCGCTAAACGTCGCTAAATGTCGCCATTTAGCGACGCCTAGCGACGTTTTTATAAGGAGTCGCTAATTATATATTATTAGCGACGTTTCTTTTGACGTCGCTAAAATACGTCGCTAATAGCGCTTTTTCTAGTAGTGTAATAAGTTACTTAGATAATAGGGTTATTTATACTAACTATCCCTATATTTTTGGTTTATAACACCGGGTACCCCTGCTTTTGAACAACTTAGAAAATATGCAAATAAATATCCATGTAGTTAGTAACAAGTATATTTATCGAGCAATTTTTTTTAGAATGAGTATCTATGGCTCCATGAGCAGTCGACGCAATATGCTGCGTTAGAGGCCGGTACTTCATCGCAGCCACCGACCCACCAAGTTTGGTCGGCTGACGAGCTGTGGAAGACCGTCGCTGGTGGTCTTTAGAGGGGTACGTACTACGGTACCGGATCCTACGGCACCTATGTTACAATGCAGGGCTCTAGGACCCCATTTACCCCTGCGCATACCCCACAGAGTTCCCTGTAGTCAGTACGAGTCCAGCAGGAGAGAGTTGACCATTAGATTACGTCTCTACTTGATGAGATGATGAGACTGATTTCGCAGCAGCCCAGTCCGAGCCGCAGATGGACGATGCCAGGATCTTAGCATGTTTTGATGTGCTCGAGCAAAACCTTTTGGAGCTCAGGACTATGACCTAGGCGACACAGCGGGACATTACGGATCTGGCATCATCGACACAACGTTCCGTCACTCGGATTATAGGTGTCATGGATTCATACAATGATTGCCTATCACTGTTAGAGCGGATACGTCCTCCTGGTTCACTGTAAACCCCCTGATTTTTTAGGAATTTTAAAATCAAATTTTCACAATTTTTCTGGAATTTTTAACAAATTAAAATCAAGGTAATTTGGATTTAAACAAAATTTAAATGATGTTAATCAATATTAAATATTATAAAAATAATATTTTTAGGTGTAAAATGAAATATTAGACATAGGGTAATTTTTCTGGATTTTATTGGACCCTGAAAATAATTTTTAAAGACCTAACAACTAATTATTTATTAAACCCAAAATAAATCCTAAATAAATCTGGTTTATTTTAAATTGAACCAAACCAACCCGAACCGGACCCGGTCTAGTTGAACCGGGCCCAACCCTAGCGGGTCGGGTCGGATCTGAACCCAACCCGAAACCCGCAACCCAAAACCGTAGCTACAGTAAACCTAATTTCTTCCCCGACGGTTCCCCGACTCATCGCCTCCCCGTCGCTCTGTCTTTCCGACCCGCCGCCGGCCTCGTCGACTCCCGTAACCGACGACCTACCCCTTCACCTTTCGGCCGCTCACCGTCCCGACCTTCCCCCTACCTGAAACGGCCGCGCACCGTCCCGACCTTCCCCCTCCCTAAAACGGCCGCTCACCGTCCACCAACACCACCGCCACCTTCCTCCTCTGATAGCCGCCTCGAGCTCCACCGGCCACCTCAGCCACCCGATCCCGGAGAAGGCGACCCGCTGCTCCTCCTCCAAATTTGTCGCCTCGACGACAAGCCGACGCCTCCACCTGAGCCGCCTCCGCCCGAGCAGCCCCTCCTCCGGCGAAGCCCCAGCGCCCCAGCCGCTGCAATACCACACCCTAGCCGTAGCGCCGCCGTGCCCCTCGCCGGAGCCCTAGCCGCAGCACCGCCGTGCCCCTCGCCGAAACCCTAGCCGTCGCGAGCGTCCCGCCGCCCCGCGAAACCCTGTGTTTTTTGCCCTCTGCGGAGCCCTATTCAGGTAGACTTTTCTCTCTCCTCACTGCCCTATTTTTCATTCCGTCTATTGTGACACGAACCCCACGTGGCCCTCTCGATATCCGTGCAAATCGCTCGGTGTGTCGCATCCTGTGGCGATCGTGAACTGCGATCCAAAATCAGGAAAATAATACCCTATTTTTTTCCGGAACTGAGTGCGCCCCGACAAACGGGACGACTTGGTCGTGTGCGGACTTCATGAAAGGTGCGTACCGTTGATACGGACGTATGGAATTTTGCGAAAGTTGATTTAGATGTGCGTGCACACCGAAATCAACGCATATCCGTTATCAACGCCCCGTATTGGCCTATTCTAGAACTCGTTGTAACTTTATGTACACACGTCAGATCGAAACAAAACTTGCGTCATCGGACTCGTAGAAATACGCTGGTCCTGGGACCCAAGTTTGGTTCGATTCTGAGAACGTTGACAAAATCGCGTATCGTGGGTCCCGCGGCTCCACTTGACGGGCGATTTCGTGATCGGCTCATCGGAATCCAGTTCTGGAAGTTCCGTTGGGTTCGTATCATTGTTCTGGACTTGTTGCCACTAAGTTTGACAAATTTAGAGAATATTGTTTCTGACACATTTTTCGGTGTGAAACGGCCCACATGTGGACCCCACTTTTACCAGAAACTGTTATTTTTGCCCCTGTATCCAAATTGGACTCAAGAACAGGCTTTTCTAGTTATTTGATATTTTTTGAACCTGATGGTGATATTTATTTTAGCAACCGGAGGAGTACCTGCAAATCCCGCTGCTACCAGAGCTACAGTTGGAGTCAGAAATCCAGGCAAGTGTACCTTGCCAAAACTTGCAGTACCTGCTTCATATTATTGTCTTAATTTATTTATATGATGTACATGCTTAACCTAGGACCGTGTGACATTACTTAGCGTCCGAATAATATTCGAGTGCCAACACTGTACGCGGAGTTGTGTAACGTCACCTAGACATGAATACCGAGACCCTATACATTCTCGTACTTGCCTTATCAAGTACATCATAACCCAGGATACTTGACACTATTCATGAGACAGAATCTTCCTGAGATATTCATGGTGATTCTGTATAGGACACAGGTTTCATGACATATTCTTTATATATATGCTTAGATCTTATTATGACTTGCTGCGTTAGATATGATCTTGCGTGTCATGAACATGAGATGTGTGATTACATTGGGTGGAGAGAGACACACAGGATACAAGATGATTTATATATATATATATATATATATATATATATATATATATATATATATATATATATATTTATTGTGAGGCCTCAGACTCTACATCAGAGCTAGGCACTCTACTAGCGATATCTCTGCTACCGGCTCCCCGATACCGAGCTTGTAGTGGTCTCAGCCTGAGTTCTAGTGTTGCTCTCATCTTGCATTTTACTTAGCTGATTATATAGTTTACCCTATTGTTCATTTATTATTGTACTGCATTATTTATGGCTTGAGTTATTTTGTACCTTGCTATGTCCCCTGAGGACCTGGATCCGGATTATGTCCCCAGGTATAGCAGACAAGATCGATCTCGAGGTATACGAGACATAAGCATTAGCAGGAGCAGGAACAGGAACATGCACTGGAGCAGTACCAGATCCAGTAGACGAGTGATCACCGAGGATATCTTCTGAGTATATGCTTTATCCATACTCAGTATTTGCTCATGTTATCTTTATTTCTTGTATCTTGACTATTGTATCAGACTCATTATCGGGTTGTTTTCCGAGTTTATGTTTTATTGAGATTGATCTTGCTTTATATTGTTGTATTCATTTCTGTGGATGAGATTAGTATATTTAGACCCTTATTATTGTACTACAGCTTAAGTACATCCTGATGAGTCCATTAAATTGGGTTTTCCCATCGGTGTGTACTGCTGGCCATTGCCACGTGGCTAGTCCCTTGATATTTTGGGACTGGGACGTGACATGGTTTTTGTCGTGGCCTATGCAGGTCATCGACTAAATTGTTCGATTTCAACTTAGGGACCGAGCAAGCCTGCAATAAGGATAGGATAAGTTTTTAGGATCTCATCCACTTGCTTGAATCGTTCTTGATATCTATATCGGATTCGAATTAATTTATTGACTTTCATCCTGCCATGATTCCTGTGCGCCTCTTATTGTTTATTTTGGTTGCCGAGTTATGGATCCACAAGCAAACGACGAGACTCCTGTAAGATTACCACGAGATGCTGTGGTAACCAACGAAGATGAAGTAACACTAGTAGATGGAGGTCAATCAGCACACCGAAGCAGTCAAGCGAATCAACATGCCTCAAGAATCCAGCAAGATGACATTCCACCATCGATGCAGTTTACTCCACCAATGCCCGTATTTCCACAAGGGCAGGCTATGGACGGGCATCAGATATTACAAATAATATACGCAATGATGCAAGCTCAGCAACAAATTCAACAAGAGGCTCTGCGTTATGAGGCAAAGAACTTGAGGAGCAGCCTAGTAATCGCACTGGAGCAGGCAGATTTACCAGCACGATGGCCAACGACGGGCTCTATCACCAATTTCCGCCAGCTGAAGCCTCGTACCTTTTCAGGCAAGGAGGAGCCCACAGAAGTTTATGAGTGGCTCACCAACACTCAACATCAATTAGAAGCAGCTGAGCTTCCACGGAAATGTTGGATGACTGCTGTCAGAATGCAATTGACGGATAATGCCCATCACTGGTGGCTATCCGAGTCACTTGGAAAGAGTTCTCTAGACTCATTCAGGAGATGTACATTCCAGCCATCGCTCGATCAGAACTTTGGGACAAGTTCAATCGCCTCACTCAACATAATCTGACAGTGGAAGAGTACAACGCGGAGTTCATTCGTCTGAGTTTCTTCGCCCCAACCCTGATCCCGACAGAAGAAGAGAAGGCTGAAAAGTTTTTCGACGGACTAAACTTCGAGCAACAGAGACTGATCAGATCCGTTGCACCTACTTCTTACTCGGACGTCCTTGCTGCAGCCTGACGCATGGAACGCGTCATCAGGAGAGAGACCATCCTGAAGCGGCCTTCCACATCCGCACCAACCAGAGCAGCACAAGAGGAGTCTGCAAAGCGTCAACAGATAAATCCACCACCGAGAGCAGCACCAAGAGCCTCATTCCTTCCTACTTGTTACTACTGTGGCAAGATAGGCCATATTGAGAGAGAGTGTAGACGTAAGATGGGAATGTGCTTGATTTGCGGACCCAGACAACACTTAGCCAGAAATTGCACAACACATCAAGGAGAAACACTGATGATTCATCAAGAAGCTTTACCAGTGCCGAGGCCAGTCTATCCAGCATTGGGAGCACCGCAAACGGGAATTGAAGGAGTCATACCACCACCTCCAGGAGGGTATCAGCCGAGTCCCCCTTTGATACCCCAGGCACTACTCTTCCAGTAGGCTCAACAGCAGCAGAGGAATCGTCTGCAAGGATGCGGACAAGCTCTTACGATGACCTTGGAGGACGCGCAGACTCGTGGAGTAGCGAATGCGCGTAAGTGATTCGTAGATATCTATTCTAGTATTATTTTAGCTCGTGCCTATTGGTGTAACGCCCCGCTCCGCGCCGGCGTTATGTATCAAGGTGAGTGGGCAGAACTTCGTTCTCTGATTCTTGCACGCCTTAATAATAACCTGAGTTTTTGCTTGCAATATTTTCTTAAGAGAATGATAGAACCTGCCTTACATGTTAATGAACGAACTCACCTAGCTTGTCTTTGAAACAATGCCTGCTTAACGAGAATCCTGAATCGCCTGCTTAGAGTGCATGAATATGTTCACTATCATCTATGCTTCGAGAGAACCATACTGTGCCTGAACGTGTTCAAGTGATAAGTCGGATTGCCCCGCAACAATGAGAGTATTCTGATGGTTCGTCTCGTCTGCATACTAGAGTTTATTTGATAGTGTTCCATGCATTCGCACGCGGTCGGACAATGGCTATTGGTGGAGAGCTGAACTGCATGTGTCACGGCTGCTACCATGATAGTGCAAAGCAACCATGAGTCACAGCTGCCTCTAGCATCAGATAAAGAGTCATTGGTATGCTGTTCCACCAGCTGCCGATCCTGAGATACTCGGGGACCGCCCTGCATATAGCTAAGTCATTGTGTTGGCTTGGATAGTGACTGCCCCTAAGAATGTGCATCGTGCGTCTAGCTATGCATCTGACCCTCGAGTAGCACGAGATACGCTACGCACACCCTGAAACATGAACGGTTTGCTTGCTTGCATATTCAATTATGAAACTCTGTTTCCAAACATGTTTCTAAACAAGTAAATCGACTCTGCTAGCGAACTGCATGAAACGAACCTAGGTAAAACTAGAAAGATCACTAGTAATGTAATATTTTATAACATGATTACTTAGTGCCTGTTTGAGTGAATGCTTGTTTCTGTTCAGTTGATTTATCTCACCAGTACTTGTATAAAGTGCTGACCCACCAACAGTTTACTTGTTCGCAGGTACTGGATCATCCGAGGGAGCGATAGACGTGCCACAATCCCGAAGAACCGGAATCCTGATTTCGATTGTTGCCCCGAGAATGCTATCGTATAAGGGGGCATAATGTATGGAACGAACGTGTGCCTTTGCTAAAGGAAACCCAAGTTGCCTCGATTGTCCCGAACACTTAGTTGGCTAATGCATTGCATTGCAACAAGTCCCTTTCCGCTGCTTACTCGATTGATGCGATGATAGCCAACTATCAACTTAAACGATTGGCCTTGCACGGGCGCAACCCCAGGCCCGTGCGGCATCACGTCCCTCGAAAGCTCGAACGGGCCATTCGCTTGGCTCCCTTCCTCCCTCGCACCCGCGGGACGGGCGCGGTGATTCGCGTCCGGCGCACCGAGGCACGGTGATACGTGTCCGGTTCGTTAATTCCCGGCCGCACGGGGCGGGGCAGGGCGGAGCGGCGGCCCGGGCGGGACCGGGGCGTGACAGAATGGTATCAGAGCGGAATCGATTCTCTGGCCCAAACCGTTGCTATGACTCTGAGATATTATCTATATGGTTTTTCAAAGAGCGTTCCATACAATAAGTCCATAGATATTCTCAAAGTGCAAAATGTTTCCTGAACTTGAATTGCTTGATTGTTTCGATTGAGTATGGCGAGGGACGGCACTATCGCTACTCGGGATATCGAGAAGTTTATCCTTGAAGTTTCGAGGACGAAACTTTTTGTTGGTTGGTAAGTATGTAATGCCCCGCTCCACGCCGGCGTTATGTATCAAGGTGAGTGGGCAGAACTTCGTTCTCTGATTCTTGCACGCCTTAATAATAACCTGAGTTTTTGCTTGCAATATTTTCTTAAGAGAATGATAGAACCTGCCTTACATGTTAATGAACGAACTCACCTAGCTTGTCTTTGAAACAATGCCTGCCTAACGAGAATCCTGAATCGCCTGCTTAGAGTGCATGAATATGTTCACTATCGTCTATGCTTCGAGAGAACCATACTGTGCCTGAACGTGTTCAAGTGATAAGTCGGATTGCCCCGCAACAATGAGAGTATTCTGATGGTTCGTCTCATCTGCATACTAGAGTTTATTTGATAGTGTTCCATGCATTCGCACGCGGTCGGACAATGGCTATTGGTGGAGAGCTGAACTGCATGTGTCACGGCTGCTACCATGATAGTGCAAAACAACCATGAGTCACAGCTGCCTCTAGCATCAGATAAAGAGTCATTGGTATGCTGTTCCACCAGCTGCCGATCCTGAGATACTCGGGGACCGCCCTGCATATAGCTAAGTCATTGTGTTGGCTTGGATAGTGACTGCCCCTAAGAATGTGCATCGTGCGTCTAGCTATGAATCTGACCCTCGAGTAGCACGAGACACGCTACGCACACCCTGAAACATGAACGGTTTGCTTGCTTGCATATTCAATTATGAAACTCTGTTTCCAAACATGTTTCTAAACAAGTAAATCGACTCTGCTAGCGAACTGCATGAAACGAACCTAGGTAAAACTAGAAAGATCACTAGTAATGTAATGTTTTATAACATGATTACTTAGTGCCTGTTTGAGTGAATGCTTGTTTCTGTTCAGTTGATTTATCTCACCAGTACTTGTATAAAGTGCTGACCCACCAACAGTTTACTTGTTCGCAGGTACTGGATCGTCCGAGGGAGCGATAGGCGTGCCACAATCCCGAAGAACCGGAATCCTGGTTTCGATTGTTGCCCCGAGAATGCTATCGTATAAGGGGGCATAATGTATGGAACGAACGTGTGCCTTTGCTAAAGGAAACCCAAGTTGCCTCGATTGTCCCGAACACTCAGTTGGCTAATGCATTGCATTGCAACAAGTCCCTTTCCGCTGCTTACTCGATTGATGCGATGATAGCCAACTATCAACTTAAACGATTGGCCTTGCACGGGCGCAACCCCAGGCCCGTGCGGCATCACGTCCCCCGAAAGCTCGAACGGGCCATTCGCTTGGCTCCCTTCCTCCCTTGCACCCGCGGGACGGGCGCGGTGATTCGCGTCCGGCGCACCGAGGCACGGTGATACGTGTCCGGTTCGTTAATTCTCGGCCGCACGGGGCGGGGCAGGGCGGAGCGGCGGCCCGGGCGGGACCGGGGCGTGACAGAATGGTATCAGAGCGGAATCGATTCTCTGGCCCAAACCGTTGCTATGACTCTGAGATATTATCTATATGGTTTTGCAAAGAGCGTTCCATACAATAAGTCCATAGATATTCTCAAAGTGCAAAATGTTTTCTGAACTTGAATTGCTTGATTGTTTCGATTGAGTACGGCGAGGGACGGCACTATCGCTACTCGGGATATCGAGAAGTTTATCCTTGAAGTTTCGAGGACGAAACTTTTTATTGGTTGGTAAGTATGTAATGCCCCGCTCCGCGCCGGCGTTATGTATCAAGGTGAGTGGGCAGAACTTCGTTCTCTGATTCTTGCACGCCTTAATAATAACCTGAGTTTTTGCTTGTAATATTTTCTTAAGAGAATGATAGAACCTGCCTTACATGTTAATGAACGAACTCACCTAGCTTGTCTTTGAAACAATGCCTGCTTAACGAGAATCCTGAATCGCCTGCTTAGAGTGCATGAATATGTTCACTATCGTCTATGCTTCGAGAGAACCATACTGTGCCTGAACGTGTTCAAGTGATAAGTCGGATTGCCCCGCAACAATGAGAGTATTCTGATGGTTCGTCTCGTCTGCATACTAGAGTTTATTTGATAGTGTTCCATGCATTCGCACGCGGTCGGACAATGGCTATTGGTGGAGAGCTGAACTGCATGTGTCACGGCTGCTACCATGATAGTACAAAGCAACCATGAGTCACAGCTGCCTCTAGCATCAGATAAAGAGTCATTGGTATGCTGTTCCACCAGCTGCCGATCCTGAGATACTCGGGGACCGCCCTGCATATAGCTAAGTCATTGTGTTGGCTTGGATAGTGACTGCCCCTAAGAATGTGCATCGTGCGTCTAGCTATGCATCTGACCCTCGAGTAGCACGAGACACGCTACGCACACCCTGAAACATGAACGGTTTGCTTGCTTGCATATTCAATTATGAAACTCTGTTTCCAAACATATTTCTAAACAAGTAAATCGACTCTGCTAGCGAACTGCATGAAACGAACCTAGGTAAAACTAGAAAGATCACTAGTAATGTAATGTTTTATAACATGATTACTTAGTGCCTGTTTGAGTGAATGCTTGTTTCTGTTCAGTTGATTTATCTCACCAGTACTTGTATAAAGTGCTGACCCACCAACAGTTTACTTGTTCGCAGGTACTGGATCGTCCGAGGGAGCGATAGGCGTGCCATAATCCCGAAGACCCGGAATCCTGGTTTCGATTGTTGCCCCGAGAATGCTATCGTATAAGGGGGCATAATGTATGGAACGAACGTGTGCCTTTGCTAAAGGAAACCCAAGTTGCCTCGATTGTCCCGAACACTCAGTTGGCTAATGCATTACATTGCAACAAGTCCCTTTCCGCTGCTTACTCGATTGATGCGATGATAGCCAACTATCAACTTAAACGATTGGCCTTGCACGGGCGCAACCCCAGGCCCGTGCGGCATCACGTCCCCCGAAAGCTCGAACGGGCCATTCGCTTGGCTCCCTTCCTCCCTCGCACCCGCGGGACGGGCGCGGTGATTCGCGTCCGGCGCGCCGAGGCACGGTGATACGTGTCCGGTTCGTTAATTCCCGGCCGCACGGGGCGGGGCAGGGCGGAGCGGCGGCCCGGGCGGGACCGGGGCGTGACAATTGGTTCGTGACCTTAGCCTTAACCTGGTAGTTTTGAACTTGCTAATAATTAATAACCTAGTATATTTTATAATTGATAATCTAGTTTCTCTAAACTGTAGTTTTCTAGATATTCTTCCTTCTGGAAATTGCATAACTTCCATTTGCTTAGGGAAATGATTCCCTATGTGTTTTTGCTTAAACCCGCATCCTTGATTCTCCTTGATTGTGATGTGCTTCGAACAATGCTTGCAACCGTGTCATCTCTGTTGACCGGTTATTCTTTGATTGCGAGGACGCAATCCTCTTAAGGAGGGTAGATTGTAAACCCCCTGATTTTTCAAGAATTTTAAAATCAAATTTTCATAATTTTTCTAGAATTTTCTGGGATTTTAACTAATTAAAATCAAGGTGATTTAGATTTAAACAAAATTTAAATAATGTTAATCAATATTAAATATTATGAAAATAATATTTTAAGGTGTAAAATAAAATATTAAACATAGGGTAATTTTTCTGGATTTTATTGGACCCCGGAAACAATTTTAGAGACCTAAAAACTAATTATTTATTAAACCCAAAATAAACCCTAAATAAACCCGATTTATTTCAAATAGAACCAAACCAACCCGAACCTGACCCGGTCTAGTTGAACTGGGCCCAACCCTAGCGGGTCGGGTCGGGTCTGAACCCAACCCGAAACCCGCAACCCAAAACTGTAGCTACAGTAAACCTAATTTCTTCCCCGACGGTTCCCCGACTCTTCGCCTCCCCGTCGCCCCGTCTTCCCGACCCGCCGTCGACCTCGTCGACTCCCGTAACCGACGACCTTCCCCTTCACCTTTCGGCCGCTCACCGTCCCGACCTTCCCCCTTTCTGAAATGGCCGCTTTCGCCCCTATAAAACCCCTTCCTCAGCCACCACCACGCCGTGCCCCGCCCTCACAGCCGCCTCTCTCCCCGCAACCCTTAGCCCCCGTCCCTGCCGTCTCCTCTACCTCCACCAGCGTCCACCAGCACCACCACCACCTTCCTCCTCTGATAGCTGCCCCGAGCTCCACCGGCCACCGCAGCCACCCGATCACGGAGAAGGCGACCCGCTGCTCCTCCTCCAGATCCGTCGCCTCGACGACAAGCCGATGCCTCCGCCTGAGCCACCCCCGCCCGAGTAGCCCCTCCTCCGGCGAAGCCCCAGCCGCTGCAGTACCACACCCTAGCCGCAGCGCCACCGTGCCCCTCGTCGGAGCCCTAGCCGCAGCGCCGTCGTGCCCCTCGCCGGAACCCTAGCCGTCGCGAGCGTCGCGCCGCCCCGAGAAACCCTGTGATTTTTGCCCTCTGTGGAGCCATGTTCAGGTAGACTTTTCTCTCTCCTCATTGCCTCATTTTCTGTTCCGTCTGTTGTGACGCAAATCCTGCATAAACTTTTCTATACCCGTGCAAATCGTTCGGTGTGTCGCGTCCTGTGGCGATCGTGAACTGCGATCCAAAATCAGGAAAATAATACCCTATTTTTTTCCAGAACTGAGTGCGCCCCGCCAAACGGGATGACTTGATCTTGTGCGGACTTCACTGAAAGGTGCGCACCGTTGATACGGACGTGTGAGATTTCGCGGAAGTTGATTTGGATGTGCGTGCACACCGGAATCAACGCGTATCCGTCGATAACGCCCCGTATTGGCCTGTCTGTAACTTGTTGTAACTTTGTGTACACATGTCGGATCGAAACAAAACTTGCGCCATCGGACTCGTAGCAATACGCTGGTCCTGTGACCCAAGTTTGGTTCAATTCTGAGAACGTTGACAAAATCGCGTCGCGGCTCCACTTGACGGACAATTTTGTGATCGGCTAATCGGAATCCAGTTCTGGAAGTTTCGTTGGGTTCGTATCATCGTTCTAGACTTGTTAACACTAAGTTTAAATAATTTGGAGAATATTGTTTCTGACACATTTTTTGGTGTGAGACGGCCCACATGTGAACCCCGCTTTGACCAGAAACTGTCATTTTTGCCCCTGTGTCCAAATTGGACTCAAGAACAGGCGTTTCTAGCTATTTGATATTTTTTGAACCTGATGGTGATGTTTATATCAGCAACCAGAGGAGTACCTGCAAATCCCGCTGCTACCAGAGATACAGTTGGAGTCAGAAACCCAAGCAAGTGTACCTTGCCAAAACATACAGTACCTGCTTCATATTATTGTCTTGATTTATTTATATGATGTACCTACTTAACTTAGGACCGTGTGACATTACTTAGCATCCGAATAATATTCGGGTGCCAACACCGTACTCGGAGTTGTGTAACGTCACCTAGACATGGATACCGAAACCCTATACATTCTCGTACTTGCCTTATCAAGTACATCATAACCCAGGACACTTGACACTATTCATGAGACAGAATCTTCCTGAAATATTCATGGTGATTCTGTATAGGATACAGGTTTCATGACATATTCTTTATATATATGCTTAGATCTTATTATGACTTGCTGCGTTAGATATGATCTTGTGTGCCATGGACATGAGACGTGTGATTACATTGGGTGGGGAGAGACACACAGGCTACAGGCTGATTTATATATATATATATTTATTTATTTATTGTGAGGCCTCAGACTCTACATCAGAGCTAGGCACTCTACTAGCGATATCTCTGCTACCGGCTCCCCGACACCGAGCTTGTAGTGGTCTTAGCCTGAGTTCTAGTGTTGCTCTCATCTTGTATTTCACTTAGCTGGTTATATAGTTTACCCTATTATTCATTTATTACTGCACTGCATTATTTATGGCTTGAGTTATTTTGTACCTTGCTATGTCCCCTGAGGACCTGGATCCGGATTATGTCCCCAGGTATAGCAGACGAGATCGATCCCGAGGTATACGAGACATGAGCATTAGCAGGAGCAGGAACAGAAACTGGAGCAGTACCAGATCCAGTAGACGAGTGATCACCGAGGATATCTTCTGAGTATATGCTTTATCCATACTCAGTATTTGCTCATGTTATCTTTATTTCTTGTATCTTCACTATTGTATCAGACTCATTATTGGGTTGTTTCCCGAGTTTATGTTTTATTGAGATTGATCTTGCTTTATATTATTGTATTCATTTCTGTGGATGAGATTAGTACATTTAGACCCTTATTATTGTACTACAGCTTAAGTACATTCTGATGGGTCCATTAAATTGGGTTTGTCCATCGGTGTGTACTGCTGGCCATTGCCACGTGGCTATTCCCTCGATATTTGGGACTGGGGCGTGACATCGCCGGCATCGACACCGACTCCACAGACGATACTGCCTCATAGTTCGACATTAGTGGCACTTTCACGGGGCCAGTTAGACTATATCATATCCCAGTTGCGCGACGGTGTTCCTTCTCCTCCTCCTGATCAGCATTAGTCCTAGGTTGGACAGATAGTTATGAGTTTGTGTGAATTTGGCCCATTTTTTGGAATTTGTGTGACATTGGCCCACTTTTGGTTCTGTTGTATATATTCTTTTTGTGATGTGAGGATATTTATTTCAGACTTTTATGTATGTATAAATTTGTATGACATTGGCCAACAGTGACAGTAGGTTTGAATTTATCGGTGTTTAAAAATTTGCTTATGTGTGACAATCTATTTTTATAAACTATGAATATATTTGTATAAACTGCAGGCTGAATATTGTTATATAAATTATTATATAACAATCTATTTTTTAAATTATACAGCAATTTAGCGACGTTTACCGACATACAAATACGTTACAGAGAGGTATCAGAACGTCGTTATTTCTATACCAAGATATCGTAAATATGTCGCTAAAAGTCGCTAATTTGCTGACTTGGCAATCTCTGCCATGTCATCAAGACGTAACTAAAATACGTTGCTAAACGTCGCTACATTCAAAAAATATTAGCGACATACATGCGTTGTTAAACGTGGCTAACAGAAGAATGTCAGCGACGTTTAGTGACACAGTAAAAGTTACTAAGTATAGAAATATCAGCAACGTTTTGCAACTAAATTTGTGTTGCTCATATACCAACGTTGCGCCGCAGAACGTTGCAAATTGGTGAAAATGTCACGACGTTCATATGTCACTAAGGCACGTCACTAGTTGCGACGTATTTTCAGTCAGCGACTAGCTAAACCGCAATAATTATAAAATGTCGCTAATAACTTCGTCATTTTATTTCAGCGACATAATTTTACAATTTAGCAATGTTTTGTAGTGTCGCTAAACCCACAATTTTTAGTAGTGAGTTAGGTCCAATTAGGTTCACTAAAAACTACTTTAACTAAGAGCTAACAACTAACCATTAACTATATACAACACATAAACATATATACCCATACTAATTATTGAAAATAAAAATACCACTCAATATAATAATTATGGAATATCATTATTCACAGTATTACTAATAATAGAAAAAGATAAAAATACCCCTCTCCAAAAAAGTGGTAGTGACAGAAAATCTTGGCGGTATCGATAGATCGAGACAAAGTGAATTTAGATCATTTTCACTTTATGGATCGACTTCTTTGGAATTGAGTTCTATATATAGTGAATCGTGTCTTGGGCCAGAAATGAACCCTATATAAGAGTATAATCCTCAAATATTTTTACTGTTCATTCTCCGCTTTTGCTTTCTTTGTTGGTTTTGGATGCGTTTTCGTAGATGTTTTCATGGATGTTTTCATTGATTGCCTTCATCGTTTTTGCATCCATATCAATTTTTTGTGAGAAAGAGAAGAAGAGCATTGAACCATTTTGGTGCAAATATAGGTGAACAAGTAGGCGAAGTTTGATCGTCGCATAGGAAGATATATTTTTCTCGATAATTCACCAACAAAGGGTGGCTTTGATCCTCGATCCTTAATCTTCATGCTTAAAAAAAGGACTAGCTTGTTATTGCTTTGTGTTGTTGACCAATGATACCTAGCAAGAATATCAAAAGTTAAAGAAATATAAGTAAAGCACATTGCTATTAACCTACTATAAAATGAAAGATGGAAATGATGTATCGAGGAAATGTAGTAAGACATACAAGAACGATATTTATTATGTTTTTTGAATCATGCATAATATGTGCTTTTTATAGTTAAAGCAGCATATGCAAGTATGGTCGTGGAGAATATATGCACAAGGTTTGGTTTTCTCAAACGGTATTCGCGACCACATAACTGATTCAGCCTAGGAGGAACATGAATAACTAGTGCTGACGTACAAACACAGAGTGAGGCTGGCTACATGCACTGCAAGGGATGTCATGATTTTACTATTAGTCGAGATGGCTTGTGGTCGGTGACCTTCATATAGACAGTTGGCAGGGCTAATGATGTATTATGCATGAAAGAGTAAGTTATCACTCATGTACAGGAACGGACAATTGACTGTGGGTAAAAATCACCGAATGTTGATGACATATATATTTTATATTACTGTCAGATATGAATTGTTAATTGATCATAAGGTAAGAATAGAAAGCTAACCGTAAATAATGTTATTGCCATATGATTACCGTGTCAATTTTGGTGAGTTGGGTTAATTTGCAGCTCACTAGTATATTTCAAGTGTACTAACCCACATTTTCGAACCTAGTGGACAAAAGGAGATCATGAAATCTCGTCCAATACTTTTGAAACCATGCCTTCCGTTGAATGTATTTTATTTTTTTAATTAATAAGGGATATGATGTATGGAACGGTTGTATCTCATTTTATTATTCTGCAAGTTGTAAGCCAAGTTTGTCAATTATTATTTGGTTGTTTGAGAGTCAAATATTTATGTTACAAAAGTTACAATAAAGATCTATTTTACTTTCATTCCGTGTTATTCGTACGGTGAGGTGATGTCCCCATTTTGATGTCCCCAACCATGTCTCCTCTAACATGTAGAGGTGGACCCCAACAATTTTATAAAAAAATAACACTCATAATTGATGGATCCACCTCTACAAGTAACTATATATATAAAGACTATAAAGACTCCATGGCATGATGGCACGTTGATATATATATATATATATATATATATATATATATATATATATATATATATATATATAAAAGTATCAAATAATCTGTCCTTTTTCATCAGATTATTGCATATCGATCTTTGTACACTACTTTCCCAAATACGATAATAATAATAATAATATTATTATTAACTTCTTCATTTGGGGTATATATATGGTAAACGGGATATGAGTCATAGTGCTCATATTCCTATATGAGTCACTCACATATAGACAAATAGAAATAGAGTGTTCTAGTGCAAATGGGTGCACATGGTATTTAGGAGCACATTCCTATTGGTCCACATGTACATGGCTCATGTAGAAATATGAGCACTATGGCTCATATCCCGTTTACCCATTCCAAATTAGGTCATATTTTTTATTTTATTTTTCATGTCCCTTCCATTGGGTTAGAAGTTAAATGTTTAAGAAAAAATTCTAACTTGTTCATCTCCACAAAAGTCCTCCATCGTAACCAACATTCACGACTGCACGGACAAATTAATTCCTATATATGATCCCCATTGTTTCCATCCTTCAAATCATCACGACATTAATTTGTACCATACTTAAACTAGGTAATGTTACCCCCCCCCCCCCCCCCCCCCCCCCCCCCCCCACATCCACACGTGTAGGCGATCTATACGTCTACCTGCGCTGCCTAAAGGCGCGGAAACTAATTCAATACTGTAACGAAACCTACGCACACACTCTATAAAGCAAACCCTAGCCATATGGTGGGACCCAAGCCCAGGTTTTTTCCCATTTGGATTTGGGTGCTGTAGAAAAGCTGAGAACGTGACTCTTATGGATCCTCGGACCAGTGCCAAAAAAAGCGTTAAAAAAATGGAAAGGGAAAGAGTGGGAAACAAAAGATATTATAAGAAAAAAAACCTAAAGAAAGAAAGTGAGGACAGCTACATTTCTTCTTCTTCTTCTTCTTCTTTTCTCCTTTCTTTCCCCTTCCTCAAATAAACCATTCTAATGCAAGAAAGTAGTGGTACCACCCAACTAGAAACAATCAATCACTAGGTGATTGATAGATCTACATATCTTTATTTGTATTGGCTTTTTTTTCCTGATTTTGGGAATACTTGTTTTTGCTAGTTAATTTCTATACATAATTTTTTTTCCCTTTTCCGATCAAGTTTTGCTAGATCTGGCCGGTTGACGTCGAATCCATGGGGAGGGGGAAGATTGTGATCAAGAGGATCGACAACTCGAGTAGCAGGCAGGTGACCTTCTCGAAGCGCAGGAACGGGCTGCTGAAGAAGGCCAAGGAGCTAGCTATACTCTGCGATGCCGAGGTCGGGATAATGATCTTCTCTAGCACTGGCCGCCTCTACGACTATGCCAGCACCAGGTCTCACTCTCCCTATAAATTTTTCTAGCTATACATATAGTGAGCTTAATTATATTTCAATAACTTCTCTTTAATTAATGATACCAAAGTTTGAAGTTGAGTAACAATTTTGTCGCTCCATTTATCTCTGTTCTTGTTTTCGTTATCCGAAGCCTTAGAAGTCTCCTCTCCGATCGCTTTTTCTTGGATGATTTGGTTCTTTTTCTTGTGTTTCTTTCACATTTGTGTGTTCACGAAGTTGTCATGCAATTGAGTTCTATCATTTAGTATTTTAAGTTCTAGAAACGAAGAACACGAAAATTAATAGGGGATAGATCAAATGATATACTTTATTATTCTTACTCGTTATAATTTTATTCTTGTTAATTTTAAAGCTCAGAGAAATAATTGAGTGGATTTCTTGATTGCTTAATTATTTAGCATTTCTTGGGTCATATATAGATCTTCTATATAAATTTCTTCGTACAATCCGCTTATGCTAATATTTTATTAATCCTCTTCGTTTACTCAAACCCTTATTTTCACTGCTAGTTGCAGCTGATCGTCCTTTAGTTTCTACATCCATCTCTCTTGACTATCCTAAAGTCATTATTGGAAGTTTCTTAGCTCTCGAGGAAAGTAAGTAGTAGTGAAATTTATGTGAGGCATATATTCGAAAAAAAAAATTACTTTTGATTTAGTAAAGTAGATAGCATATATAGAGGAGAAGAGCTTAAATTTGAACTTGGAAAAATGTTTGCTTTTAGAGAACCCTTTTTTAATGATTTTCTAAAACCAAACAGTTTGATGAAGACATTAGCAAAAGCTCTAGATATAATTTATAAGTCAAACTGATCATTCTGCTTAGAAGCGATGAGTCCGAATTGTAAAATCTTAGTGTCAGTTATCATCCCTATATATATACTAGCATAACGAAAAGCACGTACAACAGATTCACATGATAAGCAATGCAGTGAATTGAGTACTAGCTACTATTTTCCCCTAAAACCGATTCAGAACTTTTGAGGGGAATCTACATATTGTCACAATATCGATATGCTCATCGTTATCTTGATTATGATTTCCCTCAGTTCACATTCTTAATTAGTCGATTGAACTTTTTCTTTTTCTGCTTTGTTTTGTAGAATATATTTACTAGTAAACTATTTGGTAGGTTGCGGCATATTTGGGTTTGTTGGAAAATTTGAATGAATATTGGAATATGTGTCGATTGGAATAGGTGTGTCCCGTGTCTATTCACTTTTTTTGTCTCTTCGTTATTTATAAAAGAAGGGTCATTTGGGTCATTCATTCACACATTCATACATTAAAGGAAGGAGAGAGAGAGAGAGAGAGAGAGAGAGAGAGAACTACCATCTTTGTTTCGTCAGTTCCTACGGTTTGAAGTGCTGCTATCGGAGGAGGAGTACCGTTGTATTCTGGGAGACTTACGTCATTAAACCATAAGCACATGTGGAAGACGATTATTGTCTTAAGGACTTTAAACCAAGTTCAAGCACGGTCTCGGTTAGATCGATTATTTACATTTTATTTTCAGTCTATAAAAATATAGAGTGGAATTATTTTTACTAACAGGGTACAATGTGATGCAACATGAATAACCTCTATAACTTGTATATGATGTGAAAATATGCGGAATAATAGCAGCAAACATACATAAATTAGTGTCAAATATCTGAACAAAATATAACTCATATATATATATATATATTATAATAACTTGATTCTTAGTGCTGTTATTAATATTTGTTACTAATTCATACTAAACCTATGTAGTCGTTGAATGTCTCCTATATATAATCGACTAAGAGATGTATATAATCACCACCATAGAATTTCAATGGCCAAGGTCGTGATGCCATGAAACAAATGCTTGTTTGCAACCAGAACAAGTCATCTTGACACCATGAAGACAGTAGTGATCAGTCTTACTTGTACTACAAAGAAGTTTCAGCTTTATAAGGTCTAATCTGTAGGAGAATCATATAGTACAGATCTTAGTTTAAGCATATATATAGAGTAATATAATGTACATATCATAATCAAATACTAGATGAGTAGAAATTGTTCCAATATACTTACTTACTCACATATAAGAAGATGTCCTTGATGAATGAATCGGTCAGTAAAGTCTTTCTGAATTATAGAGTAGTGCTGGTCGTTATATGTCCATTCTGTAATTAACTCTTTGGATCACTTCACTACTTTCCAAAGGCTCTCAACTGCTCGAACCTAGCGCGATGCAAGACTACGTAAGAGAAACGTTGCACTTTTGAGTCCCATAAGGGCCATACAAATTCATTGTTAATTAATTATTATATGCTAGGACAGCTTCCAGGTTGTGCATAATTTCCCTCCCTACATATATAATGTAGTGGTCTGCCACTTAAGAGATTACTGAACCAAGCATATATATGCTACAAAAAGTGCATTGGCTCAATCAATTAAATGTATATATGTATTGAAACATGAAAAGAAACACCAGTTGGTTGATATATCATAGGTTAGGTTGCAAGAGAAATAATGCATGTTGGAGCACAGCCGGTCCAATCAGTTTACATATAGACATATTTGACTACCATAGTTATTAAAAAAAAATTGTAAAGTATATTTTTAGGCTTATTTTTTGGTAACTTATGCAGTATGCATGTAATAAATCTAGCAAATCATAATATTGATCATGATTTGACTAAGATAATTAATCCCTTCTTATTTAGGTTTAGAATTAGAAATTTTTTCATTCTTCTCCGAGTTATGTAAAAGTCTATATAAAGGCTTTTAGTCTAATAGTTTTAGATGTCTCCAATAATTAATATTGTTATTTTTGTTAGAATAAACGTAGAAGAAGAAAGAAGAAAATAGAAGAGAAGATCTCTTATTAGTGTAATCACATAGTTGGAGGCAGAGGTCTTATTTATACAACCCAATGAAGGTGTAATACTAATCTCTAACCAATGTGAGACTAAAAACAAAGTGGGAATCCAACCCTTTAGTAACCCACGTTATAACACTCCCCATTTGGATGACCACCATCTCTAAGCCTATTGCTTCGTTAAAACTTTGCCAAAAAAATCCATTAGGACAAAACATGTGCGAAAGAAAAGAGTACAATCTTTAGGATGACTTAGATAGGTGTTGGACACGCTTAATGTTGCCTCATTAAAACCTTGTCAGAAAAAATCCAATGGAAAAAAAATCCATGACTAAGAAAAAAGAGTACAATGCGTTATAGCCCATACAAAATATATCTCCCCCTGAAAACAATCACTCTCCCTGATGATGTTGATCCTGAACAGTCAGCTGATGAAGACGTCGCATTCCATGAACTAGTTTATGAAAAGTTGACTTTGGCAACGATTTGGTGAACAAATCTGCAAGATTATCACTTGAGCGAACTTGTTGGATGTCAATATCTAAGTTCTTCTGAAGCTCATGAGTATAGAAAAACTTCGGTGAGATATTCTTGGTCCTGCCTCCTTTAATGAATCCACCTTGAATTTGTGCAATACATGTTACATTATCCTCATGAATTACAGTTGGAGTATGTGGTAGAAAAAAGGTGACAGGAGCTACGAATGTGTTGAATCAACGATCTCAGTCAAATATATTCTCTACTTGCTTTATGGAGAGCCAATATTTCTGAGTGATTTGAAAAGGTAGCAACAATTGTCTATTTTGTTGAACGCCAAGAAATAGATGCATTACTATTAAGAAACACATATCCAGTTTGTGAACGACCTTTATGGGGATCAGATAAATAACCTAAATCTGCAAAGCCAACTAGATTCACGATGTCAGAGAAACCACAAGTATAAAATAATCCCATGTCGGTAGTTCCACGAAGATATCTCATCACATGTTTAATGTCATTCCAATATCTGTGAGTTGGCGCCGAGCTATATCTAGCCAACAAATCGATAAAGAATGATATGTTTGGCCATGTACATTGTGATAGATACATTAATGCCCAATGGCACTAAGGTACGGTACTTCGGGTCCTAGAATTATTTCATTGTCGTCCTTAGGATGATATGGATCTTTATTGATATCTAAAGATCGAACAACCATTGGAGTGCTAAGAGGATGAGCTTTATCCATATTGAACTGTTTTAATATATTTTTTGTGTATTTGGATTGATGCACTAAAACTCTATCAGTGCAATGCTCAATTTGTAATCCGAGACAATATTTCGTGTCTCCGAGATCTTTCATCTCGAACTTATTTTTCAGATAGTTTGCAGTCTCATTGATTTCATGTCTTGTCCCAATCAAGTTTATGTCATCGACATATACTGCAACTATAGCGAAATCCTCCTTAGATTTCTTTATGAAGACACATGGGCATATATGATTATTTCCTCCATTTTCATATATTCACTAAGACGGCTGTACCATATCCTTTCGGATTATTTCAAACCGTACAATGAACATCATAGCTTTACGGAATGCATATTCTTAGCTTTTGAGCTGGGTAGGTTAAATCCATCTGAGATTTTTTATATAGATATCACTATCTAAATCACCATATAGATAGGTTGTTACAACGTCCATAAGTCTCATGTCCAGCTTTTTTCCAACTGTCAGACTTATCAAATAACGGAACGTTATTGCATCCATTACGGGAGAATATGTCTCTTCGTAATCAATCATGGGTCTCTGAGAAAACCCTTGTGCCACTAATCGTACCATCGAGCAATTTCATTCTTTTCATTTTTCTTTCTTACAATATTTTGGCCAATCTTTTCTTTGTCGACGTTCATCGATGATACGTGATTCAGTGTCATCAATACCCTTAGATATTTCATAAGCTACTGAGAATGAGAATATCTCATCTATTGTTATATCTTTGCTATCCCATACCTCTCTTGTATATATAAAAAACATAGAGATCTATTTGCTTTCAGGTACCTGAGCCTTCTCTTGGGCTTGTCTTTTCTAAGACAATAACCTCTTTTGGGTTTTTAAACAGTATGGATCTGTCATTCATAACCTCTTCTTGAGCGTTATGTGTAACCTCCTTAAGAGCGTTACTTGAACATTTTCTCTTTCTAGGGACTAAGTCCTTCGAACCTATAGGTCTACCACGCTTCTGGCGTACAGTAGATTCATTAGCCACTCTGCTATTTTTTCCCTACGGGGATATCAATTCGAGCTGGCGCATTTGCAGCGGGCACATGTGATTTAATCACTTAGTTGCATCAGTAAATGCATCTGGCAGTTGATTTGTAATCTCTTGTAGATGCAATATCCTTCGTACCTCAGTTTCACATTGATTAGTACGAGGATCTAGATGAGACAGAGTGGGATTATCCTACGATAATTCATGCTATTTATTTGTGGCGAATGGTTGTGTAAGAACATTCTTTTCTTTCTTATCTTCCCCTAACGGCGGAAATTTAGTCTCATCAAAATGCCAGTCTGCGAATCTAGCAGTAAAAATATCACAGTTAAAGGTTCCAAATATCTAATGATTGAGGGCGAATCAAAACCAATATAAATTTCTAAACGGCGTGATGTCCCATTTTAGAGCGCTGAGGAGGGAGAATAGGAACATAAACAACACAACCAAATTTACGCAAATGAGAGATGTTAGGTTGATGGCCTGTCACAAGTTGTGGTGGTAAAAATTCATGATATGCAGTTGGGTTGGCCTAACAATGATCAATTTAGTAGCATATAATATGGCATGTCCCCGAGCTGAAACGGGTAAGTTTGATTGCATGAGTAAATGCCTTGCTATGTGCTGAAAATGCTTAATCAAGGTCTCTGCTAAACCATTTTGGGTATGAACATGAGGGACAGAATGTTCAACTTCTATTCCTATGGAAGCACAATAATCATCAAAAGTACGAAAAATGAGCTCAACTGCATTATCAAGTCGAATCGTTCTAACATGTTGGTCAAAAAAATAAGTCTTAAGCTTAATCAACTGAGAAAGTAGCTTGGAGAAGGCAAAATTTCTAGATGAGAGTAAGAAAACATGTGATCATCGACTAGAAGCATCTATTAGAACCATAAAATACCTGAAAGGTCCGCTAGCATGATCAATTGGTCCGCAAATATCATCTTATATTCTCTGAAGGAATGGTGGTGATTCAAAAGCTATTTTGAGAAGTGAAGGTCTTGTAATGAGTTTACCCTGTGAACAAGCTACACACAAATGTTCAGTAGGAAAATAGAGACTTTGGTATGATAAATTATGCCCATTGGTATTGTTGATGATCTTTCTCAACATAGTCGATCCTGGATGACCCAATCTGTCATGCCAAAGGATTAGATTTTTTGGATTCTTTAGCCTTTTGCTAGTGATGGGGTGAGATTCTACTACCTTCAGAGTAGTTTGATAGCCCCGAGAAGATTAACTTGTACTTTTCTAATGTGAGCTTATTGCTTTCAATATTATAGGTGATACAAAGATACTCTTTGCTGTCATCGTTTATGGTTTCAACATGAAACTCGTTCATTTGAATCTCTCTAAAGCTGAGTAGATTTCTATTATATCTACTAGAGAATAATGCATTTCGAATGACTAAGTGTGTTGCATTTGGCAACACAACATCGGCCTTACCATAACCTTATATAATCTGTACGGGTCCAGTAATGGTAGTCACCTTGGTAGTGTTTAAGGCATATGTTGTCAAAAACTTTCTAGTTTTCAATATAGTATGAGTTGTTGCACTATCTATCAAGCATATGCCATCATCATTGTTTATACCTTTCAAAAATAAAAATTAATAATATATTAATATACTACTAAATGGTTAAACTTGGCATATTGCCAATTATTACAGCTTGATCTAAATCTAAATGAAACTGCTTCAAAGAAAGTAAACTACCTAGACTATTGATCATATAATGACCAATTTATTCAAAGTGGAAAGGAAATAAATTTAGATAAGCATACAATAACTATTCAATGACTTCGCCTATCATGGCGTTGAACTGGTCTTCCGAAATTGCGTTTCCACCCTTATCATGGAAGAAATTATTAAAATGCATGTGTGTTGTACCCTCCATGAGATTAGTCTCTACACCCTTTGAAGCTTCATACTCGTCCACTTTCTTTTATGAGGTGCGACAATTTCGCATCCAATGACCAGCTCTTCCACGACGTTTGCTAATATCAGTTGAAGCAGCTGGATTGAGAATTTGGACATTGTTTCTTCGAGGATTAAATCCCTTATTTTTGAACTGTGTATCGTTCCTTGGACCCGAATTGTAGCCATTTCTTTGGCTTCCACGACGTCCATGCCCTCTACCTCTGTGATTTCCTCGACCCCTAGTATTGGTCATATTTTTTCGAACACTAGTCGCATTCACTTCAGCTGGAATCGTGCAGACCCAGTTGGTCTACTAGTCTGATTTTTGATTAATAACTCATTATTTTTCTCGGCCACGAGTAAGATAGCAATGAGTTCGGAATATTTCTTAAAATTTCTCTCCCTATACGTCTATTGTAGGGTCATATTAGTCGCATGAAATATGGTGAATGTTTTCTCTAACATGGAATGCTCTGTCACTTCTTCACCACATAACTTCAATTGTGAAGTAATCCTGAACATAGCTGAATTATAGGCTGCAACTGTCTTATAAGCTTGGAAACGTAGATTAAGCCATTCATGGAGTTCACCTGGTAGTATAACCATTTTCTGGTAATCATATCTCTCAGCTAGAGAATTTCATAGCACTAAGGGGTCCTTGACTGTTAACTACTCAGCCTTGAGATCATCATGAATATAATGTCTTAGAAAAATTAAAGCATTAGCTAAAGTTCTAGCCTTCGAAGTTTAGAGGCATGAAGAACTTGATAATCACCAAACAATTCATGTTCATGGTGTATGCTTCAAACAATGATGTTTCAGAAGTCTAATTATACCAAACAAATCTTGTTCATGGTATACTTCGAACAATGATGTTCCAGAAGTCGTAGGTAATTACCAAACACTAGATGTTCATGGTATGCTTTGAACAATGATTATGTTCAAGAAGTCTTCCAAAAATACCACATATGGTATGCTTCGAACAATGATGTTGCAAAAGTCTTATATATATAGACCAAACAATTCATGTTCATGGTCATCAGATCTCTGATGGTTTTGTTATCTAAATGTATTAACATATATAAAAAATAATAATAATAATAAAGAATAACTCCAGCGTTCTCTCCGAGAGATCTATATGCGATTAACATCTGAGTGCTATCAGAGTTCGGAGAGAACTCTATATGCGATTAACATCTGAGTGCTATCAGAGTTAACTAAAAGAAATGAGATAAATGGATTAAAAATTATTCAACTAAAAGAAATGAGATGAATGGATAAAAATTATTCTTTTTGCCCTAGCGGTATGCCAAGAGATGTATAAACATCAGCATCAGGCTGCGCCTAGGATATGCATATGCAAAAAAAAAACATAAATAACCATACATATTACCGAAGTGGAGAATCCGCAAATGGCGGCTTCACTGAGATGCTCTCTCTTATTTCCTCCCTTTAGAGCTTCGTGCTGATAACGTGTTATAATAAACGTAGAAGAAGGAAGAAGAAAATAGGAGAGAAGATCTTTTATTAGTGTAATCATATAGTGGGAGACAAATGCCTTATTTATACAACCTAATGAAAGTGTAATACTAATCTCTAACCAATGTAGAACTAAAAATAAAGTGAAAATCCAACCCTTTAGTAACCCACGTTATAACAATTTTCCCATTGAGAATTGTTCTCTCCTCTTTTGGTGGATTCCACCATTGTGGATTCTCTAATCACTCGTAGATTCAGACAAATATAACGTCTGTTTCGGTAGCATTGGTTATATATCCTCGCTTCGCTATATATGGCCTCGTACAATCCTCCATCGACTAGTTCCAGCATGGTCAACATCAAAAAATATACTTCTACCCGCTTGCTCAACACTGTAGGAAGATACATATATATAGTATATCCTACATCAGATGGCTTCAAAGCCCTGGTTTCACTCCATTGATGATCTCTAGATCACCAACATTGAGTTTTGCCTTCACGCGTCCATCATCGCCGCCAATTTGATCATCGTGTTGGATTGTATTTTATTTTCGGTTGAGCCCTCAAAAGGAGGTGACAATGGAATTGATAATTTAGTCTCACATTGGATAGAAATTGGAATCATGAGGTATAGATAATTAAAATTGGTTCATTTTTTACATGAAAAAAAAAAATTTAAGACATATGGGACCAGTCCCCAACGACGGAATCTTCTGTTACTAGGTAAAATATAACTACAAAAATTTTTATCGCTAGGTTACCAATAGGAATAAATTATGTAGCTAATACATAAAATTTATCCCGAGCGATGAAAAATTATCGTCGCTTTTTTGTCGCTATTGTAATATTTTTCCCAATCATTTTATAAAACATATATTTCATGTCATATAGACGACAATCATAACTAATGAAAATAATGATCAATAATAATACAAACAAACGTAAAGTAAAGTAAATCATACAATCTGGAATTAATCCATCCACATCACACAAAAAAGTACAATGAACTCCAAAAGCAGTCAAGTAGTCATATCGTACAATGAAGTCTCTGACGAAATGTACAACAGTAATGAAATACAACCATGAACAATACAAAACTAGGCCCATTACTGAGTATCTGCGGTGACGACGGCGGGTACTTCCGGTTGCGCATCCAGTCCGACACGATCGTCGTCAACATGTGCTGAAGGCCCTTCAAAATGAGAGAAGCAGAAGGAGCAGCATGAGCAGGAGCGGCAGCATGACCAGCAAGATAACCAGGTGGAGCAATCAAATGAGCAGCAATAGGGGCAGTATAACCAGCAGCAGCTGCAAGAGGTTAGGAGGAGGAGGCATCCTCACTGTAAGCTCTACCATCCGTCTTTCCATATTCTCCAACATAGTCACCATCCGATCCATTCGACCGGTTGTACTAGGAGTGGGAGGAGCACCGGTAGCAAAATAGTGAGCTGGAAGAATTCTCGACGGCTGGGACGCCAACAATTCGGTACCAACACGAAGTCGTCCTTTTCTCTTCCAGCAGCTTATATCCACATATTGTTCCTTCCAACGAACGTACGTGACAGACTAGTACCAGTGCGTCCCTCCAGCAGTTTGAGAGATCTGACTCTCTAATTTCTCTTATATATATATATATATATATATATATATATATATATACACGTGCGCACGCACACACACACACAAAAACATTAATTATTTCAACTATATATTTTACACTAACAATTTTATTCATGTAATAACTATCATAAAATATAGGCTAAATCAAAGTTAAAAAAAAATAAAAATAAATTTTTTTTCCTAAACTAGTCTCCCCCCCCCCCCCACCCCGCCACACCCCTTCCCCACCCCCCAACCGAGTGTCACCCCCCTCCTCCGCACCCCCCCCCACCCCCCCACACGCGCTCGCCTCCGTCGCGCAACGCCGACCCGCATGCCGGCCAAGAGTGCTCGCGGCTGCTACTGCGTGCCCCCATACGCACGTGCCTCCGCCGCGCACCCCTCCCCCCCACCCGCCCTGCGCGCTTGCGGCGGGCTGCTGCTACTGCTCGCAGATGTCCCCCCCCCCCCCCCCCCCTCCCCCCCGGCACAGGAGAAAGTGGGGGGGGGGGGGGGAGGGGGGTGGCTGTCGAAAAAGAGGGGGTGGGTGGAGTGGCATGGAGTGAGAAGGGTATTTAGGTCATTCTCTAGTTGGGTAACACCATTAGGAGGGAGGGTATCAAGTTGAACATTTGAAATATTTAAGGGTATCAAGTTATAATTTAGCCTAAAATATATATGATTTAGTAGCACGTTCGTCTACTAGTGTCACATCCTTAATTCTTTTGCATATGGGTCCGCTCAAAATCCTGGAGAAAGTCGACAATGTTCGGATCTCCTCCCGCCTTGGAGGCCTCCTGATACTATAATAGATAAGAAAATCATTAATAATTAATTAAATGAAGAAAATATATACTTGAATTAATGTTAACTATTTGCCCTTTGGTATCGAACTGAAATTTAGATATGTATTGTAGTAGTGATCTTAGATGATTCATTTTGTTCTATTTCATTCATAAAAACTAAAAAACAGCAATCCTTTCTCATTTGTAATATTTCAGCAGTACTTGTCCCCAGTCACACACACATTAGCGCATATACATATTAGATATCCTAGTCTTCTGTTATACAATAGAACAATATTCTCACATGAAACATATTAGATATCCTAGTCTTCTGTTAGACAATAGAACAAAATAAAGGTTTAATTGAGACCCCTTGTTGGGTGGTGGTGAACTGAACCAAGAGGTGCCAAGAATCTTCTAGGCTAGACTGAAAGCACAATCAGACTTTCTAGTTAAGGATTATGTTACTATGATGGTCACTTGTTTTCCTTTTTCTTTTGTTTTTTTTCGAAATTAGAACAGCCTTTAAGGACACACCCCCTTAAAGATTTGATCTTGGAGTTCCCTATATACCCCAACTACAGATCTTAGTCACCAAGGGTACCCCTTTTAAAAACAACTAAAATGGTTGATCACCTCCTCTCATCTCATCTAGATTGTTTCTTTAATGAGTTCATTTGTACATGTGTGACATAAGTTTAATCTCTCTGTTTTCTTAAGCTCTATTTCCTTTCATCGCTATAATAGTTTCTCATTTCTATAAATATCCTACTTCCACCCACTTTCTCATCTCTATAATATGCCTGTAAAAAGTGCATCTTCAGAACAGAAAAAAGAGAGTGAGTTCATATAGCCGCCTCTCAAGGTATCTTCCCAAAGGCATAAAAAATGTGTACATATATAAAAACCAATTATATGTACTCAAGTAAAAAAAAAAAATTACTCAAGAGTTTCTTGCAGCCAATTACTTCATCTAGACCAAGAGAAGTGCAATATAAGGTAGATATATAACGCATTGCCTTCGTGATGTGTGAATAGTTTCTTGATAATCCACCGAGTTTTTTCATTTTGCAAAACTACCAGTTGTATAATATTTTAAGATTTGTTCTTTAAGTTCTAAGTGATACCACTATATGCATTACAACATATTTCAGATAATTGGAACGAGATTGAAGGCGTTACATAATTTATTAACCTTTACTATTTATGACATTAGCAAAATTTATGGAACCTAACAAAGTAATATAACAATGTAATCCATGTCAGGAAATTATTTAGGAATACAAGGTCAGAGAAGAGTTGGATATGTTGCATTTATACTTGACATTTCATGTCATATATAAGGTTTGTTTGTAAGCTATCGAGATTCTATAGAAGAAAGACTAATCCAAGATTCTGTATATTCAGCATGAAGTCTGTAATTGAGCGCTATAACAAGACAAAAGAGGACCATCCGCAGCAACTGCAAAATGTGAACTCGGAAGCTAAGGTATGTCACGGGTGTTCTTTTTATAATAAGTTGGTTGTTACAAGTATGTCCTTGGGATACACAATTATAAACAATTGAGTAAATCAAATAATGCTTGTTCTAACAAGAAGAACATAAGTCACAGAGATGCTAGGCATATACAAAAAGTTATGCATGATAGATAATGCTAGAATCTAACCAACTTAAAATTAGTCAACTAAACCAAGTAACTTTTTGGAAGGAAACTTAACGATTACAATACGAGATCAATAAGTTTATAATGGATAAATATCAGAAATCCCATATAACATCAATCAGTTTGTGAGAACCCCTTACCAATTCAAACAAAATTACAGAACTTCCCACATTTAGCACGACTTAATCATGTGTGATGTGTGCATGTGATACACTAGTTATGCGACCTTGCAGTCTTAATTTTTCTGTTGCATATCGAAATCGGAGAATTTTCTTATCTGTTGCTGATGGTATAGGAACAACCCAAAATGAAATAAATGGATTGTGCACCAACCATTTGTTAAAATCTGTCTGGGTGTGCACCAACCATTTGTTAAAATCTGTCTGGGTTTGTACCATGTTACAAGTCCCTGCCTCTCCACCAAACATTCTAATCGTGAGGGTTTTATACAATTCCTACCATGAGTGTTTAGAGTGCTTCCATAATAACATTTAGGTATCCTCACTAACAAATTTGTTTCTTGTTGGTACTGAGAACATACCAAACCGAGCCATCAAAAGTGAGATCGTTGCTTTCCCTTTATCCTCCAGCTACTAGTTTCCACCTCTTTGTCTCACTTTCTAGACCAGTTACCATCTCAGTGTCTTATAATCAAATGAGAATATGATGTACTTGACAATACAAGGAAAAGACGACATGTTATTCATTAATTAATGAGACAGCCAAAAAGTCTTACAATTGGACTAAGATAAAATTAAGCATACCAGCATACCGATAGAGCCTCACAAGATGTAGGCTCTCTTCAACAACTCGTGTTCTGTTTGTGTAGGCTCTCTTCAACAACTCGTGTTCTGTTTGTCTTCTGTAGTAGTATCGATGCAGTGTTGTTGATAGAGTTGAAGGTTCTGTTTGTCTTCTGTAGTTGTATCGATGCAGTGTTGCTGATAGAGGTGAAGGTTATGTATATGAATTGGAGGATGGACGAGTACGCAGTCAAAGGCATGCCACAACCAGGAGCCAGGCTCTACAAGGTTTGTGAGGACATGGCAAAGGTTCCATGTCAATGGAGGCTCTCCAAATAGTATTTCACCAACCTATTTTCCTGAAGGAGTAAGAGAGTATATATACAAACACTAGTATGCCTAGGGCCCATTTGGCCAAGCCCAATACAAGTGGGCTTGACCTACCACTAATACTAACACTACTACTCAAGCTGGAGTGTACACATCATGCATGTCCAGCTTGCTACATAGAAACAAAAACGATAACAGTCTGGTGAAGAAATCGGTAATATTGTTCACTGATTGAGTAAAAGTACTGACAACCCTAATCCTAGCAAGATGGTCATGTATTGAGCAACCACCTCTAGTGGCGATCAATGGCCCTCTATGACAGCCGACCTACTAACAGCGGCCAGCAACCCTCGAATGGCAGCAAGTAGCTTCCAGCGACAGCTAATATTAGAATGTGACATTGAGAGGGTATAATATTGTTCAAGTTCCAACTCGTGGCTTCCCTACGACAATTTAGCACTTCGGTTGAGCACTGGAACACAAGTTACTCACTGTCAAGTTTGACAAATTATTGCAATATGTTAGAGATACTGGGCAATCTCCGTATCCTGCAGATGCTAAATATTATGTGAATTCCAAGTTCCACTCACAAGGTCATTCTGAACTCTCTTCTGCAGGATCACTCTCTCTCTCTCTCTCTCTCTCTCTCTCTCTCTCTCTCTTTCCCATCTCTCTACAGCACAGATGCATTTCAATGTCAAGTTTGACAAATTATTTCAAATTCTATAACTTGCAATGCAAAACCAGAAAGGGTATGTTAGAGATACTGGGCAATCCCCGTATCCTGCAGAAGCTAAATATTATGTGAATTCCAATTTCCACTCACAAGGTCATTGTGAACTCTCTCTCTCTCTCTCTCTCTCTCTCTCTCTCTCTACAGCACACAGATGCATTTCACTTGTTCTCAGCTTTCATTCACCTGGAGTGAAATTATGTGAATTCTATAACTGATGACTTCACTACGACAATTTAGCACTTTGGTTGACCACTGGTACGCCAAGTTACTGTCAAATTCTGTATCTCACAATGCAAAACCAGAAAGGGTATGTTACAGATACTGGGCAATCTCCGTATCCTGCAGGTGCTAAAGTATCATGGATAAATGAGCAGCTAATTTGATGACCAATTAACAAAAAGCAGCTAATTGCGGAGAACCGAAGTTCAAAAGAGGACAATAAAAGTTGGGCCAGATAATGAAACATCAACAATGGTGGCATAGTACTTCCATTTGGATATGTACCGTTTCACGGCATACCATCTTAATGTTGCTAGATAGGTTTGCATTGAGTGAAAGTACGATTACTATAGCTATAATAAAACCAATAATGGCAGCTCTATCTTGGAAATGGACGAGTAAAGCCCAAGCAAGTGGGTTCATTTAATGGTCATGGAAGGCATTGCATAGGAGTCACTTTAATATCTTTCAAGTGAAATGCCAGACTACTAAGAGATGATCATTCGTCTCTGTTTAAGCCACCTTCAGCCATCATAACATGACAAAAGAAAGAACACAGGGATTATTATGTTTGAATAATAAGTTCATTTAAGATCTATAATTATACATAAGCAAGAAGGGAAGTAATGGTGAGAATGTCAATGATGAAAGCGAAGTTTTGCTTCATTGTCGTCACCCAAGCCTTCTTCCATCATAATGGGGTAGACCACAGAGCATAAGAAAGCTCCATAAAAGACAGCTTTTGTGACTTCATGTCAACCTGACGTCAATTCTCTATGTTGACGCTAAATTCTTAGCCAAGGTACCTGTTAAGCGTTATATTATGTAGTGGACTTTAGTCCCACATCGGATAGAATAATAGAGAGAGGGATCAGCCTCTCACTACCAGAATAAGTCAAATTAGCGACGTAAAGAAACGTCGCTAAATGATCAATAAACGTCGCTAAATAATTTTTGCAACGTAATAGCGACGTTTTACTGAAGTCGCCTTTAAGCTAGTCACTGACAGGAAAAACGTCGCCAAACGTCGCTATACCGACGTTTTCTAGCGACGTAAATGCGTCGCTAAATTAGCGATGTTTAGCGACTCAACGTCGCTAATTAGCGACGTGTATATTTGTCGCTTTATGTCGCAAATTAGCGACGTACTTAGCGACGTTTATAGCGACGTTACTATGACCTGACAATACTGCCATGTCAGCAAGTTGCGACGGACAGCGACGTTTTTAGCGACGTGGTGTAACGTCGCTAAACGTCGCTAAATGTCGCTAAAAACGTCACTAATGATACAGTGAAAAAAAAAAATGAATACTGAATTATTTTCAAACTATTCTTCCTGTAGTTTATTAATTCACAATCTGTACAAATAGACCCGGAGCAACCCTCCGTTGAATTTACTGGGTTCGTTAACCCCCTTGGGTTGAACACTCAACATCGGTAAATTAACATATATTTAATATGAATAATATAATAAAATTTGAAGAAAAAAACATTGAAATTAAAAACCGAATCAAGAGAAAATATCGTCGTAAAGAATACAGCAAATATCCATACAACTGAGTCTCGTCCTAAAGAATACAAAGAATACAACAAATTAAAAGCCTCGTCCTAAATAATACAAAAAATAATGTCTGAAACACAAATAATCAATAATAAAATGGTCCTAACTAGGACTACTGCGGATCTGCAAGAGGATGACCACCGGCGCGCATGAAGGATAAGAACAGATCATACTGCTCCCGTGAAATCGACACCGATGTCGATGGAGAAGGCAGTGACGTCGGTGGAGTCTGTGTCGATGTAGGCGCACCAGGAGGACGTATCCGCTCCAACTCTGCGAGTCGCTGGTTGTAAGAATCTATGGTAGATAACAGCCTCGTACTGCTATGAACCATTAAATCATGCATTATCGTCAGCCTCTCGCCCATGGATAGTTGTGATGCCTGCAGCTCCGTCACGCTGCGCTCTGTCGAGGCTCTAAGATCAGTTGTCAAATCCCGGAGCTCCATGATGTTGCGCTCGAGCATATCAAATCGTGCGATGAGCGTCGCATCGTTCGCCTGCGGCTGGAACCGGGACTGTTCCTCCATCCTTCGCAGCAACTCGTCACGGAGAGACGCAATCTGACGGTCAACGGCCTCCTGGACTCGGGTCGACGACTGCGAGGGCTGTGGAAAATGGGCACTTGTCGGGGAGGCCCTAGATGACAGCGTCGCAACAAGGACGTCATAGGATCCCGTACCGTAGTACGTACCCCTCTGGAGACCACCAGCGGCGGTCACCCACAGCTCGTCCGTCGACGGAGCTGGAGCGGGCTGCCAGGAAGTACCAGCCTCTTCAGCTGTAGGTGCATTAGCAGTAGCCCGCTCACGCAGCCTAAGATACTCGGCCTAGAAAAGTTTGGATACTCGATAATTGCCTCAGTTTATTAAAATTAACACAAAGTAAAGTAATACTTACATAGGTCTGCGAGGCCCTCTCATCAATGAGATTTCCGTCCTTTCGATGGGTGGCCAGAAAGACGGTCACCATGTTTGCATCATCACCCCTTTGTACATGTTAAAAATATATTATTTAGTACTAAAATTAAATATTTTTTCTACTACCATTTTATCGTACTTACATTAAAATAATATATCTTAAATAAAAAATATACCAAACGACGGAAATGTTTCGTCATTGGAATCGAGCCACCACACCACTTTGCAGCATTCCGCCTAGCCGCCTTGGCCTTCTCAGACCTTTCCTTGTACCTCGGACCGTCGAATCTAGCCCTCATCGCAGTCCACTGCTCAGGCGTGATCCAACCTTGGATCGGTTTTCCAGCACGATCACGAGCCTTCTGGTCATCCAGAGCATCATGGATAAGCTTGGCGGCAACGGCAGGAAACATCCGCTCGATCAACTCGGCCCGGTGCGAAGGATAGAAATACGTTTGCTACAATAAATAATTTAGTAAGTGAGCATCCACGGATAAGTTATATAATATGCACTGTTGCACTATTTTTGCCAGATTTCACTTCCGCTAAACCTGAGTCAAACTTCCCTAGTGCCAATATCCAAAATCCTTTAAGTCCGTACGAATCCATCGCATTGCCCCTCCAAACCAGATTGTGTTTCATTGCTCAACCAACAGCTTTAATGTGTTTCCAAAATTTGTAGTCCGTGCTCGCTTATCCTCCGATTCACCCATTGCTTCGCGCAAGTGTATCCCAACTGTTCGTTCCTCATGCTCAACTCTGTATTTGCATTCATGAATGCTCCACCGAACTCCCAAATCGTGCAAGCGAACTCTGATATTCGGCTTTCCATCTAATCGATCCCAACTTGTTTCTAGTACTTGGTCTGCCTCAATCCTTCAAATTTTCAAACACTCTTTCCATTGCTTGATTCTGATCTCGTCCATCTCTCTAGTCCAACGATACTTCCATTTGCACAAGTCCGTTCTCGATTGCTCAACTCAATATTCGCTTGCTCCATTTTTCATTCTTCCCAACTCAGCCGATGTGCACCAACCAACTTATATTTCTGTTACCCGAGTCCGTTGAGGCAATTTCCATTGATATCTATCCAAAATATTTCAATGCCTTGCTCACTATGTGGTATCCCATATACCACTCCGAATCAAGTCGGTACTCGCATTACGATTCCTTTGCACAAATTCAAGATCCGTTTGAACCATTCCTTATGCGTGATCCTGCTATCCCCAACTCAAGTCTGACACGAAACTCAGCCAATTCTTTAACCATCCAACTCTTTCCATCAATCTCGTTATGCAACTCGTGCCATGTTCCATTCTCAATACTTCCAGCTATTCTCAAACCGTCCGATATTTTTGCTACACGAGCAATCCCGTGCAACGAGCTCTCTTCCAAGTATCCAACCCATTACCCAATTGTTCCTCACATTTGTTGTACAAGCAACTTGTGCAACGATATCCTGATATTCCCAAGCCAAACTCAAACCTGCTCAACTCAATACTCTATGTGATATACCCAACCAAAAATTAAACTCCATCCAACTATTCGCTACACGAGCAACTCGTGCAACGATCTATTCTCCTCCGATGTTTCTACTCACAACATGCCGCTTAACCAATCTCGTCTGCCTACCAACTGATCCACTGATGCAATCAGAAACTCCCCGAATGACAAGGCAAGCCAACTCAACGACACACCTCTCAACTTGCTGCACAAAATGCAACAACGCCCTACGATGCTAAGCGATCTACCAAAAACCAACAAAAGCAACGCAACGAAGCACAACATGCAGCCACAACCAGCAATATATAGACTTATTGCATGAAACATCCAATGCGGCACTGAGTAGAGCCAAGAGCTAAACGACACGCGGAAGATATTTAGAGTTTGTGATGAAGCGAAGGACCAAGTCCGAGGGAATGAACCAGGCGCTCTGATACCAATATGTCACGTCCCAATCTCCCGCAAGCTCAATAGTCCCCGCTGAACGTGAATCAACACGTTGCAGCGTTCCCGCAGGACAATCGTTCTCATCGGGACGTGATGCCGTACGAGCCTGGAGTTGCGCTCGCACAAGGCGATGTTGTCAAACATCAAAGTTATCATCGAAACGACCAAGTTGTAGCGAAAGTCAAGTATTGTGTACCAAGCACACATCAGAGTATACGCAGCGAAGCTCTCGATAGGGTCCAAAATAAAATGCCACAAAGGCTAATGTAATACTCTTGCTCTTTTCTCTAGCCCACAAAGGTACTTACCGTTCATACATTATGTCCCGTATATCCAAGCAACGCCACTACACCTGTGTACCTGAAATAATGCCCACAAACGTGGGTCAGTACACAGCCATACTGGTGAGTGGGGTAACCCACTCGTCTAAGCCGACACTAAGTAAATAGTGAATACAAACAGTTATATGATGATCTTTCTAGTTGAATCCTAGATTCATTTCATGGCATAGGGTATGACATGTTAAGGAAAGTTGTAAATCAAGTTAAGCATGCAATCATTCAACTCAAGCCAATAGACAAGCAGAATATAACCAACTCGAAGGAAACTAGCATGCAAACCGTCCTACTCAAACCCAAGCAACTCGAGAACCTATCGAACCATTTCCAAGCCTCAATGTCCATCCTCAATCCAAACCTTATAATCCAATCTCGATATGCGCACTCTTGCCGAGGCAAGGTGGCCGCCGCCTACGCGAAAAGTACAAACCAAACCAAAGTAAAGCAAACCAACTCTTATCTATATGAAGTCATTGGCCAAGCCATAAAGGACTTTGATCGGACTGATCAAGTGCAGTTCTACCCGATCCAGACCGAGTAGCTAGTTCGTCTGGTCGTATCGAACTACCGGCACCGCACCCAAGGCACGTTACCACTGTCTCCTCCATGGCCGAACGGTCCCGATGCTCCGGAGCCTATCCCGTTCGAGGAGACGAAACCCCGTGCAACACAGGTTGTCCGTGACATGCAGACACCAAGTAGGTATGACGAGAGGATCGAGCATTCTCGCCCCACCAAACGATCCTAGACTCATCCAACCAATTATCCATAACCATTCTCCAACATATAGCCCAAGGCACAAATCTCAAGTTATTTCCATAGGCACAATGTCGCTTCTCGACACAATGTTCCAATCGGTGCAACACCCCTCACTCCACAACAATCCCGTGGCACAATGCCTCAACAGTGGCACAATGCCCTCGCCGATGCAGTTGTTCGGTTTCGAACCACAATTGCACGTTTTGCATGGCAAAGCGTCCAAGTGATACTCGTGCACGGATGCACGCTCGCTCGCCTGAATTCCCGATATTCCAACCAAGATATTCCAACTGCTTCTCCAACTGCCCCAAATGTAATCCAACTCTAGCTCCAACTATCCAACGCGAAAACCAATTCAAGCCACAAATCTATCTAAGCAAACGACGTACACTCTATGCACGCCTCAGTGTAGTGATTCCCAAGTTCCAGTCCAAGTGTTCAAGCATTTACGTGTGTTCCATATTATTAGGCATGAAGGAGTAGAGGAGAAGGGACAGAGCCCACTCACCAAGTCTGATTCCGTTAAGCACCCTGCCTTGCCGATACGGCTGATCCTTTTAACCCGTGGTCCGATGCAAAGCATGATTTACTCAATTGGTATGACCGTGCGAGCAAGTCGTGCTCTCCAAATTATCCGACCAATCGGACTAAGGAAGACGGTATTATCGCTCCAATCCAGCTATCTCAGTACTGCTCTGAACGAACACATGTTTCCTATCGAACTCCGCTAGCGATCTGCACATGAAACTAACTCAAATCAATGCTTGTTCTCAAATCCAACAAATCAAAATGTAACCAGTTATTGCCTCATTCAATCCGACTCAGCGTAGCGCACCGTGCGGTTGCGGGGCGTTACACTCATCAATGTGTCATGCGCTGCCAAAAGGCCATTTAAAACAAATCAAGACCTTCCCCAATAGATCCCTAAAAAGCTACTACATCAAAAGCCTCGAAACATCGGACAAGGTATCGAGTCGTCACTCGATTGGTAAAAATTTATCCATCACACTGCATCTTTGGAAAGAAGTAAAAGAAAAAGGGAAGAACAAGCTTCCATGCCCGTCTATAAAAAGGAACAAAAGAGCAGACAATCAAGAACTCATCAAAATTAAGGCTAGCATTGGAGTTGGACTAATAGAATCATAGTTCATGTCTTGAAGATACTACAACTAAGGGAGAAGTTCCCTGACCAAATTGAATCTGAAAGAGGTAGTAAAAGGACATGTTTGATGTATAGTTTTAGAGAGAAGAGCCTTTGATAGAGCTAGATGGAGGGGGAGAAAACTCATTTAGATTACCGCAAAATTCCAGGGTAAACGCGACATTGTGTTGCTTCTGTGACCAAGTTAACTCTGTTAACAATAAATAAAAACTGTGCAATTGGCAGGAACTTTTGAACAGGGAAAAATGAAGTATGCAGTATTATAGTCAAAGGGTGCTAAAGAAACTCACTTGTTGAGAGCCTTTCCACAGAGTTTTCTAAGCACTAAGAACTTAGGCCTCGTTTGGTTCACGGAAAGGAAATGAATTCCCTAGTATTTTCCATGGGAATGGGAAAGTAGAATTCCTGTCAGATTTTTTTTCCTGTGTTTGGTAAAACAAGGAAACCATGTAGGAAAGACCATTTGATTTCCCTTAGTGTTTGGTTAGTGCAGGAAAGGAAAGAAAAAATATATCAATGTTCCAATAATATCCTAATGAAGGAGACCCATAATACGAGGAGTTAACTGGTAAAATAGGCAATAACACATGGTATCAATCCCATCCGTGAACCAAACGAGGCCTTGGTGGATCCATTCTCAAAAAAAAGAAAATAATTGGATATTCCTTATATAAGCTTACTGGCTTTAACTAAATTCATGTCATACTATTAGCACAGATATGAATCACAATCTGTAAATACTGAAGCACTTTATCACTTTCAATAGTTTTGGCAGAAGGAGGCAACGAGCTTGAGGCAGCAGCTGCAGAGCTTACAAGAAAATCATCGGTACAGTCTTTCTATCTAATGAAAATCAAACCTATGCATCTAGCCAGTAAACTAGTAATTACCAGGAGTTCAGAATACAAGGTATGAGGTTATTCATAGTTCTAGATGTTATCTTTTACACCATGCAAGAAAATACTGAGGAAATAAATTAACTAGTATAATCACCTAAGAGAATCACGAGTAAAAATGAAAATGATATTTAATTACTTCACCTGGTTTTTAGAATTTAGAAATAAATACTGAATAAATATAATACTCACCTTACAAGTTGAGTTATACCCTTTATGTGCAAGTTCAAAGGAAGCATGTCAGTGAATAATCTGCATTAGTAGGTTGAGAGTGACAGTTGTGGCTGTGAAAGCCACACTTGCCCAAGACTAGCTGAGGGGTAGTCTTTTCTCAAAATAAAAAGTGCAACCTACATAAACATGTTGGGTTCTTCTAGGAAGTTGCCCACATCCCCTTATAGAGCTGAATGGAAGAAAAGAATTCAAAAGTAGGGGTGTAAACGGACCAGACCCGGATAACCTAGTGTTCAAGCTTGGACCGAAAATAGAATCGGACGGACTTGAGTCCGGCTCGGTCCAAATCGGACCAAAATATAGATGTTCGGGCTTGGTCCGTTAGAAATTAACTAGGCCCGTGATTGGCTCGTTAGACTTGTTTAGACGGACCGGACTCGGACCAGACATGAGCAATCATTGCGGTGGTGAGTATGTGATTGGTTTGGGATTCGGAAAGAGAACTCAAATTGGGAAGAAAAATGGAGTATAAATGAAGAACTATGTACTGGTCCAGTGGAAGAGCCAAAACTAACCTACTATCAAATAAAATTCATGTTCAAAAATTATTGTTTGTTTGTTCCCAGATATACCTAATGGAAGTGGAATAGATGCATGTACATTAATGACACAGTTCAAAGCCGAATAGTGCAGTGGAAGTGAAATGGAAATTTGTCCTTTCTCCTTCTCTTAGTTATCAATAAGCATAGTAGCTTTCTTAGTTATTAATAAGCATACCAGTTTCCTATGAATTGAAGAATGTGCTTTGTTATTATGCCTTGTTATTTATTTTGTAAATTGAAGAGCGGTGAGTGGTGAGTAGTAATGAGTATGGGACTATGAATCATTGAATTTTGCAAAGAGAGTTGGCGTCCAGCTGAAGAATTTTGGAAATAGAGCCGGTCTGGCCAGCTTTGGAAGCCGGGAGAAAAATAGAGTGATTGGGAAATATTTTATTCTCAAGGAATTAACTTTGTTCTAGAAACCAGAAGCTATAATTTTTGAAACTTTGTTGTTCACGGACATATTCGAACCAGACAGTTACATGACTGAGCTCGAACTTGTTAAAGATTCGGACTAGTAATTTTGTTCAAGCTCGGTTCATATAGTGGTCCGGACAGTACTCGGTCAGATTATTTGTCGAGTCGGACTTGGACGGACGATGGACTGTCCTCTTCACTTTACACCCATATTCAAAAGTCCCCTTGTGACTTGTCGGGTTCTTCTAGGAAGTCTAGCGAAGGCCATTTAAGTTTATTTTATAATAGCAGTATTGTCAACAGTTCTCTTGTGCACTATGGCCTAAATTTATCTTTTCTGCGAAGGATACCATCTCTATCTCAAACTAGAAGTCACATTAGTCTCAAACAGTCCTAAGAAACTAGCCATCGTGATGAAATAAATCATGGACATCTATGTCAGCCACTGTATCTTCATACTTAAGTAAAGCCCTTCATTATGAATAGGAACTGGACTATTGTATTGATTATTGATTTAGTTCCTTTCCTGTAAGGATCCTTTCAAAGGAGATTCTTTCAGCTTTAACTCTGTAAGAATTTCTTTTTACCCCTTCACTTTATCCATAACTTCAGCATGGATTTATTTGGTCAAGGATGCCTCTATACTTTCTTTTTTTTCGGGTAATCATGCTTTCTCACTTTGCTGACCACTTCAACTAGGTCCTCGCCAGGAAAAAGCAAAATATCTGACTAAAAAAGAAGCATTCCTATATTCATCTCGCAATTTTGAATCTTAAGCAACTAGCTGTGAAAATCAATGATTTATACTACAAGGGTCATTCCATTAGATTTCAGGCGTTTTACACTAAATCAACAACTATTTAATAAAGTTTTTTATTTCATCACTCTAACAATGGAGCAAGTATAACAGAGTTGGTGAAGTCATGGTACCCATTTACTAAGGCCACTAAGTATCTACCAAGCTCATATTGTTAGAACCCCATGGATAACAAAATTGGCAGCAATAAGGATGCATCTGAGATTAGGCATCAAGTATCTTGTAGACTTAGCATGAACTTTCTTGGAAGGATATCTCATAGAGTCGAAGTTCATATATTGAGGTTCTACTTTCTAACTGCTTGGTTCCCCGCATTAATATGATGGCATCTATATCCTGAAAGAACATTTTCTTTGAAGGCCATGACAATCAAGCTTCAAGGAAGCTCCAAGATGTTTCCATAATTGCTATTATTATGTGTTTTTAGCATGTAAAGCTTGAGGTGGAATGTACAGGTTATTTAGGTCTCACCCACTACTTCCTGATCAGGGGAGTACTTCCTTGTTACTAGTTTACCTCGGTGCCCACTTTGTGTCTTTGTTCCCATGCTTCAGTGGTGGTTGCACCATTCTGCTCTTCTCTGTCCGGAAGTGACAGGATCTGTTCCTTTGCCCACAGATAGGAAGTATCCCCCCAAAATAGAGATCAAGGTAAGATGGGAGGAGAGGGAGAAAGGAAGGAGAGGAAGAGCGTGGAGGAAGAACAGGGAATTGAGCATTGCAGCCAGTTGGCATCTTGCAATTGTCGCTTGCAGCGGACAACCACTTCTATGTTACTTGCCTCTGCTGCAATGTTTCAGCAGGCAAAACAGTGACAGAGAAGAGTAGGCGAGGAGGGATTTATACAAGTGGGTAGGGTGATTTGGGACTTTTAGCAACCCTTAAGGTGAGATTTTTGTTCATTTGTAAGTTTTGGAGCTATCTACAAGCATCCCCATACTTGAGGGGCATACTACAATTGACCTTAAATTATGATACAATATCTGAATATATGGTCCAAAATTCATCAGCACCAAGGCTACACAATATCATGCTCAAGAAGCCAAAATGACAAACCATAATCACTGAATCTTTACTGCACCTACAGCAATTCCAAATCCTGATCACCTATATACAATTCTGAAGATTTCTTACTATAAGACCAAGGCACATAATCCATCTTATGGAGCAAACCCTCAAATTTAAGAAAGATTTAAGAACCTCAAATTTGAGAAAGATTTAAGAATGTTGTTCGCCAAACTTTTATAAGAAAATAGTACTAGACACAACTATAGGGATTTTAAGCATACCCCATGAGGTCTATGAGCCGGTTGAACCTTCATCATTTACCAAGCAGCTTAAGCACCTAATGCCAAGAAGAAAACATCAAGGAGTTAGATGTGGACGTGGAGTTGAGAAGAAATTCTATAGATAATAGCAAAGACATCTGATTCACGAGATGGATAATGAGATGTCACCTTAAGGAATCATAAAATGCAATCTGATTGATACATCCAGCCTAGAGTCACTACATGAATCATAGTCCTTAGGGTGTCATTACAAAATTTCATTTTCATTTGGCAGTATATTGCATCATTTCCTTTTAAAAGAGTTTTCCAGTCCAAAAAAAAAAGATCAGTTTCTAGGTAAATTGTGAGGAAAAGAAGAGATGCATCAGCAAGAAAGTTATCAGTAAAAGCATTAGAAATAAAACAATGGAGATAGGAAGGTTCAATGAAGAGAATATTAATAGCAAGAAGTCACATATTGCTGAGAATTACTAACAGGCAGATATACAACAAGAAAAGAAAATTAAAAGGAACACCTAAAAGAAACTGATATGTTCTATATTCTATTGGATACTGATATGTTATATAATTGACATGCATCACAAGGAAATAGAAAAATCCAAATGATATAGCTTATTTCATTTATCATACTAAAAAGCAACAGAAAGCTGATGTGACACCCATCCATAAGTAGTAGCACTGCAGTACTAAAAAGGTCATTTAACTCGAAAGAGTTCACACCTATGTTGCATGGACAAGGATACAACATGACACATAGGGGCACGTGATATGGACACGACACGGTAAGGACACGCAATACGGACCACGACGCAGTCCTGGTTTATTTTCGAGTGTCAGGATTGTGTCTGATATAGGACATGGCCGATATTTTGTGAGGATTTGTGCTTCCTAAGTTTATATCAACCAGCAGATCCTGAATATGAGCAATAAATGACGAGATACAAAAGGATGATGACATCTATGCATTCTTTATAAAAAAAAAAGATAATATCTACATTAGAAAGGGATTATGGCATATTCAACCTTTTACTGTGGTCTCTTGTTTCCTTTATACTTCATCCTTCTTAATGTAAAAGGGTTGAAATGTGAAATGACAAATAGAGCATTTTCAACCTTTTACTTAATGGTTGTAGGCAATTGATGGGGGAGGAGCTTTCTGGATTGAGTGTTACAGATCTGCAAGATTTAGAAAACCAGTTAGAAATGAGCCTACGTGGTGTCAGAATGCAGAAGGTACAAAAACTTTACCTCCCTAATCAACTACTCCTTAACCAGTGTGGCCGCTTATCTGCAGAGTTCTAATGTGTTATTATACTGTTGTAGGAACAACTTTTAATCAATGAAATTCAAGAACTTAATCGAAAGGTTTCAGCATATATCTTTTACTGTCATTAATCTAAAAGTTAATTTTTTTTATGCTGTTTTGAGACTGGATCTCATGGATTTTTATCAGGGGTACCTCATCCACCAAGAAAATTTGGAACTCTACAAGAAGACAGACCTCATACGTCAAGAAAACATGGAATTACAAAAGAAGGTACTAAGCTATAGATGTGGAAGGTTTAGAAAATGCCTTTGAGCTTCTGGTAAACTAGGCATTGTTGGCGCTACATGCTTAGCATAAATCTCTGGCATGCAGGTTTATGGATCTAGGGGGCAAGGATGTGGAGCTAACAGGGGTTCAGCTGCCCAATATGATTTTAGTATTAATGAAGAGTCTCAGGTTCCTGTTAATCTCGAACTTTGCCAGCCTCAGCAGCAGGCAGAGAAGGAACAAACAAAAGATCCTAAACTAGGGTAATTTTTGTCATCATAATTCCTTGATTATGTTTCTCAAATCATATATTTTGACCAGAAGATATTTTGCATTGCAGCAGACTTCCATTGCATTAAGAAGATAATTCACTGATCAGATTATCTTTCCTAGAGTGCTTCATCAATCAGAGAGTAGGTTACTCTTTGTAAGTCAATTGTATAAGGCAAAAGCAGTTTCGATACCCATCAATCATTAATATATGGTGTCAAGTACCATAATAATCAATAATTATGTAAAGCTTTGTTGTAATTCAAAAGCAGTGTGTCAAATATTTCGGATTGAAAAAAAGCTTTGAATTAATTCACTGAAACCGCTGAGACAAATAATATAGGCTAGAGGATTAACACTGCTGAAGATCAACCAACGGATACTTGGAGGACCTTTTACTCGAAAGATGAAATACAAGAGAGAGCATGTACAAAAGCTAAGTTTATAAAATTATTACAGAAAAACATTTCTATACAAAATATCTAATCTTTATTTTCAAAAAGGAAGAATCTGACTTCAAGCAAAACATCTTTCAAATAGTTTTCACTGTAAATGGGAATACATGCAATAGCATTGTATTTTACTAAACGGCATAGCTCACGCATTATAATATCCTCTTCCAAGTGGGAGACCACTTCTAATCCTGTGAGCTAAATTTCGCGTGCACACACATGGGAATGTCAAGAAAATAGTTTATGACTCTATGGAACTTGGAAGGTGCTCCTTAGTTGCATGAGCTTAAACTGAATAGCCAAAAGGTAGGTCTACTTACCCGCCAACTGAACATCAACGTCTTATAGAATGGTCCTCTCATGTAATAGCTATTTCGGCTAAAAATTTGGCAGAGCCATAAAGTGTTGATGTTAGGTAGACAATGGATCGTATAAATTTTGTCAATTCTTTTGTAGAGCTTTTTAATGCTCCATAGTGACTCCATACATATATATAAGCAGGGACGGATCCAAGCATAGCTTGGGGTGGAGCCCACCCCAAAAAAAAATTTACTTTTTTCTTTCCATATATGGGTTAGCCCACCCAAATTTATGGTAGTCCACCCCAGATATAGTTTCTGGATCCGCCCTTGTATATAAGGTCGTCCCAGTGCCATCTGGTGCCACGAGGGTCACGCTTATGCAGGTTCTGGGAGGGTCCAAGTATAGCTTGGGGTGGGCTGGAGCTCACCCCAAAAAAAATTACTTTTTTTTCCATATATGGATTAGCCCACTTCTAGTCCACCCAAATTTATGGTAGCCCACCCCAGATACAGTTTCTGGATCTGTCCCTGTATATAAGATCGTCTCAGTGCCATCTGGTGCCACGAGGGTCACGCTTATGCAGGTTCTGGGAGGATCCCATATACCTATTCCATTTCTCCTCTCCGAAATTGACATGCATAGAAGGGTATGTCGCCAACAACGAAGGATACTTCAATATGCTGCCGCGTGTCCAGACTTGGACCATGACTACGATAGTTTTCCATCTTTCATTGTGTTCTCGAGACCATCCCCTTTTGTGAGCTCTGACTTGTTTAATTAAGGATTCCCACAACAGTTTTATCTATAAAAAAAAAAAAGTACAGAGAAAATTACTATGGTCAAAATAGGAACCGTGTCCGTGCAGCGTCCTGTAGTACACACGTATCAAAAACGAACCAGACACGTCAAAGCAACTACTAAGGTCGTGTCGCCACGTCCATATTGCGTGATGTCCAGTTCATGTCCGTGCAACGTAGGTTGTTGCTATCTAATTAACTTTAGACAGTAATTCATATATAAGTTTTAACCTAATTTAGGTAAAATTGATAATAATTCTTAGGGTTCTCCATTTGGGAAAAAATTGCATTTAGAATTATGAAAGAGAGATGATGGACTGAGTCAGTTGACATACCAATGTTTGAGAAAGGGAGCTCCACACCCAAAAGGAAACAAAGAAGAGAGGATTTCATTGACCGTACTGAACACGAGACTTTGACAACCGTTTAACCTTTCATTATTTTTTTTTACTCCCACTGTTTTATTGGATGGCAGCCCATTGGGCCTGTTTGGTTGCTAGGAACAAGATGGATATCAAGGATATTTTTCCTTTAATACTTTTAAATCATTACTTTCTTACTTGATGTTATGAACTTAAATTTTTACGAGTTACTAAACAACCATCCTTAACACTTAACGGCTTGATTACATTATTAGTCCGTAATCAATAAAGATCCAATTAAAGACATCTTCTTCGGTTCCTCAATAAGATTTTGGAAGCGATGTCTTATGTGAAACAAAATGATAAAATTATTGTTAAGATTTCAGTATCGACTCTATAATCTTCTAGAAGTATTCTTATATGATATTCTTGAACATTCTAGAATATTCTCCAATCCTCTATTCTTCAACAATACTATTCATCATATATCTCTCTCCTTTCTACATATAATCTAGATTCTTATATAAGTCTTTTAGAATATTCTTAAACAATCTCCTTCTTATTTTAGAATATTTTTAAACCCCTCAACCCCCCCCCCCCCTTTCAAGAATATTCTTCATCATTCACATCACTAGCCCTTTTATACATTCCTTTTATCTACCATTTTGTTTCTATTTAACCTTATTTTTGTTATGATAATCTTGAAATTCTCTAGATATGTCTTTTATTATTTCGTTTATCTCTGTCATCCATATTGTTTTAAATATTTTTATATCTACCGTTTTGTGTCTATAAATAGAGGCGGCCTCACCAATTTGGGAACCAAGGAGACATGGGACAAAGACTAAAACGAAATATGGCATCCTAAGTTGAAATATGAATTTGTAGATTATGAAACAATTGGAAACTAAAGCTTTAAGTGATCTATGAACAATCAACATAATCAATTAACAAATATATATATATATATATATATATATATATATATATATATATATATATATATAACAGAAATGGAAAAATATAACAATATGACTCGTAATAAACAAATATTGTCGATTTTTGAAATGACGTGCAATATGTTAAATGACCGTCAAGAGATTTCAAATCTGCCAACTATGGAAGATTTGGCAATTCCAATTGTATCATAATTAACACATATGGTTATAGGAGATCTACGAACTATTATATTTATATACATAAGAAGTACTCACAATTAATAAAAGAGATTCAAAAAAAAAAAAACTTACATGGTATCGAAGTCTTACGATTATTTACTCTCCAATTCTTTGTTCCATGGCTTCTTCATCGGACCTTAAGGGTCTACTTTGATTGAGGGTTACGAAAGTTAAGTGAGAAAAAGTTAAGTGAGGGAAAAAAATTATGCTTGATTTGAGGGTGGAGTTTTAAGAGGGAGAGTAATAGAGGGTTAAGTGGGGGTTTATTTAACCCTCTTTTGTCCATTTTTTAACCCTCAAATCGGGGGGTTAACGAGGGATAAGTGAGAGATTTTGTTTAAACAGTCATAAATACAACCCTCTTAACTCTTTCCTCCACTCAAAACCTCAAATCCAAGCAAGAGTTATTAAACACACAACACTTTGTTAGTCCCGAGGCTTAATCAAAGATGGAAGAACCAACAGTTGAAGTCGAGATCAGGAGTTCACACAAAAAATTTCTCACTGATATACCTCGATCCAACGAACAACTATATAAAAATATTCTGATTACAACTTGTTGCTACAAAAACAATAATCAGAAAACTATCTATGTTCTTCCTTGCAATCGCAGTTGCAGACGGACAGAACAGATTACAAGAAGAGAAGAGGAATGAGAAGAAGGATCTCTGCTTACTGGGGTGATGAAGATCACCGTTGCTCAAAGCAAGATTCGCCCCATACGATCTGCTCCCAGGAACCAGCAAGTTCACGTAGAACTTCTGGAACGCTCGTTGTCACATCTTTCCTGGACTCACACGAACACTCTGGACTTTAATGGAGGCAGCAGCAGAACCTCTCTTCTCTCTCCTTTTTCGAAGTAAGTTTTCAAAGAGACTACGAAGAGAGTATTTATAGAGAGAGGGTAGAAACCATAGCCTCCAATCAGTTACGAAAAGATAAGAACAGTTTAAATTCAAATCCCACAAAAAATGGATCTGAATAACTGATCATATCTTTCCATAACCGTCAAATCTCGCAATCAGAATGACCATGCGCCCACGCGCCCACGACTCATGCGCCCATGCGCGCAAAGCCGCACAACGCCCGCAAATGTGCCCTTATAACATGCAATGAACCCTTCAAACTGATGGAACGACTTCTATTGAAATAAGTCCAAAGTTTTCGTTGGTTATTTTGCTGCTTGGTTTTGTGTTGCTTTGTGTTTTGTCTTACTTTCGATGACTTGGTTTTGTCACGCCCCAGTCCCAAAATATCGAGGGAGTGGACACGTGAACAATAGCCAGCAGCACGCACCGATGGACAACCCAATTTAATGGATCCATCAGGGCATGCTTAAGCTGTAGTCTAACAGGAATTAGGGCAATTGTTACAAGTCACGGGTTATTCTATTCTCATCCACAACAGATAAACACAGATAAAGACAGGGTAATGCAAATAAATAAGCTGATCTCAATAAATATCTCGGGAAAACAATCCGAGAATATGTCTGGTACAACAGATACAAATAGACAGGAAATAAACAACTGAAAATAGAAATAACTGACTACATACGGCCAATGCTCAGGAGAAGTCCTCTGGTGCGAGCTCGTCTTCCGGTCCTGGTACAGCTCCTGGAAGTGCTCCTGTACGGTATATCTCTGGATGGATCTCTTCGGCTATACCTGGGGACTCATGCGCCCATGCGTGCAAAGCCGCACAACGCTCTTGGTTGGCACCCGACTATGATCGGACGCTAAGTACGTCGCACGGTTCCTAGGTTAAGCAGTTAAACAGTTTTATATTTAATTCCACAAGAAATCAAGTAAAATACTATGACCAGAAATATCTGAGAATTGGCAAGTTTTACTTGTCCACTGATGTATAACCAAGTCCAGGAAATAATTAGCAAGCTGCAAGTTTTGGCAAGGTACACTTGCCTGTGGTTCCGGCTCTGATTTTGGCTCTGACTTCAGTTGGATTTACAGGCGGTACTCCGGTTGCTGAAATAAACATCACCATCAGATCCAGAAAATATTAATCAGCTAGAAACGCCTGTCCTTGAGTCCAATTTGAAGACAATGGCAAAAACGACAATTTCGGGTCAAAACGGGGTCCCCATGTGGGCCCGCTTTGCACCGAAAAATGTGTCAGGGTCAAAGGTCTCCAAATTCATCAAACTTAGTGTCAACAGGTCAGAAACGATGATATGAACCTAACGGAACTTCCAAATTTGAATTCCGATGAGCCGATCACGAAATCGCCCGTCGAACGGGGCCTGTGGGGCCCACGACACGCGATTTCGTCAACGTTCTCATAATTGAACCAAACTTGACCCACAGGAACAGCGTATCGCTACGAGTCTGATGGCATAAGTTTCGTTTCAATCTGACGTGTGTACACAAAGTTAGGGCGCGTTCCAGAAAGTACGGATACGGGGAGATGTCCGCGGATACGCGTTGATTTCGGTGTGCACGTACACCCGAATCAGCTTCCGCAAAATCTCACACGTCCGTATCGACGACGCGCACGTATCTGTAAAGACCGCGCACGACCAAGTCGTCCCGTTTGGCGGGACGTACTCGGTTCCGGGGTGAAACAGGGTCTGATTTTTTCCTATTTTTGGATCGCGGTGTGCGATCACCACAGGACGCGATGTCCCGAACGGTTTGTCCGGGCACCGAGAGGGTCATACAGGCTTCGCAATGCAATTTGCGGAATCGAAAACGGAGCTACGAGTAAAAAGATACACGCACCTGAAGGGGACCCGAAAACCAGGCTAAAATCGTGTCCGACACGTGTCCGACTCATGTCGGACACAGGGATTCGAAGCTAGGGTTAGGGTTTTCCGGCGACGGGGATGGCGGCTGGGCGGCCGGGCGGCTGCGACGAAGGGGCTGGCCGGAGGGGCGGCGCTGGTGGCGCGCCGGAGCGGGCAGGGGACGGGCGACGCTGGGCGCGGGAGGCCGGGCTCGGGGTCGGGGGATCCTCGGCGGCTGCGGCTGAGGCTGACGGAGGAGGAAGGAGGAGGAAGACGGTGGGGGCGCTGGCGGCGCTGGTGAGGCGGGGCACGGCGGGTGGCGGCCGGAGGGGCGACGCTCAGCGGGTTTAGGGTTAGCCGGAGGAAGGAGGAAGGGGGGATTTTATAGGCAGGCGGCGGGTGGTCGTGTGGCCGGGCGGAGCGGAGGAGGGGCCGACGTGGCCGGCCGAGGCGGGCGGGGTGGCCGGAACGTGCGACGGAAGACTCGGGCGCGGCGGGGGCCGAGTCGGGTCGTGGGGTGCTGGGCCGCGGGCGGGTCTGCGGGTTTGGGCGGGTCGGGTTCGGTCGGGCGGACCCGACCCGACCCGCTAGCTATACGGGTGGGCTGGGCTGGTGGGCCGAGGGATTGGGCCGGGCCGGTGGGCTGGGGATTTTGGTTTTATTTATCAAACATAAATAAATAAATCATTAATTAATTAAATAATTAATAATAAATGTTTTTAGGTATTTTAAAATAGGTCTGGGGCCCAATAAATTCCAGAAAAATTGTCCTAAGTCCAGTTTTCCATTTTACACCCAAAAATATTATTTTTATAATATTTTAATATCATTTATTATCATTTAAAAATTATTGAATAATTAAAACCCTATTTTTAAATTACAGAAAAATCCCAGAAAATTCTAGAAAATTGTGAAAAATCTAAATTTGAAAATCTTGAAAAATCAGGGGGTTTACAATCTACCCCCCTTAAGAGGATTGCGTCCTCGCAATCAAAGAATAACCGGTCAACAGAGATGACGCGGTCGCTAGCATCGTTTGAAAACACATCACAAGATACTTAGGGAAATACCGTTTCCCTAACAATTGAAAGTTATGCACTTCCAGAGAAAATCTAGTTAAAGCAAAAGAACTACAATTTTTATGAAAACCAGGTTATTAACAAGTTGTAAATTACTAGGTTGGGGCTGAGGTCACGAACCAACGGACACGAGCTAAAACAAGACTAGAAACGAATAACTACAGATCACTTACGCGCATTGGCTACTCCACGAGTCTGCGCGTTCTCTACGGTCATCGTCAGGGCTTGCTCACGTCCTTGCAGTTGATTCTTCTTCTGTTGAGCCTGCTGGAAGAGTAGTTCCTGGGGTATCAAGGGTGGCCTTGGCTGATACCCTGCTGGAGCTGGTGGTAGGACTTCTTGAACTTCCGTTTGCGGTGCTTCCAATGCTGGAGAGGCTGGCCTCGCTTGCTGGTTACCCTTTGGTGCTCTGTCTCGTCGCTCAGGGCATTCCTTTAATAAATGCTGACTGGATCCGCAAACTATGCATAATCTCTTCTTTCGTCTGCACTCGTCTTCAGTATGGCCTCGCTTGCGACAATATGGACAAACAGGTATTGTCTGTGGAGATGCTTCTGGTGGCTGGTGTACGTGAGGTCTTTTTGCAACTTCTTCTTGTAGTGCTGAAGTGGAAGTCCGTTTCAGACTAGTCTCTCTCCTGATGACGCGCTCAATGCGTCGCGCTGCAGCAAGAACGTCCGAGTACGAAGTAGGTGCAACGGATCCAATTAGTTTCTGTAGCTCAATGTTTAGTCCGTCGAAGAATTTTTCAGCCTTCTCTTCTTCTGTCGGGATCAATGTTGGAGCGAAGCGACTTAGACGAATGAACTCAGCGTTGTACTCTTCCACCGTCTTAGTATCCTGAGTAAGGTGATTGAACTTGTCCCGAAGTTCTGATCGAGCGATAGCTGGAATGTACATCTCCTGAAAGAGTCTAGAGAACTCTTCCCAAGTAACTCGGTCTGGTCCGAGCCGTGCTTCCTCAGATAGCCACCAGTGATGTGCATTATCCGTCAACTGCATTCTGACGGCACTCATCCATCGTTCCTTTGGAAGCTCAGCTGCTTCTAGTTGATGTTGAGTGTTGGTGAGCCACTCATGAACTTCAGTGGGCTCTTCTTTGCCTGAGAATGTACTGGGCTTTAGCTGTCGAAAGTCGGTGATAGAGCCTGTTGTTGGCCGTCGAGCTGGTAGGTTGGCCTGCTCCAGTGCAGTTATTAGGCTGCGACTCAACGCCTCTTGTTGAGCTTGCATTATTGCATAGACCATTGAAAACATCTGCTGTCCGTCCATGGCCTGCCCTGGTGGAATTATGGGCATTGATGGAGTAACTGGCGCCGTTGGTGGAATGTTATCTTGCTGGATTCTCGAGGCATGTTGTTGAGCTGACTGTCCTTTATCCACTGGTGATACTTCATCTTCGTTGGTTACCTCCGCAACTCGTGGTGACGTTATGGGAGTCTCGTCGTTTGCTCGTGAATCCATAACCCTGCAACCAAAATAAACAATAAGAGACGCACAGGAATCAAGGCAGGATGCAAGTCGAGAAATTAATTCGAAGCCGATATGGATATCAAGAACGTTTCAAGTAAGTAGATGAGATCCTAAAAAACTTATCATATCTTATTTGCAGGCCTGTTCGGTCCCTGAGTTAAAACCGAACAAATTAGTCGTAGACCTGCATGGGCCACCACAAAAACCATGTCACGCCCCAGTCCCAAAATATCGAGGGACTGGACACGTGAGCAATGGCCAGCAGCACGCACCGATGGACAACCCAATTTAATGGATCCATCAGGGCATGCTTAAGCTGTAGTCTAACAGGAATTAGGGCAATTGTTACAAGTCACGGGTTATTCTATTCTCATCCACAACAGATAAACACAGATAAAGATAGGGTAATGTAAATAAATAAGTTGATCTCAATAAATATCTCGGGAAAACAATCCGAGAATATGTCTGGTACAACAGATACAAATAGACAGGAAATAAACAACTGGAAATAGAAATAACTGACTACATACGGCCAATGCTCAGGAGAAGTCCTCTGGTGCGAGCTCGTCTTCCGGTCCTGGTACAGCTCCTGGAAGTGCTCCTGTACGGTATATCTCTGGATGGATCTTTTCGGCTATACCTGGGGACATAATCCGGATCCAGGTCCTCAGGGGACAGCAAGGTACAGAAAATACAAGCCAAAATAGATGCAGTGCAGCAATAAATAAGCAATAGGATAAACTAGATAACCAACTAAGTGATATGCAACATGAGAGTAGTACAAGAACTCAGGCTGAAACTACTACAAGCTCTGTGTCGGGGAGCCGGTAGCAGTGATATCATGTAGTTGTCTAGCTCGTAGTGAGACTTAAGACGCCGGCATAATATAACATCAACCTGTAGCCTGTGTGTCTCTCCCCATCCAATATAATTACGCATATCATGACCATAACATCTCATGTCCATGTCAGCGGGATTATAGCTAATGCAGCAAGTCATAATGTCTATAAAATATCTCTGTCAAGTCCTGTATCCTATACAGAATCATCGTGAATATCTCAAGAGGATTCTGTCTCATGAATAGTGTCAAGTGTCCTGGGTTCAGGTGTACTTGATAGGACAAGTACCAAGAGTAAGGGTATCAAATGTCTAACTCTAAGTGACGTAACCAACACCGCGTACGGGATTGGCACCCGACTATGATCGGACGCTAAGTACGTCGCACGGTTCCTAGGTTAAGCAGTTAAACAGTTTTATATTTAATTCCACAAGAAATCAAGTAAAATACTATGACCAGAAATATCTGAGAATTGGCAAGTTTTACTTGTCCACTGATGTATAACCAAGTCCAGGAAATAATTAGCAAGCTGCAAGTTTTGGCAAGGTACACTTGCCTGTGGTTCCGGCTCTGATTTCGGCTTTGACTTCAGTTGGATTTGCAAGCGGTACTCCGGTTGCTGAAATAAACATCACCATCAGATCCAAAAAATATTAATCAGCTAGAAATGCCTGTCCTTGAGTCCAATTTGGAGACAAGGACAAAAACGACAATTTCGGGTCAAAACGGGGTCCCCATGTGGGCCCGCTTTGCACCGAAAAATGTGTCAGGGTCAAAGGTCTCCAAATTCATCAAACTTAGTGTCAACAGGTCAGGAACGATGATACGAACTTAACGGAACTTCCAGATTTGAATTCCGATGAGCCGATCACGAAATCGCCCGTCGAGCGGGGCCTGTGGGGCCCACGACACGCGATTTCGTCAACGTTCTCAGAATTGAACCAAACTTGACCCACAGGATCAGCGTATCGCTACGAGTCCGATGGCACAAGTTTTGTTTCAATCCGACGTGTGTACACAAAGTTAGGGCGCGTTCCAGAAAGTACGGATACGGGGAGATGTCCGCGGATACACGTTGATTCCGGTGTGCACGTACACCCGAATCAGCTTCCGCGAAATCCCACACGTCCGTATCGACGACGTACACGTATCTGTGAAGACCGCGCGCGACCAAGTCGTCCCGTTTGGCGGGACGTACTCGGTTCCGGGGTAAAACAGGGTCTGATTTTTTCCTATTTTTGGATCGCAGTGTGCGATCACCACAGGACGCGATGCCCCGAACGGTTTGTCCGGCACCGAGAGGGTCATACAGGCTTCGCAACGCAATTTGCGGAATCGAAAATGGAGCTACGAGTAAAAAGATACACGCACCTGAAGGGGACCCGAAAACCAGGCTAAAATCGTGTCCGACACGTGTCCGACTCGTGTCGGACACAGGGATTCGAAGCTAGGGTTAGGGTTTTCCGGCGACGGGGATGGCGGCTGGGCGGCCGGGCGGCTGCGACAAAGTGGCTGGCCGGAGGGGCGGCGCTGGTGGCGCGCCGGAGCGGGCAGGGGACGGGCGGCGCTGGGCGCGGGAGGCCGGGCTCGGGGTCGGGGGATCCTCGGCGGCTGCGGCTGAGGCTGACGGAGGAGGAAGGAGGAGGAAGACGGTGGGGGCGCTGGCGGCGCTGGTGAGGCGGGGCACGGCGGGTGGCGGCCGGAGGGGCGGCGCTCAGCGGGTTTAGGGTTAGCCGGAGGAAGGAGGAAGGGGGGATTTTATAGGCAGGCGGCGGGTGGTCGTGTGGCCGGGCGGAGCGGAGGAGGGGCCGACGTGGCCGGCCGAGGCGGGCGGGGTGGCCGGAACGTGCGACGGAAGACTCGGGCGCGGCGGGGGCCGAGTCGGGTCGTGGGGTGCTGGGCCGCGGGCGGGTCTGCGGGTTTGGGCGGGTCGGGTTCGGTCGGGCGGACCCGACCCGACCCGCTAGCTATACGGGTGGGCTGGGCCGGTGGGCCGAGGGATTGGGCCGGGCCGGTGGGCTGGGGATTTTGGTTTTATTTATTAAACATAAATAAATAAATCATTAATTAATTAAATAATTAATAATAAATGTTTTTAGGTATTTTAAAATAGGTCTGGGGCCCAATAAATTCCAGAAAAATTGTCCTAAGTCCAGTTTTCCATTTTACACCCAAAAATATTATTTTCATAATATTTTAATATCATTTATTATCATTTAAAAATCATTGAATAATTAAAACCCTATTTTTAAATTACAGAAAAATTCCAAAAAATTCTAGAAAATTGTGAAAAATCCAAATTTGAAAATCTTGAAAAATCAGGGGGTTTACAGGTTTTATGATTCGCTTTTCTTGCTTGCGCATTCATTTTGAATCGTAAGAGAATGAGATCGAAGGATGCTAACCAAGTGTTGTTGCAATTTCAGGACGCATAACCAATGAGTGATCGTTGTGTAAGGCTTTTCCATCTCTCGTGCTGATTCATTCGGTGAGTGGCTTCAGCCCTACGATAAATTATTGTATCTTCACGTCTTAATAAAAAAATCTCTAGTTCACTAAATAAATGTTTCTTCACTAACAAGATAAGCTAAAAGAAATATTATTGCATGCTTCAAGTATAGAACTGCTACTTTACTAGTTTCATCATGAATGCTTACATGCCCCTAGTTGTATGTTGCATATTAAGAAACGTTGCTGGAAACCTCCTGACTTGATCTTGAAACGAGAAAAGAGATAGACTTGCTTGTTCATCGTTCAACAGTTGCATGATAGTATTTTATCTGATAGAAAATTACATTCATGTATTTGGTATGGACAACTTGTGCACAAGAATTATCTCTCGAGTGGTTCTTGAGGCACTGGGGATCGTTCGGCCTAGGAGAGATCTGGATACCCTTAGGCATGAAGTCCTTGATTTACGAGAAGGGTAAAAGTCTATTAGCTGACTGGGCTAGCAGTTCCAGTTGCTAATCTCGGGGAACCAACACTCACGAACCATCATATAGTTAGGTCGCATGCTAGGGTTTTCCTTCTTGCAAGCCTAACTATTTGATGCAAAGATAGATACATGAGTTTTATACATATATGCAAATTGTGGTTAACTTGTGTGTCTGCTGCAGAGATACCGCTCGGCCGTGGGTAAGATTTATCACATGCGTAGTTTAATCTATTGTCTATATTTTCTTTTCCAATTATTAAAAAGAACCTAGACAACTAGAAAGATCACATAATAGTAGTGCAAGCTTCACATTTTTACTTAGTGTGGATTTTAAGGTGAGTTTGGCCACGGTCGCTCACCAGTACATATTGTAGTACTAACCCACATTTGTGGGCAATCTCCAGGTTCTGGTAGTGAGAGTTTGGCAAGCATTTTGAAGCTTTAGGAGCACTTTTTCTCTAGCGGAACCATGCTCGTGCTTCTTCCCAAAGCTTTTCTCTCCAATGTACAAGCTTTTCTTCTGCTAGGTGTGTTAATTTTAGTCCTACTAAAAGGATATGATGTATGGATGTTGTAGCTAGTTTTGGATTTTGTAAGTGTTGTAGCCATCTATGGAAATATCTTATAATCAGCCAAGCAAGTACTTTGTAATCCAATCTTCAAGTATTCAATAAAGAAATTATTTTGTGTTCCTATCAAATGTGTTCAACTTTGGTTTTCTGCATTTTAGATTATGTACATGTATATTTTGTCTAACTTGTGTCTTGTGCAGGTACTATGCCTTGTGTAAGCGCAACTTAGGCTTGTACGGCATCGCGCCCAAGCGAGGACGATCGATTCCGTAAGGACCAAGTGAGGACGATCGGCCCTTACGGGATCGGGGCGTGACACCATGCGCCGATGCTGACGTACTGTCACGACCCAATTCCGTAGAATCACTTGAGGCGTCCCCCGAATCGTGACCGCTGTGCGGGCCTGGAGTTGCGCCCGCACAAGGCTTTAATGATTTACATAGCAAGCACATATTCAGAGTACGCAAATAAATTGAAACACAGATTTGAAACATAGAAAAGTTCTCTTTATTGATAATGAACATCTATTACAAACTCCTGAACGAGTCAGCTAATATGCCGAACGTCTTACAAAAGGGTTGACTCAAAATGAGATAGCAGTCCTGTACATTACATCCTTTTATAAACTCAAAATGATAAAGACCTCCAGGCTGGAGGACGGCTTTGCCACGGAGCTGCATTTGTGTATGAAGAGTTGCAGCTTCGGACTTCAAAAGGCTTCAAGGGGCACGGTGAAGGTGCGCCAACAGTTGGACTGGATCGGGTAGACGACTTCGGCTCCTCGCTCGGTTCGCCTTGGTGCGGAGAACCTGTTTCAACGAGGGTCAGCATATCGAAATATGCTGGTGAAGGCGAGCTAGCCTGATTATACCAATCAACACGTTGTTTAGTGAAGCATGCATATTTGTGGGTTTCTATCTTGCCTTAGTTCATTTACAAGTAAGCAGCATATAGAATTTACTGAAAATGAACTTGCCACCGTTAGGTGGATTTTACCTGACCGTCTGAATTACCTGCACAATACTTACCATGCCTTCCCTGCCACGAAGACACAAGTTAGTATGCAACAGGTTTAAATATACAATGGATCACTGGCGTTTGCCATAAAGGACACTAGTCATAGACGAGAATAGGTTGCAGCAAAAGTACGGTGGGTGCTACAAGCCATTCCGTCTAGTACAGTTGACTATACAGTAGGGTTCCGTCCGGACCGGATCGGTGTCAGTACCCCAGCGACCGTCCGCAGAAACCAGTTACCTTGTGCACAAGTTGTCCGTGATCGAACAGTACATTGCTAAGTTAACAGTTCATGCAGTTGAGGCAAACAGTAGTACGGGACAGTCGGTATTGCATGATTCATTTAACATAGCCTCATTGAACAGTTTAGCGCATACAAGGTGTTCCATACTTAGCACGATTTATAGAACAATTATGAACGAACTAGCATACAGTATGATAACAGTTCACATATTTGATTGACAAGCATAAGAACCAAGTCTATTTTCTTTTATCTTGGTTTCTTTTATTATTACTTGGTATCGTTTGATCGGGGCAAAGAAGAGTGCAGATTGATTAGCTGTGAAGCTTGGAAGCAGGACTAGCTAATCGGGTTGGTAGCCACTCACTTAGATTTTGGAAAGAAGAAGGAAAGAGGCGCTTCACGACTCCGCTCGCAAGCCGCCTACTGCTCGTTCACCTGCACACGAACAGCTCGATTAATACTTCTTCCTCTCTTTCCAATCTCGGAATAGAAGTGCAAGTCAATGAACGAAAACAATGAAAACCATCGAAACCGTTCAAGAAAATAAGCAAGTCCCAAAACCAACTCAAAGCACGAAAGCAACAAGCGACATCGAAAACCGAGGCAATAAAAGATAGCAGCGGAGAGGTCCCTCCTGACTCTGCCGCTAAGCCGATCCTTGGGGCGCAGTCCACTGAATATGGGAATCGATTCCGAAGAAACAAATCCATAACGAGGACGAGTTCTTAATTCAATCTATCCCGATCGAACGATACCGTCTTGTGTTTCTTAGCCGCGCTCTCCGCACCGGAAGAACGGGGCGCTACACGTACTAAGTGCAAAGTGCACCAACAAAGCGCCATTTTGCGCCCGAGTCCGAGCCCGAGTCCGAGTCGCTAAGCTCATTTGGGGCTTAGCTCCTATGAAATTAATTTCAAGAGCATGACAAAAAGCATAAATGCTTTCATGGAAGAGTTAATCATTTTTTCTCATAATAAAATACCCCCACATGACACCCATGTGCCCCACCATACCCCATGTGCACATCTCAACACATACAAAGTATTATATTGAGATACCCACTTGGAGGTATAGCTAATGTGGAACTATCTTTACTAGTCCAAAGGAAACAACACCAACAATCCCCCACATATCTCAATATATATGGATTGGCGTTCCCTACAGTGACGGTCCATCATACATTAGGATAGATGTCGCTTCGACTTGAATCTTCTCGCATGGGTCGAATAACAGTATGATACAAGAATGGACTAAGCCTTGAATTCTATAACATAGCTGTAATTCTTTTTACTCATACAATGACATCAGATGTGCTTCCGATTGCACATTATGTAATCCCCTGATTTTCAAAGAATTTTAATTTGGATTTTTTGGAATTTTCTTGGATTTTCTGTAATTAAATACCAGTGTTTTAATTATTAAAAGATTTTTAATTGATAATAAATAATATTAAAATATTATGAAAATAATATTTTATGGTGTAAAATGAAAATCTAGACATAGGATAATTTTTCTAGAATTTATTGGGACTTGGACCTATTTTTAAACACCTAGAATTAATTATTTAATTAATTATTTAATTTTTTAATGATTTTATTATTTATTAGTTAATAGATTATATAAACTCACCAACCCGGCCCAATGGGCGGCCCAGCCCGCATTGTTGTCGGGTCGGGTCGGGTTCATCAGACCCGAACCCGCCCGTTAACCGACCCGCAACCCTCTCTCTCCCGAACCGCCTCTCCCCCGACCTTACGGTTCCCCTCCCCGCGCCGAAAACGCTCGCCGCCGGTGATCGCCTCCGCTTCCTCTCCCCTCTCTGTAACCGCCGTCCCCTCCGGTTCCTCTGCCCTCACCCGCCGTCGATCCCTCTCCCGCCTCCTCTCTATAAATCCCAACCCGACGCCGGCTGCCCCGCCTCACCACGACCCTGCCGAAGCCCTAGCCCTCCGCCTACTTCCTCCCAGCTCCTCCGCCACCGCGCTGCTCTCCGACTTCGCTGAGCCGCCGCAGCCCGCCTCCAGCCGAAGCCTCCCCACGCCGTCCCTATCCAGCCACCACTCAGTCGACCTTCTCCCTCCGTCCGGACTCGTCTCCAGCCCCTCTCCGTCAGTCGCCCACCGCAGAACTCTAGCTCCTCCTCGCCGTTCCTGTCCAGCCACCTCCCTGAGCTCGACGACGACCTGCCAGAGCTGCTTCCAACCTCCTCCGGCGGACACAGCGAGGACTCAACTCAGAACGCCCGGACACAGAACCCTAACCCTAAACAGTAAACCCTAATTACTGTGACGCGTGTCGGACACGAGACTGACACGATTCAAACTCGGTTTCTCGGACCACTTCAGGTAATCATAACTTTTTGCTCATAGCTCGGAATTCGATTCCGTAAATTGTATCGCGTAGCCTGTATGACCCTCTCGGTGCCCGGACAAACCGCTCGGGGCATCGCGTCCTGTGGTGATCGCACATCGCGATCCAAAAACAGGAAAAACCAGACTCTGATTCACCCCGGAATCGAGTACGCCCCGCCAAACGGGACGACTTGGTCACGTGCGGTCTTCACCGATATGTCAGCGTCGTTGATACGGACGTGTGGGCTTTCGCAGAAGCTGATTCGGATGTGCGTGCACACCGGAATCAGTGCGTATCCGCGGACAACGCCCCGTATCCGTACTTTCTGAAACTCGCTGTAACTTAGTGTACACAAGTCAGATCGAGACGAAACTTGCGCCATTGGACTCATAGCAATACGCTGGTCCTGTGAGCCAATTTTGGTTCGATTCTGAGAACGTTGACAAAATCGTGTGTCGTGGGCCCCACAGGCTCCATCCGACGGGCGATTTTGAGAACGGCTCATCGGAATCCAATTCTGGAAGTTCCGTTGGGTTCGTATCATCGTTCCTGATCTGTTGACACTAAGTTGGACTGATTTTGAGACCTTTGACCCTGACCCGATTTTCGGTGCAAAGCGGCCCACACATGGACCCGCTTTGGCCTAGAAATGTCATTTTTGCCCTTGTGTCCAAACTGGACTTAAGGACAGGCGTTTCTAACTAATTTCTATGTTCTGAGACTGTTGGTAATGTTCATTTCAGCTTTCGGAGGAGTTATTGCTGAACCCACTGTTACAAGGACCGCCACTGATATTCCAATCCCAGGCAAGTGTACCTTGCCATAAAAGCAGTTTAATGATTCATTTCTCTTGATTTATTTTCCTGTGATTATTGTACTTGCTCAACCCTAGGGCCGTGTGACTTGCTTAGCGTCCGATCATAGTCGGGTGCCAACACCGTACGCGGGGTTGGGTAATGTCATTTAGAGATGGAAATCGTGACATTTATATTCTTGTACTTGCCCTATCAAGTACTTATTACCCAGGACACCTGACACAGAGCATGAGACAGAATCTTCCTGAAATATTCAAGGTGATTCTGTGTAGGTTCCAGGATTTATGACTTAGACATTACATTCCTAGACATTATGTTCATAGATATAGTATGACTTACTGCATTAGATATGATCGTACGTGACGTGGACATGAGGCATCGTGGACATGATATGTATGATTACATTGGGTGGGGAGAGACACACAGGCTACAGGCTGATTATATATATAAATTCATAGTAAACACATAGTAAAATTCATAGTATAGCTGCTACCCGGCTCCCAGACACAGAGCTTGTAGTGGTATCAGCCTAAGTTTTAGTGATGCTCTCAACTTGCATTTCACATAGATGGTTATATAGTTGACCATATTGTTTCATTAACTGCTTTACTGCATTTATTTTGGCTTGTGTTTTCTTGTACCTTGCTATGTCCCCTGAGGACCTGGATCCGGATTATGTCCCCAGGATTTGCAGACGAGGTTTATCCAGAGGTCTACGGAACAGGTGCTCTTCACGGAACAGTACCCGTAGCTGAAGACGAGGTGATCGCTGAGGACTTCTCCTGAACCATTGCTTCGCCATGCTCAGTCGTTATTTCCTGTTTAATTAAACTCTTTAAATTTCTGTTTATGAGATCATTGTACCAGACTTATATCGGGTTGTTCCCCGAATACTTTGCTGAGACTGGATGTTTAATTTAATTTCCATATTGCTGTTGATTTATATTCTTTTCTGTGGATGAGATTAGTTATGACTTATTGATATAGACCTTATTTACAGCTTAAGTATGCCGATGGATCCATTAAATTGGGTTTGTCCATCGTTGCATGCTGCTGGCCATTGCCACGCTTCTCTAGTCCCTCGTCATTTTGGGACTGGGGCGTGACACATTAAAGGCCCTGTGCACGCCTGGTTTCGGTGTGTGTATCTTAGGCGTCTACAAGCTTACCCTCAAGAGATGGCATATATCTCTTTCCACATACTCTAGGTGAGTTCCTTTAAAGAGTCTTTGGCATGAAGTTTTGTGCTTCCTTGTGGTGCTACGCTGCTATGACATGGCCCAAAGCCGAGACTACACCTCATCGTGGTGTCATGCCACTGTAGCATGAGGTCCCAGCCTCTTTGTAGCGTCATACTACCCATCATGAAGCCTTACGCTTTCTTGCGGTGTTATGTCGCTGTGACATGGCTCGCGTAGCCGAGGCTTTACATCTTTTGCCTCTTGGTGGTGTCACACCACTGTAACATGAGGTTACCGACCTCTTTGTAGTGTTGCCTACCACTCTTCATTCTAAAGCATTAGGCTACATGCCTATGTGCGGTACTACACCGTCGTGATATGCCTTGCAAAGCTGAGGCATTACCCTATCGAGGAACCTCATCATGGTGTCATACCACGATAGCATGGATTCCTTATACTCCTTTGTAGTGCTGCACTACCGTGCTTCCTGTAAAGCACACCAGACATTCAAAATATATGAGAACTTATTAAGGTGTCTAAGCCATCCTTCCACGGGACTTGTTCTACACAAAGAACAAATAGTAGACAACAGTGGTTCTGGGTCTGTAATCCCTTAATGTCTTAAAGGACTACCCATTGTTCCTGATATTCTTCCAGTCAATGATCCTTCTTTGAACCAAAAGCTAGATGCCTAGTAGATTTCTCTTTGAACTAATAGCATAAAACTTTATGGTAGAATTACAAAGACACAAAATCAGAATGTCTTCAAGCTCATTTTGATTGTTGTGTCCTCGACCAGCTGGCGCTTGAGACCTTTGGTGAACGGATCCGCTAGATTCTTCTGGCTCTGAACATCAATCATGGCAATGACTCCAGTCTTTATCAGATTATTCACTTCCCTGTGCCTCAGTCGCACAGTCCTCTTCTTACCATGGAAGAGGTCATTTGATGCTACTACTGCAGTCGTCTGGTTGTCACAGTAAATCGGTAGCGTCGGAATCTGCGCACCAACCAATGAAAGATAATATATTAGCTCCCAAAGCCATTCTGCTTCATCTGCTGCAACCACCAGTGCATAGAACTCAGATTTCATCAATGAATGAGAGAGCATTGTATGCTTCTTCGACTTCCACGATATAGCAGATCCACCCATAGAGAAGATGTATCCTTCTGTGGACCTTTCGCTCTTTACTTATGAACACAAGCTTGCATCACTGAAGCCTTCTACTATTGTCGGATAACCGTTGTAGTGCAGTGCATACTTCTGATTTCTCTTGAGATATCTCATTACTCTCTTCACAACTTTCCAGTGCTCCACACCTAGGTTGCTCGTGAACCGATTCAGCATCCCCACGGCAAAAGTTATGCCAGGCCTTATGGAAATGGTTGCATACATCAAACCCCCGATGACGCTTGAATACTCCATTTGCCTGACACTTTTCCTTGGATTTGGCTTCAGCTTCTTGTCACACCTGTACGGAGTATCAATCCTTGGAAAATTTTGATATCCATAGAGTGTGAGCATCTTCTTAATATAACCAGACATAGGAACAATTTCTGGAATACTTTCACGCAAAGTACTTCCCAGCAACAGTCCAAAATGCCCTATACTCCCAGTTCCTGCACTTGGAACAGGAAAATATGACCGTCGACGCCTACGACGCAGAGTTCAGCAGACTGAGTCGATTCGGTGCCATCTTGATACCGAATGAGCTGGAGAAGGCCAAAAGATTCTACCACGGCCTTACTTTCGAGCTCCAAAAATATACAACGACGCAGTCAAGAATCTCTTACGAGGAGGTTCTTTTCGAGGCAAGAGTGCAAGAAGCTATTGGCCATGGAGCAAGACGCTCTAACCCAACTATACCGGCCAGGAACCAGCTCAGAGCAGGAGGACCCATCCGTTATCCACAAAATCAGACGCAGCAGACGACGGGACCCTATCAGCACAAGGATCTTCAGACTTGTCACTATTATGGCAAGAAGGAACATTTTATGAGAGACTGCAGAAGGAAGAACGGGCTATGCATGATTTATGGAGCTAGCCATCATATGGCAAAAGACTGCCCACAACGCAGGGATGCAGCCCCTCAGAACGGGCAGAAACCAGGAGCCCCAGCCCAGATGATGCAACCCTCAACATCTGGAGGATATCAGAGGGGAGCACCCCTGGCCACCCAGGAAACCCAGTTCAACAAAACCGGACAGCAGTCTGGAGGGCAAAGGCACGGGCAGGCTTTTGCATTAGCCACAGTTACAGAAGAACCGGGAGGTGAAACCATTACAGGTACCATTTAGTTACATCATTACCTGCAACCGCATTATTTGATTCTAGCACTACACTGTCTTTCATATCTTTTAGTTTCATAACCATGCAAACTAGCCACTTTCCCACTGCCTTGGTACTGAAAATTCTCACCGGAGGAGGCATTGTTTCAGTTACCAACATTATTGAAACGTGCTCGATAGTTTTATATAGTAGAGTAAAATACGATTCTTGGTACTTCCAATACCAAACTCCGATGTTGTCTTAGTCGTGGACTGGTTAAGCCAGTACAATGCTATACTAGACTATCAAAGGAGAAGCATCATCTTTAGACCACCAGGTTACCCGGAGATCGTATACATACAAGTATAGATAGAATATAGATAATACCCAGGATAGCAAATCATGGGGGTTAACTCCTAGTTGCCCAGTGACTTACAATATCCAACCTAAATTAATTTTTTTTTCCACCCTCTAGATAATCATCAGGACTAAGCTAAAACAGATAGGTAGAGTGACACCAAGATAAGATTCGTGACAAGTACCTGACCTGAATTAATCGTTCGTACGGTGGAGAAAAGTAAGGAAGATCCAAGGGCACCTGCAAGCAGTGCAGGACAGACAGGAGCACTGGGAAAACGTACATCAACGACCTCTAGAGTTCCAAGTGGGAGAACAGGTGTTTTTGAAGATCTCACCTACCCAAGGAACTATCAGATTTGGAGGAAGAGGAAAACTAAGCCCGAGGTACATCGGACCCTTCGATGTGATAGACCATTCAGAAATCACCATCGAACCAAGCTATCGTACCAGGAAGAGCCCGTAGAGATCCTAGATCATAGCAAAAAGGTGTTGCGAGGCCAGACTATCCCTCTAGTTCGTGTTGCATGGAGACATCATGCACCAGGTGAATCAACCTGGGAACAAGAAGAGGATATTCAACAGCGTTTCCCCCATCTATTTCCAGACCAGGGTATGTCCTGATATTTCAAATCAATCTTCAACTATCATTATATATTTTTTTCCAATCAATCTTTCATCCTCATTATATGTCTGTTTTTATTTCGAGGACGAAATATTCTAAGGAGGGTAGATTGTAAACTCCCTCGACCAGATTTCAGTATTTTAAAATTATTTTTAGCTAATTAGAATTATTGCAACTTTTTAAATTTATTTTTGCTTACATATCCTATTGATTTGTGCACATGTCCATTACCCAATTAATTTGAGCATTACACTAGCTGTTATTCCCAAACAAAGTTTACATACCTGCCCTAGACATGTTAGACTATTTTTCTGAATTTTGTGCAACTCCCAGATGCTTTATTTTGAGCCTCGTTTGAGACGCACAAATATCGTTACAAAAGGCCGTATTTCTTACCTATTTAATTTTTTGCTCTTTACCCATCTCTGTACCCCTAGAGATTTGAGGACCAACATGCACCTGTTTTGCCCAAACAAAAATACGATAATATTCTACTTTGAATATACTACAATTAGTATATTGACACCGTAGTAAAATTATGGCTCTACCTGCCTCTAAATAATTAGAGAACACCATGCGCAGTATTTATTAAATAATAAATACGGTGACCCGTATCACCCAAAGAACCAGGCCCTGCCCCTGCCCAGACTCACCCCCACCCCCTCAGGACCCTCCCACAACTTTTCCCTCTCAATTCTGAGCATTTTAGCATTTTTAGGAACCAGGTGATTTTCCAGATAAATTGCATAATTGCGCAATTTCCCAATTTTGTGACCTTTATGCAATTTATGAATTTACAGGGGTTTTTCTGCAAAATTCCAAGTGAGGTGTCAACACCTCATTGGCCGATGATTGTGGACCGTCCATGTGGCATGGGTCCCACCTGGAAAATATCAGCCAAGATATTTTTAAGTATTAAATTACATAAATACCCCTAACAATTTTCTAAATTACATTTATATCCTAAACCCTAAACCTATAAATACTACCCATCCCCACCACCCGAACTCACCCCACACCACCCTCCGGCCACCTCCGTCCACCGGACCGCCGCCGACCCCTTCACCCCTCACCCAGCCGCCACCCCGGCCGACGGCCACCCTCCCTGGCCGCCGCCGGCGCCGCCCAGAGCCCCGGCAGAACCAACCCGCCACCAACACCACAACACCACCACCACTTCAGACCTCCCCCACCACCGCCTCCGACCGTCTAGGACCACCGCCACCACCCCCAACCGGTCCGCCCTAACCCCCTCCGCCAAACCACCCTGCTCCCACCGCTCCACGGCCACCGTACCACCACCAGCACCGTCCGCAGAACCAACCCGCTCCCCCTCGACCACGACTCAAGCCCTCCTCCGACCTCCCTAATCTCCACCTTCGGCGGCCACTGACCACCGCCACCACCACCACCACCGACCCCTTCGCCGCCCCCTCCTCCGCCACCCTGACCGCCTGCACCGCCGCCTCCGCCACCGCCTGCGCCGTGGCTGCTGCTGCAAGTCGCTGCTGCTGCTATTAACTGCGGCTGCTACTGCAACCGTCGTCACGGCCAGTCGCCTGCCGGACCGCCGTCGTCCTCCCGCCGGCGACGAGGCCTGGGCCCCCCCTCCACGTGGCAGGTATATAAATACCCCCTTAAATACGTAAATACGTATATATATATATATATATATATATATATATATATATACACATGTATGTATATAGCTATATATATATGTATATTAATATATATTTATATATATAATATAATATATATATTTATATATAATATTTATTATATATAATTATATTTATACAGTATGTATACATAAATATATATATATACAATATAATTATATATAGATATACATATATATAATTATATTGTAATAATATATATGGATATACATATATATATATATATATATATATATATATATATATATATATATATCTATATATAATTATATTGTATATATATATATTTATGTCTATTATATATTTATTATTATTATTATTTACAGTAAATAAATATATACAGTATATATAATATAATATTATATATATATATATGTATTTTTGGTTTCTCTTTATATATATATATAATTATATCTATATATTTATGTACTTTGTATACATAAATATATTGTAATAATTAGTATATGTATGTATATATATATATATATATATATATATATATATATATATATATATATATATATATATATATATATATATATATATATATATATATATATATATATATATATATATATATATGCATTTTATTTATTTATTTATATATATATGTATATACATATATATATTTATGCATATAGTTAAATATATGATTATATATGCTATATTATTATATATATTATTATTACTTAAGTATTACAGATTATATATAGTTTATATATATATTATTATAATTTTGTATTTTATATATATATATATTTATATATATATCTATATATATATGTATATGAATGTATTATAAATATATGTATACATATTTATTTATATAATATACTATATAATATATATGTATATATATATATTATATGCATATATAGCATATGTATTATATGTTTATATTAAATAATTACATATATATATTTTATTATTGTGCATCATATATAATACTTATATAAATATATATCATGTATATATATATATGCCTTGTATATAATTATATATATGTATTATATATATACTAATACTATATAACTATGTACCTACACACACACACACACACACACACACACACACATATATATATATATATATATATATATATATATATATATATATATATATATATATATATATATATATATATATATATATATATTATGTACTTTATATATTTGCATATATACTATATGAAATATATTTATATAAAGTATATATATACATATGCCCTTTATATTTATAAGTAATATTTTCTTATTTACTATATAAAAACTTATGTGCTCTTAATATATACTATATATATTAATTATGTAATAAATATATAATTATACTATGGTATTTAAATATACGCATTATTGATTATTAAAATTCACGAACCATGTACGTCTTGAACAGAGTACCCCTACGACGCAGTCAGTGACCCCCTGTCACAGGACCCCCCAGACTTGATTGCAAGTACAGGTTTTCAGCACACTCAGGAAGTAGGCAAGTATACCTTGCCAAGTTTTACTGCTTAAATACATTTAACTGTTGTATGATATTATCAGTATACTTACATATAACTGTTGTATCTGAGATTGCCTCGGGTACCGTCAACTGATACTTTGACAAGTAGTGTAACTGACTTAGACTTTAGCAGACCTACCAACAGCTGCGAGGGTATCCTAATATCCTCCTAGACCCTAAACACTTGTACACGCAACAAGGTTGCACTTCATTTTGGGATGCAAGTTTACGTAGTTGATTAGCTACCAGTGCGTGCGACGTGCATCACGGTTTAGCACGAAAATCAAGAAATTCAGGAAAGTCAGGACTTGGCATTTAGCTACGTGGTTTACACGTTGTGGATTCAACTTGTATTACCGCATTGGGCGGGGAAGACAACTAGTAGGCGTATGGGACATCCAACTCCTTTATTGCAGATACTGCACTCTTCGGAGTGATACGGACGCTATATATACTTGCAGATACCACATCCCTTAGAGTGTGGACGTTGTTTATATTCAGATACCTCATTCTTCGGAATGACGGACGTTGCAGATACCACACTCTATAGGATGCTGGCCGTTATGCCTACACCTACCCATACGTACCAAGGTTGTCTTACATTGCATTCACATAGATGGTTAGCACACCCTATATTTATTTATTCAGTATTTACATACATGGCATATTTTTATGTATCTTGTTATGTCCCACTGAGGACCTGGTGCCCTGCCAGGTTTAGATGATGCCTTCTACCCCACGGTATATGGGCCTGGACAGGAGACCAGATATGCAACTAAGGAGGAGCTAGAAGAGCTACCCGCAGAGTCTGTGTAAACTCCCTCGACCAGATTTCAGTAATTTAGGATTAATTTAGACTAATTTGAATTTGTGCAACTTTTTAAAATTTTATTTATTATATAACCTATTGATTGTACACTTGTTTGTTACACAATTAATTAGGGCATCACCCTAGCTGTTAACCTTAAACAAATTTCACATCCCTGCTCTAGACTTGCTAGACTACATTTTATGTATTTCTAACAATTTCCAAAAACCTTGTTTGGTGCCTCGTTTTATTTAATTCCTATTTAAAATTCTGCTCTTTACCCATTCATGTACCCTAGTAATTTAAGGACCAGTAGGCATCTGTTTTGCCCAACCAAAAATACAATAATATTCTACTCTAATTGTATTACAATTATCGTATTGACACCGTAGAAAAATTATGACCCTAACAGCCTCAGAATAATTAATGAACACCGTGCGCAGTATTTATTAAATAATAAATACGATGACTGTATCACCTGCAGAATCAGACTCTGCATCTGCCCAAACTCACCCCACACTGTCCAAAACATTTTCCCCAGCTATTTCCCTCATTTTTGTACAATTTAGAATTTCAGGAAATCAGTATTTAAAATCAGGTAAATTGTGAAATTACGCAAAATACCAATTTCATGCATTTATGCAATTATTGAAAAGTTAGGGTTTAAAATGCAAAATTTCATGCTAGGTGGCCTAACCCTATTGGCTAGACCATAGGTGGGTGGGACCCACCATAAAATCCAGACATTTCTGCTGGAAAATATCTCAAAAATAACAAAATACCAAAATACCCTCACACTTCAAGGTATTTACAACTTTGCCATTATCAAAACCCTATTTAAACCCTAAACCCCCCATTCAAATTTCCTACAACCCTTCCCTCCGGCCACCTCCGACCACCGCCTCCGGCCAAACTCGGCCCAACCCTCCGCCCTGACCCCCTCTCCCCTCCCCCCTCCGACCAAACCCCACCACCAGCGCCGCCCTGCTCCGCCGTAGCCAGCCTCCACAGCACCCTCCCGACTTCACATTCACAGCACCACCACCACTCCCATCCACCTCCCCCGCCGTCTACGGCCGTCGCCGACCACCGCCAACCTACCCAACCGCCTCGCCGTCATCCCCTCCACCGGACCACCAACCCCCACCTCCCCACGACACCGCCTCCGGCCGCCCTAGCCCCCGCAACCCCCTCGGCCACCCCCAACCCTAATCTGCCACTCCTCCTCCGACGGCCTCCAGCCACCGCTACCGCCGTCGTGAAACCCAGCCACCACCACCAAACTCACCGCCACCCTCCCCTCTTCCAATCCCGCCGCCTGCCCAGCCACCTCCGCCGCTCCTCCGCCGGCCAGCGCCCCCGCAAGCTGCAACTGCTGCTGCTGCTGCCAGTGTACACTGCTACTGCTGCTACTCCTCCGCCCGCCTCCGGCCAGCTCCGCCGCCGTCCTCCCGCCGGCGACACCACGTGGGACCCCCCTTGCCACCTGTAAAGGTATATTATACTATAATATACTAAAATACATAATTATTCTATAATACATGAATATATGTATATAATATATGTATATATATGTATATATATATGTATAATACTATGTATATTTATATATATACTATTCTTATACAGTATATATTATAATATATATTATACTTTATATACTTATGTATAAACATATTATACTATACATATATAATTATATAAATATATATGTATATGTGTATATATGTATATGTATAAATGTATATATTATATCACAATTACTATTATGTATATATTTAATATTATTAAATATATAAATATATGTGTATACATATATTTATATAATTTGTATATAACATATATATTATCCTGTGCATTTTCCATTTATTTTTATTTTTTTTGCAATTAATTTTCTGCACCTATTATATATATATATATATATATATATATATATATATATATATATATATATATATATATATATTATCTATATGTATATATATTAAATCAGCTGGATAATACAGCTTAATTATATATATTATATTTTAAAATCCTGCAAATGTCATTTCAATTATACAGTGGTCACATATAGACCCTGCTACTACTTATATTATATTGCTGAATAAATACAGCATTTATTTACGTATTAAATTCTTGCACTGTCAATTTCTTTTATTATTTATATATATACTATAATACATATACTATATATATGTATTTAATTACTGTCCTGTCATATATATATATATCAATCAGTGGATATACCCTGAGTATATATGTATTTAAATTACTGTCCTGTCAATTCAATTTATTTATATATATATCAGAGGATACACCCTGATAAATACTATATTTATCGCAGTGGATATACCCTGCTACTATATATTATTGCCTGCATTTATCTGTTCTATATATATATACTATTATATATATTATATTTATACCTACTATATATATATCTATACTATATATATGTATATAAATATGTTTTATATTACAGCCTGGATATTCACGAACCCTGTCTATTCTAACAGAAATCAACTTCAGCACTGCCAGTGACCCCCTGTCACCAGCACCTTCACAACTGACTGTAAAATCAGGGTTTCAATACTATCAGGGAGTAGGCAAGTATACCTTGCCAAGTTTAATATTTAAATTCTCAAATATTGTTATATGCTTCTTGCTTCTAAAATTCATATACCATGACCACCTGAGACTGCCTTGGGTACAGTCAACTGTTATGTTGACATGATATTACAGACTCACCAACAGCTGAGAGAATATCCTAATATATTCTCCTAAACCCTATCACGGGAACACGCAACATGGTTGCATTACATATATGGATGTGAGCTGCGTATTTGATTAGCTACCAGTACGTGTGACCCGCATCACGGATTAGAAAACTCAGAAAATGTACGGCTCGACATTTAGTTTCATTGGGATGGGAAAGATAACTAGTTGACGTATGGGACACCCCCTCCAATAATGTTTTACCTTCGTACCAGTGATGGTCGATTGCAGAGTTCCCTGAGTCGGGGGCATACGACACCTATACTAGCCAGTCGCCACGATTGGTGAATTACGTCAGCGTATGTCTAGCCACACAATCCCATGCGTACTACTGGATCTTTACTTGCATTTTCACTTAGTATGGTTAGCACCCTGTATTTGTTTTCTTTATTTAGTATTTATATACATAGCATGTCATTTCCTGTATCTTGTTACGTCCCACTGAGGACCTGGTTTCCTGCCAGATCTAGATGAGGCTTTCTACCCCACTGTATACGACCCTGATCAGGAGGCCAGATGTGCCACTGAGGAGGAGCTCGAGGAGACGCCCTCAGAGTATGCTTGACCCTAGAGGCCTGCCACCAGGAGATGGAGATGTTTTGCTCAGATAGACACTGCTTAGTCTATCTGATTTTTCTGCGCTATTATCAGTTTTTGTAGTAGGCTTGTATTCTCACCAGATGTGTACTGTATCAGACTCAGTTTATATATATTCAGCACTTGCTTTTCTGACATTTTCCTGTGGATGAGATAGATTTGATTGTGTTATACTTGTAGTATTTTAGGACAGCGTAGCACGTTTCTTTGGGTCCATTCAAAAATGGATTAAGCCCTTAGTTACGTGTCAGCTGGCCAGTGACACGTGGCCTAGTTTCTGACATTTTGGAACTGGGGCGTGACACGGTTTTAGTGGTGGCCCATGCAGGTCTAGTTTTATTGCTAGTGGTATGACGACATGCCCAGCAAGCCTGCAATAGGATAGAAATATTAGGTCTCATCCACACTGACACCATCTTTACAATTTTTATTAATGCATCATGCTTGATATCATTTATTATCTTCTTTGTGTTTTCTAATTATCCTATTTTCCTCAGAAATATGGACATACCCGAAAAATCTGCGAATAATAGGGATGACCAAGCAACAGACCCTTCGCCAAGTGTCCAAGGAACACCGTCCAATCATCAGAATTCTGGCCAGGAGACGACACCAACACCGCAGGCAGAGACACCGTTGCCTCCACCACCAGCCTTGCCTATCCTGATGCCACAACTTGAGGGTCAACCTCAAATGTTACAGTTTCTCCAGACGATGTTGCAGAATCAGTGGCAACAGACTGAGGCCCTGAGACAGTCTCAGTGGCAGCAGACTGAAGCCCTGCGACAGACTCTGATGACGGCTCTGGAGAGAGCTACTACTCCGGCACCAGCACCTGTCCACTCAGCGGGCACAGTTCGAGGCTTCCGTCAAATGAGCCCGAGAGACTTCAAAGGCAGCAAAACTCCTGAGGAGATCTCTGACTGGATCTCCAATACTGAAATGCTGCTGGAAGGATCGCAACTCACTCCCGACCTATGGATGACCGCTGTGAGGGGCCAACTTCTTGGCAACGCCCATCACTGGTGGGAATCCATAGAGCGCAGCGTCGGCAAAGACCAAACTTGGCAACAATTCTTGGAGCACTTCAACGCCAAGTACTTCCCAGCGACAGTCCAGAATGCTCTATACTCCCAATTCCTGCACCTGGAGCAGGGAAACATGACTGTCGATGCTTACGATGCGGAGTTTAGCAGACTGAGTCGTTTCGGGGCTGATCTGATCCCGAACGAGCTGAAAAAGGCTAAAAGATTCCACCACGGCCTTAACTACGAGCTCCAGAAGTACACCACGACGCAGTCAAGAATCTCCTACAACGAGGTTCTTACCGAAGCAAGGGAGCAAGAAGCAATTGGCCGAGGAGCCAGACGTTCAAATCCAACCTTCCCAGCCAAGAACCAGCAAGGAGCAGGAGGACCTATACGTCATCCCCAATATCAGACTCAGCAGACGACGGGGCCTTACCAGAAGAGGGAGCTCCCAACTTGTCACTTCTGTGGCAAGAAGGGGCATTTTGCCAATGACTGTAGAAAGAAGCTGGGATTATGCCTGCTATGTGGAGCTAGAAATCATATGGCCAAAGACTGCCCACAACGCAGAGATGTCGCACCTCAGCAAGGGCAGAAGCCAGGAGCCCAAGCTCAGAAGATGCTTCCCTCCACATCAGGAGGATATCAGAGAGGAGCACCTCTGCCTACTCAGGAGGCCCAGTTCAAGGCCAGACCACAAGTCGGAGGACAAAGGCAAGGACAAGCCTTTGCATTAGCTGCTGTTGCAGAGGAACCTGAAGGGGAGACTATAACAGGTACCATTTTAGTTGCATCATTACCTGCAACTGTGTTATTCGATTCTGGGGCTACTTTGTCTTTCATATCCAGTAGATTCGTAGCTATGCACAAACTATCTACTTCGCCGCTACCCAAGTGTTGGAAAATACTTACTGGAGGAGGTATTGTTCCAGTTACCAACATTATCGAAACCTGCCCAGTAGTTGTCTGTAGTCGAGGACTAAGAGCGCGATTTTTGGTACTCCCAATGCCAAATTTCGATGTTGTCTTAGGCATGGACTGGCTAAGCCAGAACGATGCTATCCTAGACTGCCGAAAGGGTAGTGTTATCTTTAGACCCCCAGATCACCCTGAGTTTGAATATGTCCAAGGAACCATTGAACAAGGAGTAGGCCAGACTCCTAGAGCTTACATGGCGATGGAGACAGCACTTCCATCAGTTGTAGCAGAATTCGCGGACGTTTTCCCAGAAGAATTGCCAGGCCTGCCGCCTGACAGAGAAGTGGAGTTCATAATTGAACTAATTCCCGGAGCTGCACCAGTATCCTCCAACGTATACCGACTGGCAAAGAAGGAGCTTGAAGAGCTGAAACTTCAACTGGAGGAACTACAGATCAAGGGATTTGTTCGTCCTAGTGCATCACCCTGGGGAGCACCAGTGCTGTTTGTACCAAAGAAGGACGGAACCTATCGCATGTGCATTGATTACAGAGCCCTCAACGCTCTGACAATCAAAAACAAGTACCCCTTACCGAGAATTGACGACCTGTTCGATCAACTAACAGGAGCCGTGGTATTCTCGAAGATAGACTTGAGATCAGGCTACCATCAAGTCAAGGTACGAAGAGAAGACATTCCAAAGACAGCATTCAGAACTTGTTATGGTCATTACGAATTTCTGGTGATGCCGTTTGGATTGACTAATGCACCTGCTGTATTCATGAACCTGATGAACCGAGTCTTCCATCAATATCTGGACCAGTTCGTGGTAGTCTTCATCGACGACATTCTGGTGTATTCAAAGAGCCACGAGGAGCATGAGGAGCACTTAAGACTGGTACTAGAGACGCTGAGACAGGAGAGCCTTTATGCCAAGATGAGCAAGTGTGAATTTTTCCTTGATCGTGTTGCTTTTCTTGGGCATGTGATCACAGGAGAAGGCATCTCGGTGGACCCTGCAAAGATTTCATCTGTGGAGACATGGCCCACCCCGACCAATGTCTCAGAGGTGAGAAGCTTTCTAGGACTTGCCGGATATTACCGGAGGTTCGTAGAAAACTTTGCAAGAATCTCGGAGCCGATTACTCGCCTTACCCGCAAGGAGCAGGAGTTCTTATGGACTGAAGAATGCCAGATAGCTTTTGATGAGTTGAAGAAGCGTCTGACTACAGCACCCATCTTGACTATACCCTCTGGATCCGGAGGTTTCGTCATCTATAGCGATGCATCCGGAAAAGGATTTGGTTGTGTCTTAATGCAACATGGAAAAGTTGTAGCTTATGCCTCACGACAACTAAGGACTCATGAGAAGAATTACCCCACTCACGACCTGGAGCTTGCTGCAGTCATCTTCGCCTTGAAGCTTTGGAGACACTATTTATATGGCGAACGAGTGGAGATCTTCACCGACCACAAAAGCTTGAAATATGTCTACACCCAGAAGGACTTAAATCTGAGGCAAAGACGATGGCTTGAAGTGATGACGGATTTTGAGATTGATCTGCAATACCATCCTGGGAAAGCAAATGTGGTAGCAGATGCTCTAAGCAGAAGACCCTCGGCATTCTTTATGATCACCCAACCAGATCTGCTGAAAGATCTAGCAAAGCTGGGAATATAGGTCATTGTGCCAGGACTTGACGGCCAGTTATCAAACTACCAGCTGCAATCAACCTTGGTAGAAAGAATCAAAGCTGCTCTACCAGCAGATGCAAGATTTCAGAGACTTCGACAAAGAACAGAAGCTGGACTCCAGACTGGTTGTCGCATACATGAAGATGGGACTCTAAGATGTGGCAATCGTCTTTATGTTCCAAATGGAGAACTTCGTAATGAGCTGATGTCAGAAGCTCATAGCTCAGTATACTCTATACATCCAGGAGGCACAAAGATGTACAGAGATCTGCGGCAATATTACTGGTGGCATGGAATGAAGCGGGAGATAGCACGCTTTGTGGCCAAATGCTTGGTGTGTCAGCAAGTCAAGGCTGAGCATCAAAGATCTGCCGGTCTACTTTAACCCCTCCCAATACCCGAGTGGAAATGGGAACACATTACGATGGACTTTGTTACAGGCTTTCCAAGAAGTCCTAGTGGTCGTAATGCTGTCTGGGTGATTGTAGACAGACTCACTAAGGCTGCTCATTTTCTACCTTTCAGAGTCGGGCAATCCACAGAGGTCTTGGCAGATATGTACATGAAGGAGATAGTGCGTCTGCATGGAGTACCAGTCAGTATAATATCTGACCGGGATACGAGATTTACATCTTACTTTTGGCGAAGTATGCAAGAAAGTCTTGGTACCCGCCTTAAGTTCAGCACATCGTATCATCCACAGACAGATGGACAGTCAGAGCGTACCATCCAGACTCTAGAAGATATGCTGAGAGCCTGTATGCTTGATTTCAGTGGATCCTGGGAAGATCACTTACATCTGGTAGAATTTTCCTACAACAACAGCTATCAAGCGAGCATCCAAATGGCTCCCTTTGAAGCTTTGTATGGAAGGAAATGCCGTTCCCCAGTATGCTGGAGCGATGTTGGCGAGAGATAGATTCTGGGGCCAGAACTAATCATTCGTACGGTGGAGAAGGTGAAGAAGATCCAGGGACACTTACGAGCTGCACAAGACAGGCAGAAGCACTGGGCCAACATTCACCGACGACCTCTAGAGTTCCAAGTAGGGGAGCATGTGTTCTTGAAGATCTCACCTACCAGAGGAACAGTCAGATTTGGAGGAAGAGGGAAGCTAAGTCCAAGGTACATTGGACCCTTCGATGTGCTAGATCGCGTCGGAGAAGTTGCTTACAGGCTAGCTCTACCTCAGACCTTGGAAGGAGTACATGACGTCTTCCACGTATCTCAGCTGAGGAGGTACATTCCAGACCCGAGTCATGTGCTAGACTACTCAGAGATCACCATCGGGCCGAGCTTATCTTATCAGGAGGAGCCTGTAGAGATCCTGGACCGTAGCGAGAAAGTGTTGCGTGGCCAGACTATTCCTCTCGTTCGTGTTACATGGAGACATCATACACCAGGTGAATCCACCTGGGAACGAGAAGAGGATATTCGTCAGCGTTATCCCCATCTATTTCCAAATCAGGGTATGTCCAATATTTCAAATTCAATCTTTCTTAATCATCATATGTCCTTAATTAATTGTTCATTTTCATTATATGGTTGTTTTTATTTCGAGGACGAAATATTCTAAGGAGGGTAGATTGTAAACTCCCTCGACCAGATTTCAGTAATTTAGGATTAATTTAGACTAATTTGAATTTGTGCAACTTTTTAAAATTTTATTTATTATATAACCTATTGATTGTACACTTGTTTGTTACACAATTAATTAGGGCATCACCCTAGCTGTTAACCTTAAACAAATTTCACATCCCTGCTCTAGACTTGCTAGACTACATTTTATGTATTTCTAACAATTTCCAAAAACCTTGTTTGGTGCCTCGTTTTATTTAATTCCTATTTAAAATTCTGCTCTTTACCCATTCCTGTACCCTAGTGATTTAAGGACCAGTAGGCATCTGTTTTGCCCAACCAAAAATACAATAATATTCTACTCTAATTGTATTACAATTATCGTATTGACACCGTAGAAAAATTATGACCCTAACAGCCTCAGAATAATTAATGAACACCGTGCGCAGTATTTATTAAATAATAAATACGACGACTGTATCACCTGCAGAATCAGACTCTGCATCTGCCCAAACTCACCCCACACTGTCCAAAACATTTTCCCCAGCTATTTCCCTCATTTTTGTACAATTTAGAATTTCAGAAAATCAGTATTTAAAATCAGGTAAATTGTGAAATTACGCAAAATACCAATTTCATGCATTTATGCAATTATTGAAAAGTTAGGGTTTAAAATGCAAAATTTCATGCTAGGTGGCCTAACCCTATTGGCTAGACCATAGGTGGGTGGGACCCACCATAAAATCCAGACATTTCTGCTGGAAAATATCTCAAAAATAACAAAATACCAAAATACCCTCACACTTCAAGGTATTTACAACTTTGCCATTATCAAAATCCTATTTAAACCCTAAACCCCCCATTCAAATTTCCTACAACCCTTCCCTCCGGCCACCTCCGACCACCGCCTCCGGCCAAACTCGGCCCAACCCTCCGCCCTGACCCCCTCTCCCCTCCGACCAAACCCCACCACCAGCGCCGCCCTGCTCCGCCGTAGCCAGCCTCCACAGCACCCTCCCGACTTCACATTCACAGCACCACCACCACTCCCATCCACCTCCCCCGCCGTCTACGGCCGTCGCCGACCACCGCCAACCTACCCAACCGCCTCGCCGTCATCCCCTCCACCGGACCACCAACCCCCACCTCCCCACGACACCGCCTCCGGCCGCCCTAGCCCCCGCAACCCCCTCGGCCACCCCCAACCCTAATCTGCCACTCCTCCTCCGACGGCCTCCAGCCACCGCCACCGCCGTCGTGAAACCCAGCCACCACCACCAAACTCACCGCCACCCTCCCCTCTTCCAATCCCGCCGCCTGCCCAGCCACCTCCGCCGCTCCTCCGCCGGCCAGCGCCCCCGCAAGCTGCAACTGCTGCTGCTGCTGCCAGTGTACACTGCTACTGCTGCTACTCCTCCGGCCGCCTCCGGCCAGCTCCGCCGCCGTCCTCCCGCCGGCGACACCACGTGGGACCCCCCTTGCCACCTGTAAAGGTATATTATACTATAATATACTAAAATACATAATTATTCTATAATACATGAATATATGTATATAATATATGTATATATATGTATATATATATGTATAATACTATGTATATTTATATATATACTATTCTTATACAGTATATATTATAATATATATTATACTTTATATACTTATGTATATACATATTATACTATACATATATAATTATATAAATATATATGTATATGTGTATATATGTATATGTATAAATGTATATATTATATCACAATTACTATTATGTATATATTTAATATTATTAAATATATAAATATATGTGTATACATATATTTATATAATTTGTATATAACATATATATTATCCTGTGCATTTTCCATTTATTTTATTTTTTTCTGCAATTAATTTTCTGCACCTATTATATATATATATATATATATCTATATATATATATATATATATATATTATCTATATGTATATATATTAAATCAGCTGGATAATACAGCTTAATTATATATATTATATTTTAAAATCCTGCAAATGTCATTTCAATTATACAGTGGTCACATATAGACCCTGCTACTACTTATATTATATTGCTGAATAAATACAGCATTTATTTACGTATTAAATTCTTGCACTGTCAATTTCTTTTATTATTTATATATATACTATAATACATATACTATATATATGTATTTAATTACTGTCCTGTCATATATATATATATCAATCAGTGGATATACCCTGAGTATAGATGTATTTAAATTACTGTCCTGTCAATTCAATTTATTTATATATATATCAGAGGATACACCCTGATAAATACTATATTTATCGCAGTGGATATACCCTGCTACTATATATTATTGCCTGCATTTATCTGTTATATATATATATACTATTATATATATTATATTTATACCTACTATATATATATCTATACTATATATATGTATATAAATATGTTTTATATTACAGCCTGGATATTCACGAACTCTGTCTATTCTAACAGAAATCAACTTCAGCACTGCCAGTGACCCCCTGTCACCAGCACCTTCACAACTGACTGTAAAATCAGGGTTTCAATACTATCAGGGAGTAGGCAAGTATACCTTGCCAAGTTTAATATTTAAATTCTCAAATATTGTTATATGCTTCTTGCTTCTAAAATTCATATACCATGACCACCTGAGACTGCCTTGGGTACAGTCAACTGTTATGTTGACATGATATTACAGACTCACCAACAGCTGAGAGAATATCCTAATATATTCTCCTAAACCCTATCACGGGAACACGCAACATGGTTGCATTACATATATGGATGTGAGCTGCGTATTTGATTAGCTACCAGTACGTGTGACCCGCATCACGGATTAGAAAACTCAGGAAATGTACGGCTCGACATTTAGTTTCATTGGGATGGGAAAGATAACTAGTTGACGTATGGGACACCCCCTCCAATAATGTTTTACCTTCGTACCAGTGATGGTCGATTGCAGAGTTCCCTGAGTCGGGGGCATACGACACCTATACTAGCCAGTCGCCACGATTGGTGAATTACGTCAGCGTATGTCTAGCCACACAATCCCATGCGTACTACTGGATCTTTACTTGCATTTTCACTTAGTATGGTTAGCACCCTGTATTTGTTTTCTTTATTTAGTATTTATATACATGGCATGTCATTTCCTGTATCTTGTTACGTCCCACTGAGGACCTGGTTTCCTGCCAGATCTAGATGAGGCTTTCTACCCCACTGTATACGGCCCTGATCAGGAGGCCAGATGTGCCACTGAGGAGGAGCTCGAGGAGACGCCCTCAGAGTATGCTTGACCCTAGAGGCCTGCCACCAGGAGATGGAGATGTTTTGCTCAGATAGACACTGCTTAGTCTATCTGATTTTTCTGCGCTATTATCAGTTTTTGTAGTAGGCTTGTATTCTCACCAGATGTGTACTGTATCAGACTCAGTTTATATATATTCAGCACTTGCTTTTCTGACATTTTTCTGTGGATGAGATAGATTTGATTGTGTTATACTTGTAGTATTTTAGGACAGCGTAGCACGTTTCTTTGGGTCCATTCAAAAATGGATTAAGCCCTTAGTGACGTGTCAGCTGGCCAGTGACACGTGGCCTAGTTTCTGACATTTTGGAACTGGGGCGTGACAGTCTGCCTGATCCATTTTGTACATCTGGAGCTGTTGCTACTACCTTGATAGACGATACACTAGTCTATCTTATTTCAGCTTTCATCATATTTTGTTGTGGGTTTGTTCCCACAAGCTATTATCTGGTTTTGTACTATTATATTTCAGACTCAGCATTATATATATTCAGCACTTATTTCTTGATATTTTTGTGGATGAGATAGATTTACCTGTATTAGACTTGTAGTATTTTAGGACAGCGTAGCACGTTCCTTTGGGTCCATTAAATTGGATTAAACCCTTAGTGACGTGTCAGCTGGCCAATGCCACGTGGCCTAGTTCCTTATATTTTGGGACTGGGACGTGACACAACCAGAAGACTATCAAATGGTTCTTCTGTGTAAAATGAACCTGCAAGTATCCGGGACCGTTGGGTCGCTAAGGCAGTCCCCGTACCAAGGGAATGCATCAAGGTAAGTCTAACTCTGAACAAAGATCATGTAAAGTTTACACCTGAATGATAATCATATCAAGTTACATCTGAACGAGAATCACGTCAAGTAAATTAAGAATCACGGCTCGTGGAGCAAACGCTCGGTTCAGAACAAGAATCATGGATTATCATGTCAAGTTGTGTGAAATTGGAAAACCTAAGACATACGTGTCGTGGACAACTTGTGCACAAGGTCAATGGTTCCGCGGACGGCCGCTGGGGCACTAGCACCGATCCGATCCGGGCGAAACTTCACGATAGCCTCACGTACTGGACGGGATGGCGTGTAGCGCCTCACGTGCTTTCGTTGCATACTATCTTTGTTCAAGACTATAACTCGTCCTTATGGCTATGCCAGCGACAAATATTCATATAGATAAGTCATCACGCTTAGCGGTTATCCGCGTGTGAGTCATTGCATCACATCAAGAGCATCTGAAACATAGTATCGCTCACAATGCAGTGTTTGCATATGTATTGCCCCTGAATGTTTATAAATGTTCATGCTTGAATTAACTTGGTTTGCCTTGGACAGGGAAGGACAAATGGTAAGTTGGTAAGTCTTGTCGTATTTTCTCTTATATCGTACGGCGCACTGCCACACGAGTTAGGCTATTCAATGTTTGCCATAAAACTGATCCTAAGGCAACTAGAAAGACAACATAATAGTTGGTGCACGGAACCTATATTACGTGTTTGGATTTGTCGAGCGGGCAAGTTGCCTCCCCACCAGTGCATTCGTGTACTGATAATCCACCAGGTTGTTTGTAGGGTGCGGGAGAATCTCGTTCGGTGCGGATGCCTCCTTCATGCGTGCTAAGGCGTGGAGTTCACTCTGGAGCCTTTGAGCATTACGATCTGGAACTGAAGCACATATACAAGACATAATATTGGAACATCGCATGTACATCATTCCACAAATGTAGCCACCTGACACGCTTGTATTGTTTCAGAGAGAGAGATCTGAGCAAATTGTAATCTCGGCCAAGTGCCGCCTGTAACACTTGTTTATATCAATAAAGAGTTTTCTTTACTTCTACTTGTGTTATTCAATGCTTCCACTATTGTCGATTCAGTGAACTCGTTACCAAATCGCTTATGCGTTTTATAAATTCTGCTGCACTTGGACTTACCGCCAGCCAATGAACCACGGCCTTGCACGGGCGTGGCTCACGCTCGTGCGGCATCACGCCCAGATGGGCCGAAGCGATTGTCCCGCAGGAGCGCTGGCGCGGTGATTCTCGCCTAGCAGGGACGGCCGATTAGCCTACGGAAGATTTACCGTCACGGTAAATCTTCGACCACGATTACTTATACCTATATGTGCAACCCATTAGTATGAGTTCATGAGTTATCTAATAGTATATAGTTTTTTTTTTTTTTTTTTGCTAATACTAGTATATGTTTTTTAAAACTATATTTTATTAACATGTCTTGTATTTTTTTTGAATGAAAACGATTTTTTTTAAGCTTATATAGTACAAAAATAATTGTTAACGGGATGGGAGACAAAAAATTCAGCCCCAAAAGTGTTAACGGATCGACAAAGATAGAAACGAGGACGGAAAGTGCATTGTTTAACGGGAACGAAAATGGGGATAAAAAATTAAACCTTACGAGGGAATGGGGATGAAGACGGGAATTCAAATACTACTCAGAAACGAAAATAAAAGTTATACTCCCTGGTCTCTACCCGTCCCGTTGTCATCCCTAATAATGGAAAAGCTTTTGTGGAACCGGATCCAGTCAATTTTTACATCTTTGAAGTCGGGTGCGAAATAAAACTATACTAGCTATTAAGTATCTTATGAAGTTGTTAACATAACAAAAACTAATTATTTATCAGATATTATAATTAATTAACTAATACTAAAAATATGAAAAGAATATCACTATCAATCCACTTGCTCTCTTTTTCTAGGACGTGGTGTTTGGTGCAAACTAATCATCCCTTGTCGTACATAACATATTTTTGATTAAAATATAAAACAATATTAAGAGACCGTTTGGTTCACTGCAACATAATTATAATAAAATAAAAAATAAAAAAATTTGTTCGATTCTATTGCGATTATAATTATATTGCGTGATATTATGTGATATTATGGTGATCAGAGGAATCACTTATACCTGTTTGAAATGCCATGCTCCTTTTAATGCAAGTGTCAGTATAACATGCACAATAAAATTGGTACCTCTGCAGAAAGCATTAATAAAGCATGAAATTGAACCAGCATAAAACAAATATTTTGTAGCACAAATACAAATATCATTAGCAACTAAAGAGCAAAAATGATTTCAATTTTCGTATGAATACATCTACTCATGTAAAGAATATTGTTAGTAACTAGAAAAAAGTCAAGGACGTGGCCTTACTGACTTTGGGGTTCTCTCTCCTCTTGTCAAGTTTTGAAAGCAATTGTCTAGCTATTTTAAAAAGTTGCCCCAAATAGAAGCAGCTTTTCAAAAAAGAGCTTGATAAATTGCCTTTACCAAACATCCTTTTGGATTACTTAAAAAAACAGAAGCAACGATGATAAGCAAATCACAAACCAAGTCTAAATATCATGAACTTTTTCTTACTTGGATTTAATATCATACCTTATAGGCTTTCAGCACATGAAACCATAGTTTGAAGTATCGGCCGATATCGATACAGTTTGACATGTCCCGATTCGATACCAACCGATACTCGATACTGACCGATACGGACATTAGAGGTCTCTTTTCCGGTCAATTCGACAATTTTTTTTTAAAAGACCAATTAGCAAGGATGTAACAACATAGTAAGGTTGTAAAAGCATATAAAAGAAAAAAACTTATCTATCGCATATAAATCAATAGACAAGGGTGACTACTACTTAATTCAATTTCAAAAATACTAAGAAACAATACTAGAAATACTTTAAATTATGCATAAATGTATAAAATATATTTTCTAAAATGTTAATAATTTACTAATAGTTTGCTTTCCGATACTAAAAAATTCGATACTCCGATCCGAAACCGCGGATACTACCAATACCGACGATCCCGATACTCATAAGAATGGTCCGATACCGATTCCGATACCGATACTTTGAACCTTGCATGAAATCGTTGCAAATAGAAAAAAAAAATGTCAGGTTTATGATAGCAACATGTAAATCAAGAAAGATTGAGGATACTTATTTGCAGATTAACCAAAGTTGAAATAGTAAGTAAAACATTCCAATGGATGATGGAGGAATACAAAGCTAATTTCCAATTCACAACATTTTTTTTTTATTTCCACCGCTCACAGCTTCCACTTAACCTCCTTTCACTTGCTCAACAATGGTCATTTGTAAAAAACAGAAAAAAATAAAGATTTGACTGGAGTTTGGAAGATTTTAGACTATAGTTCCTCAAAAAAAATAACATGGTTATGTATTTGTATAATTATTTGCACGTGACTCTAATAGTTTTGAAATCGAAGGTGGGAATATCACAATGTACGTGTCCGTGTCGGAGTAAAACGGGTAAATCAAGGTAACGAGTAACGGAGTATCAAAATATCTCTGGATCACTACACAAGTATAAGATAAGGATATATACAATAAATATTGTGAATGCACGAAGCCATGATCAAGAACTACAAAGAACATATTAAAATGACATAGTATCGATAAAACGGATAAATCGAGTAATTATGAGAACATGAAACTGAGAGATCATAACTCCACGAAATTCTGAACCAAAAATGTCTTGATATATATAATAGTGAACACTAGCTATATGCTAAATCACGATCCACGAAATCGAAAATGATACCGTATCAGATAAACGAGTAAAAATTGAAATAAAATAGAAAAATCAAGATAAACACAAAAGTGAGAACCAAAATATCATGAAATCTTGATTTTATTAAGTAGGGCATTAGTTACATCAAGATAAAATCTAGTACCGAACAATGCAGTTTGAGTATTTGTTCGTTCCACAAAAATCGACTGTTCTCGAATGTTTGAACTCCAAATTCAAATCCGTCGAATAGATTGCGCCCTCTATTGTCATCGACATATTTTCATCGTGTGACACGGATTGAATCCATATATTGTGATTGTATATTGTGCATTGCCATGTATCGACATAGAGGGTCGATTTGATCTTGTATCGGTTGATTTTCGAGGAATTATAATTGAATAGGCCTAGAAAAAATAACTAGTTATCGGATGTACTTTTATGGGGTTGGGAGAATCCACAAGTCACATGACAATCTTGTTCGACAGCTCATATATATATTGCATTGTCTACCTTTCTACAATTTTACCACGATTACTGTCTACTTTTTTACTACAATCTTTTTTTTAGAAGCTCGACGATATGCACGGGGCTTTGCGCACGCTGTATTGTACGTCATTTTGGTCCACTGTTCCCCACCTCCTTCGTGGTTTGATCACGAGACCGTTCGCCTAGCTACGGAGGTTATACCTCTTCTCACTTACCGCAAGAGCTAGTTGAGTTCGATTTTTACTACTGTTATTGTTCGTATCTGGTTAGCGACATATACACTATTGGGTCATCATCCCGGATGAGACGGGATAGCCTTTTAGCTTGGTTAGTATTAGACCATGTGATGATGGGATTCTCAATTGCATTAAGTTAGTAATTAGACCTAGGTAGCTAGCGATAGATACCCTAAGGGTTGTGTCGGTTTTGCTTGCTAGGATCATGCTTGTTCTTGTTGGATATCCTTAGGGTTCATGTTTGTTATTTTTTGTTTCCTCTACTTGTTCTTACTTGTTACTGCTACTTTCCTTTCCTTGTTCATGTTTGTTATTGTTAGTTTCTTTTACTTGATCTTGCTTGTTATGCTAGTTTCTTTTGCTTGTACTTTATTGCTTAGTTTCCTTTGGTTCTTGCAAATTATCGCTAGTTTTCCTTTATTTGTTGTTGCATCGATCGATCATATGACTCATTGGTACGGTGCATACGGTTATGACTAATCATTTCCATATTTTGTTACATTTACTTTCCGACTTCAAATTTTTTTAGATACGTCCCTTGTGGTTTTCAGTTATCATTGGGCTATCGTTGTGGTACACTCCTTTGGTTGGTCTTAACCAATCCTAGATTTATAACCTGAGCACGAGGATCTCAATTGCATTTTTTTTGTTTTCTATTTTCGTTTCATATTTGTGTCCCCTCTCTATTATATATGGGTCCTATATTTTTTAAATATCGGTTGAGGTTCAAATATAATAGGGTAGGAACAGAAATATGAGACATAATTAATGGATATCAGATTTGCTCTCCTTCCAGACTTGTGTTTGGATGAGGTGTAAGCAGTTCCGGAGCATCTTCGTGTCACTCCACCTCTTTTATTCTATTTTTTTTCTTCTATATATTGCTAGACTTTGTTCTATTGTGATGCACGTGTTAGCCTCTCATTCTAGGGAGTCTGTTTCTTTTATTGTTTTCACATAATTTTTTATCCTAATGGATGAAATTTCATCCAATAGCGGATGAAGGAAGAAAATGTAGAAATTGCAAAAGAAGTGAATACTTGCCAACTGAGTTGGCGCGTGGGGGAGAGAGGGGGACATGTTAGTTGGATTTAGTTTTGGTTTGATTTTATTTTTAAGTTTTGTTTAATCTATTAGTTAATTTGTTATTATCTATATTAATTTGTTATTGTCTATACTAATATTTATCATCAATATTATATTTTTTGTTAATAAGGTATTATTTTTTTGTTATTTTTTTTAAAATATATTATCTAAATAATTTATTTATTAATTATTTTGTTACACCTAATTTAGTTAAAATTAATTATGGTATCAAATATTCGAATTATATTTAAACTAAGTATATGATATTATCTAACTAAATACATATCCAAAATTCTAAAAATATATTGTAACAAAATATTATGTAAATAATTTATTTATTAAAAATCTATATTTATACTAACTACAAAATATTATCCAAATAAACTATTATTATTATTATTATTATTATTATTATTATTATTATTATATTATCTACAGATAATTTATTATTATTTGTACAAAAATATATTATTGATACATAAATATATTATTTAAAATAATTAATTATATAGATTACAAATAACAATTATTGATACATATTTATATTATTTTAAAAATAATGTATCAATAATTGTTATTTGTTATCTATATAATTAATTATTTTAAATAATATATTTATGTATCAATAATATATTTGTGTACAAATGATAATAAATTATTTGTAGATAATAAATAAATTATTTTGTCATCTGTAGTTAATATAATAAAAAATAAATAATAATAAATTTATTTAGATAATATCTTGTAGTTAGTTTAAATATAATAATAAATAAAAAAAATTTGTTGTTGAATAGATAATAACAAATTATTTATTAGTAATATCACAAAAAATATAATATAGATAATAATAAATCAAAAATATTTATGTTAAAATTTAATGTCAACTATTATAATACGGTTTAGAAAAACCTAAAAAAAGAGCCGTAGAAATCGTTTGTACAATCAATTCTTAATATAAAAATTAAAAAAATAATCGTACGATTTTTTTCGTACGTACTAGTAGATTCGCGTGCGTTGCATGAAAAGATATTTAAAATATATTTTTAGATGGTAACACAAAATATTTAAATACTAGTAAATTCTCCTAAACATAATAAATTGTAAAATATATTTTAAATATACTAAAAAATCGTGTTTTTTGCGGAAATATATTTAAAATATACTAAAACATAGTATATTTAAAATATATGTTTGATTTTTTTTTTTTTTTTTGCGAATAGATAATAACGGATTATCTATTAGTAATATCACAAAAAAATATAACATGGATAATAATAAATCAAAAATATTTATTTAAATATATAATATCTACTATTGTAAATACAACTTAGAAACTACTCAAAATGAGCCGTCTAAATTTATATATATCATCAATTCTTAATATAAAAAATTTAAAAAAAAATTAACTACTATTTTCTTCGTAAGTAGTCGACAAAAAATTAAACTCACCTAAACATATAATAAATCCTAAAATATTTTCAAAATTTAAATTATATTTAAACTAACTACAAGGTATTAAAAAATATAATATTGATAATAAACATTAGTATAGATAATAACAAATTAACTAATAAATTAAATCAAATTTAAAATATAAAAAAATTAAATTAAACCAAATCAAACTAAATTCAACCAATCCGTCCCAACCTGTCAACTTAGTTGGCGGTCCTCTTTCTCTTTTATCTACCCGCCAACTCTTTCCTTCTTTTGCAATTTTTTTATCTTTCTTCCTTCCATCGCAATTGGATGAAAATTCAACCCTTAGGATCAAAATTCCAGTTGCTTTCAATCTACTGCTTTGCATATTCAGCAATGTTTATTATTATGTATATGCGACATTTCATATTATAGACTTCATGATTTTAATATGTTAGTATGGCCATTAGGCTTTTCCAGCTTTACATATATGAATATTACTGTTGTTGCTTCAATTATTGAACAACATGTGGATTGAGACGTACTTGTGTGCATGATAGGACATCCAACATAACAATCAGTCGTGACCAAAGTGCATGGTACCAGAGTATTTTTGAATTGCGTAGTTGGCCATTGTTCATCCCCGTTTTTCGTATTCTTAGTTCTAGCCTCTAGGGCAGTACATGTTCTTAGTGGTGTCTCACGCAAGCAAGGGCGGATCTATTAGTTGGCTGGGGTGGACTTCAGCCCAGCCAATATTTTTTTTTTTTATATTTAGTTAAAATTCTATCCATACTTTAGTACTGTTATATAGGTAAAACTCCACTCCAGTCCATCCAACCTTCCACAACCAGCTCTCTCCTTCACCATTTTAATTCTACTTTGTCGCAGAGGCGGACTTTATCGATGTCGTCAAAATTGGGATAAAAGGAAGCACTTGTAGGCGAGTAATAGGTACGACTACTGTTTCTCTTATCCTCCTCCTTTCAGCTTCACTTCGTTCTTCTCCTCTCCCGTTCTGGATGTGAGCTCAATCAAGAGAAGCCCGGCCATTCCCGAGCTCCCTATCCTCTACGACTACCTGGAACTTGAATATGGTTACAAATATCTGTTCATGATGACTATGGTTACCTACACTATTTTGATCAAAATATTTAGTAGTGAATGGAAGATGACAGATGAACATCAACTGTTTGACAAAATATTTCTAAGCACTAGATCAAATATTTCTGGACATTTATTTGCTAATTTTAATTCATCTTATAGAATATACTTCAACTGTTCCAATGGGTAGCATGGTTCATCTCAAATTTTGTGTTGTAATTGGTTTTCTTTATCAACATACATTTCTGAATTATATATTTGATGTATTTTAGGTGACAATCAATTCGAAGACTGTGGACATCAAGCCAAGAATTTTGGATGATACAACGTTAAGAAATGGAAAATGGCTGACATTGTTCGGTCTATATATCTCAAAGCCTTACGTATGCCATAATTTGTGCCTTCCATTTTAAAATACATTCTCTGCTTAAATTGCTTCAGCTATTCGTGCCTGACCTTGAGCTGAAAAAGAAAGTAAATTTTTGTGTTCTAAACTTTTTTTAGGATACTTAAAGTTCAGTCCGGGGTAGCCTAAAATCCTGGCTCCGTCCTTGCACGCAAGTCGATTTTCTTGGAGATAGTAAACATGACTCTGATATCTTGTTAAAGTTTTTACCAAAAATATTTCTAACTGAGCTTTGATAAGGTTTATATGTACATATTATTTTATATTTCAACTGTAGACATTTGATAATCTCAGTTTTATGCAAGCAGGAAGAGTACCAGAATTGAATGACGGGGTGGCCAAAAATATATCCACATTTTTGCAAAAGCTTATGGGAGACCGAGACCAATACATTAAAAGTTAAAGAGGATTTTGGAAGTTTTAGTATGGCAATTGAATGATGGTTCAGAAGATTCATACATGCGAACTGAGCAACACAATGGTAATTGACAGTATTTTGTCAAGCAGGTGCAATGGACACCCGGTCGACTTGAACAACAAATTCAAGAGTGGCAGCAGGTGGTATCCGAACCCCCGACCCCAAGTCTGCGCCCTCATCCCCGAAAGCCAGTTCGGGGGGCACAATGACGGTCCGCTTCCCGCCAGCCCGCATCGATCTCAGCACGTACTCGACGCCCTCGCACATGCCCTTGGTATACGGCCTGGAGCCCATCACCAGTGCCAGAGGCCTTTCGCCGTCAGCGAATGTGTTAACGAATTCGCCTCCGTCGTTTCCGATCACCGTCCCCTTGAGATCGATCACCACCAGGTCTCCGGTCCTCGGGGTGGCGCCTCCGCCGACTCTCATCTCGTAGTATCTGGATCATGAACAAACAAATTCAATCTGCTTGATTTTGTGGCAAACGTTCAAGAATATCAGTGACACGTTCCAAATCTGAAATGTATCATAACTTTCTAACAATTTTCAAGTATGCACAAATATCCACTACAATTTTTAAGTGCTACAAAATTTAACTAAAGTCAAAATGTAGCATTGAAATATCTCTCACTCTGAATGCTTTTACTATTGTGATGGTTCTGTTCGGTAAGCGGTAAGGGTTGCTGCTATAATTTGTTTGTAATACTGCAATTTTAGTATTTTGTTGGCAGTAAATGATAAATTTACAACAATAAAAGCAGCAAGAAACATCCTATTTTCTGCATTTTTTTTCCAGTCAAAACTGAAGTGAAAACTCTAAAGGAATTCATTTACAAGCAAGCAAATAGTGCCCAAGTAGTAAAAAAAAAAAATGTGACGATGTTGTCACTAAGATATAAAGACAAAGTGTCTTTGAAAATTTATGTAAGAAATACGGATATCCCAAAGTTTATACTGGATTATTATCATATCGTGTCGGACAGAATCAGAAATATTTTAAATACACTGGGGCATGTCAAAAATGATGTTAAAGTTGTGTCACTATTTCTGAAATGTGTCGTGTCTGTATCTATGCAACGTACTAAAGAGCAGCAATTGACCTGATGCCATTGGGAAGCTGAACCTCTTCCATTTGGTCCACATTCTTTGTATCAGCTTCCTGCTGGGAGACCTCGAGTCGCGTCTTGATCTGCTCAGAGACAACGCCAACAGCAAGAAAACCGACCCACGCAAGTCCGGCACCGAGACCGAACCTCCTGGTGAGCGACGAGGCTATCCAATCCGTGGAGTCCGCGGCAGTCTTTATAACAGGCTGAGGCTGCTGCTTTGTAGGAAGAGAAGGTGACGGAGCCTGAGATTCTGGTCGGGATTGCGGAGGTGTTGGTGTCGACGAGTTCGGTAGCTGTGAGCAGGAGAGCTGCTGTTGCTGTCTGGAAAGGATATGGCGAGGAAGAATGGTCGGAGAAGGAATGAAGGAAGCCATGGTCAAGTACAAGTTTGATGAGGAAGAGAATTATTTGCAACAATTTTACAATGCAGGGAAGGTATGGGCCAGGTTGAACTACAACCAGCCAATCCTAACCTTATCCACATATTCATAGCGTAAGTAGTTTTCAATCCAGTAAAAATTCAGGCTTCTCAAATAACTGTGTATTTGGTAAATGTTGCATCAGTTGTGTAAAAAACTGTTTGTAACGATTCACCGGATGAGATTTGAACAGACGGCTAAAACAATTCTTTATGTAAATTTTATATTCAGAGGGGTCATCTTCATTTTTGTAAAGTTCCGAGTCAATTTCGCATTTGGAGGATCGTTCTGTATAAACAAGACAAAAAAGTACTTTTTTTCTTCTGTTGGATGAGCACATTTCCACAACAAACAAGACGCTTGTAAATTGTAGAGGCAGCTGGACATTTGCACAGGATATACACATACATAGATTATATGATCTTTCAAGATAACAAGATTGGAAACCTAAATTTACAATTATCATCCTCGTCTGAATGACTAGAACAACCCACAAATTCATTAAGCAATCAAGAAGAAAAGATTGAAAGCCTAAATGTACAACCTCTATGAGAAGTCACTGTGAATAAGAATCTATAACAATATCTGATATACAGGATGTAGGAGTTTCACAGAGAAGGATCATGCCGGTATGCAAAAGGATGAGCTGAGAGTCGGAGGCAGAATGCAAACCAAGTGAGGCCCGGCGGGGTTGCAACTTATGTTGGACTCTCCCACATCCGGTAAACCAAGCTGCGGTGGACGAACGTACCCAGATACCAGTGGCACACATGTAACTGTTATTACTATCCTAGAACCTGAAATTTTCTTGATATTAAAACCTTTCCAATATCAAATGTGAATAGGAAGAAAGATATTACACAAGAAAGAAAAATAAACTGACTGACGTTGTGTAGTTGATAATGATGCATGTCCACGCTTCCTCCCAGCAATCATCCAATTCTCTGGGTTAGCGTCCACTTCATATAGCACCTCAGCCTGTCACAGCAAGAAATGATCAGAACATCAGAATTCAAGGTAAAATCCCAGGGCAAGTTCTAATAGAGTTAAGTTTAAATCCACTAAAAGGATGCTTATGACTTGTAGTTTTTAGATATAGGTTATCTGTATGTTTGGCATTTGCCGCATTCTTTCACTGGGAATCTGTCTTGGAATAGAGAACAAGAAACAACCATGACACGGTGTTGTGTGTGTGTGTGTGTGTGTGTGTGTGTGTGTGTGTGTGTGTGTGTGTGTGCGTGTTGTTTGTGTGGGGGTGGGTGGATGGGGGGTGGGGGCGCTATGCCGTCAATCCCAAGCGAAAGAAAGAGGTTTGAGACATACAGGACCATAGTTACAAGAGACTCAGTGGGTAACTGAAAAATCCAAATATATATTTTAAAACCAAATAAATTTGCAACTGGGAAAGGAGAAATGGTACGGGAATGTTGCAGACAACTAGAGAAAATGTGGTGATGTAAAAGGAATCGGTGGCAGGAGTCACAAGTCTATAATAGTTCTACTTGTATTAAAAGAAACAGGTAATGAATATACTCAGTGCAGAGTAACAAACAAGGAGAGAAATCTGGAGCATATGATGGAATGATTCTGGTACAGGGAGTAGAAACAGAAATTATAAGAGGTATGTTATAAGATAGAAGATGCTGTATTAGATTTTTCTATTGTCATAAATACACTTTCAACTTAGAGAACTATTATTACACGTGCAGATGGAGCTAAAGTAGTTCTTTCCTGCTAATAAGGAATATGGAAATATGTAAAGATTGTGAATTATTTCAGGAAGGTGCATGACTACGGACACGTTTGATTGTGTTAGACATGCGTCAAGTGGAAGAAGAGAATAGAATAAATGGAAGAGCTAGATCAGCATAACGAGAGTTCAGCAATCTACAAGGATAAAATGATGCAAGAGGGAAAATGAAATGCAAAAGAAAATGCAGAGAGTACGGGTATGTGATACAATTCGAAACTTTTGGGAAGTAGTTTCTTTTGGTTTCAAGCAACAATTTTTCTAATTAATAATCTTCTTTGTTTGCTAGAAATTAGGAAATGGAAAAATAAGATGTATCATGACATGGCAATAACAGAAACTACTAAATAGAGGACCTAAAAGGTGGGAGACAGATGTTGGGAAGTAGATAGGAAAAGAGTTGTTATTGCTTCTGTACGAGTTCTCACGACCACCCACCTATTTGGATGGAAAGCAGAATAGGAAGTTAGTTCTGAATTTGAGTTCCGGGGCTACAATTTTCTAACCTCCTAACAATAGCCAATTTACACGCCATTAGTGAAAGTAGACATAGTATCTTATTACGAGTATAAATTTAGCCATACCCCTGATGTGGATTATATGGCCAGTTATACTAAAAAATAGTAACAGATGTCCTTGGAAACCCATTATGAGTCGTCTTCTAAAGAGAGAGTGATCGAATGTGACAGTATGAAATTGTATTAAACTAAAGATATTATCGTATACAAAATTGGCAAAATTTACAGATTCTTAGAGTTGGCAAACTTTATAAATCTGTGGAACTAACAAAACATGTAATGTAGCAAAGCCCAGACTCCAAAGTGTAAGAAGTATAGCGGCTAAGGGGAGAAAGATGTACATAGACTTGCTATAATGAGAGAAATATTAGAGTATTAGAGATATAGATAATCTTAAGTCCAACAAAAGATAATGTTGTTCAACAAAAGCATAGAATATCCTACTTAAAAGAGGAAACCAAAAGTTAGGGAATCTATTTGTAAATTTAAATGAAGGTAATGTAGAAGAAAAAAAAAAATTAGAAAGTCTGGGCTAAAAGTTACTGGTATAGTAGACAAAGTAAGGTAAATACAAATGAACTATTAATGCTTTGAAAGAGAGAGAGGAGAGAGGGGGAAGAAGGGGGGGGGGGGGGGGGGGGGGGGGGGGTGGACTTGTAGGAGATTTCGATTGAGGTGTGCAAGTACTTGGGAGATTGAGGGTTGGTTGTCATGGTTGGCTAACTTATTCAATATAACTTCTAGGTCTAAATAGGCCCAATAAATGGATATAGTAAAGTTCATTATGCGAGTTGTACATAATAAATATTATATAAGTTATAGAATGAAACTTTACGAGAGCCATTTAGCTAAAAGGTCAAACATGATAAGCTCAATTGCGAGTCAATTTGATTTTAAGCTGGTGATGTTAACCTCATAATCTATTTACTAAATATATTTATTTATTAACGTGATTGATGAAAAATATTTTGAGATATGATACTTATGCTCCATAATCGACCATGTTCTGATGGGGAAAAGGCGTGGATGATGATGATAACGATGGTGATGAAGAAAGAGACTTATTCATGGTCTACCAAGAAAGACATATGATAAGGTTCCTAGAGAAATAATTTACTGGATTATAGAAAGAAACAAGTGTCTTGTAGTTATATTATTGCACAGATTTATTTTTCAAGAAATATAGCACCATTACAAACTTGAGGCAAGCGTCACCTAAAAGTCCATATCCCCAAGCGTTATCTGTGGATGGAACCAAGCACATTGAGGATGAGGTTCTATTACTTATGTTCCTTATCGATAATTTCTAATTAAAAGATGAGAAACAACATTATTCCAAAGTTGAAATGTGAAGAGAAGCTTAGCTAGAATTTGGATTTAGTAGGATGGTAAGTATATGAAATATAATTTTAAGAGAACTTGGGAAAGGCGTGGATAGTTAAAATTAATGATGAAGAAAATGGTTAACACTAACCGTCGGAATCATTTAGGATCAATCATTCATTTTAAAATGTTAGTTTGAGGGCACAATTCATAAATGCAAAGGGTCATGAACAAAGTGGATTGCTTCCAGAGTGTTTGGTGATCGTAAGATACTCTTGAGGCTAAAGGGTATCCTGTTATTGTAAGATTCTCCTTGAAGGTAAGGAGAATCCACAAGATGGCTATAAGGTGAACTCTTTTTACATATTCATGAGTTGGACAGTCAAGAAACACGCCTAAAAGACGTATGTAGCTAAAAGTAGTAGTTTTAGTATATTCAATGAAAAGTTAGAATATTTAGATTGAGATATAGTTGGAGAAGACAATTGTTTGAAGCATGCACATAACCAGAAGCACACCTTGTTTCAAAGAGAGGACGGGTTATTCACATTTTATTTGATGGTCAGAGGTGAATTAAAAGCTAAGGAGGGGTAATTATACAGATCCTCCGGGGGAAATAGATGTCTCCTACGCTACCCGTAATATGTGGAAGTATCAACGTAACTACATTGAGTCATCATTTGGTATGAACGCTACATGAAGAACACAAGCCAAATGATGGAATAGGGAGACCTAGGATGTAGAAGAATATACACGAGTCAATCACTAATGATCGAGTAGAACATAAATTTTTGGATACTTCCGATAAAAAGACAGGAAAATTCTTGACTATTCAACAATATTTTTTTATACATGTAAGTGATGGAAAACAAATAATATCTTTTACATATCCCCCAGTTTATCTACTTTCTCAGAAATGATCAGTTGTATTGCAGCTACTGCTAGAAAAGACAGATTAGAAATGACTTTATCCATGGAAATTAGAGGTAGCTTCAATTAGGAATAAGAATAAACTGAGATATTTTCAGATGGCTCAATAGGTGCAATGGAATGGACATCAATGGATGCACCTCGTAGGAGTTATGAGTGATATAATTGTAGTTGAAGGTGTTACTAGGGAGCATTAGACTAAAACCATAATGAAATGACTCCAATTTTCATATTCACCTGTTGATTAACAATTGACCAAAATGTCACAAAATTCAGGTCCGTCTCTCACAAGCCATTAACATTTGTTGACTAAACGTGCTAGTTGTTCTGGCATAAGTGTATCTCTAGTTAGCTCCTGAAAATAATTGCTCGCTACCTATTCATCCATGAATGTCCAATATATCACAAAATATACTATTAGCTTAGTGTTCATGAATATCCTCCCTTCCATTGTCTGTGTATGTATGCTTGAGGTCTGTCCAAGTTATCTTCAAATGGTGACAAATGCTCACCAAGCAAAATTACTGAGGCCTCACCAACTCATAATGTTGAATTTACAAATTATGCTATCGGTTCTGACTAAAATAGTTCGGAAGTTTTAATCTATAGGTTCCGTTACAGTTGAAACAAGCAGAAATTTTACACTAAAGAATGTTCTGAATATCTTACTTTGCAAAGTGAAGATGGGTTTTCTTCCAGATCTTTCAATCTTTCAACTCTCCATTTCATATTGACCAGTTGTCCAACTCTCAAGCAATCAGAAGAAAAGGGAAGAAAACCTACAGCCAGGAATGGATGAAGCACAGGCCGTTGTAAAATAAGCATGCTCTTAAAGAGCATTTCACCTTTGCCTCCTGAATTAAATGAAACAGGTGTATGAGCACCAATTTTTCTGTCACCTGAGATGCCATATGTTATATTCAATATAGTATCTTTCTGTAGTCCCTCTGCCTGATCTGCAAAACCATGAGAGTGTTAATAATCCTCAAGGGTGAATGAAAAATAAAGAGTGCATCCTGTGCAAAAAAACAACAACAACAACAACAACAGAAAATGACATTCTATTATCAAAAGATTACATCATGAGCAAACCCACGCACTCATCAGAATAGAAAGATACTATTAGCATATATCAACAAAAAAGAGATTCTTGTGCAGAAAATGAAAAATGATTTATCCGCTATAGTCCCAGCATGAGGTTATTACGAATTTCATGTCTAGCATGTATGTACCTTTTTCTAGAATATGATTTAACTTGAATACATAAGATCACCAAGCATTGATGAAACATTGATATGAAATGTCCCAAGAATATAAAGTTAAGTAAAAATGTACGATATTACAAATTGCATTGTGGCGGATGTTTGCATCAACAATCGGGGTTCGTCGGAGAGCTTCGAATATTTTCAGCTTAGTTAGTTTGCTTTGATTTGAGACAATTTAGGGCTACTTGGGTTTTTTAGTCCGAGTCCGTGTCAGTTAAGTCATTCTTTTGGTTAGTTCAGGACTTCAGGTACTTGTTTGCCAAGTCTATAAATAAGGATATTCATAGACCTTTAAAAAGTAATTGATAAATGGATGAGATTTTGGACTGATGGCTATCGTTAGATGCATGGGAATTGAACAAGTATGAAGAGTAGGGAATGAAGCCAAAAACCCTAACCCTAATTTCCCTCCCCTTTGCTCTTGTTGCTTCCGTCTGCCATCTGAGACCGCTGCCCCCTCTTTCCTTTGCTGCTGACCACCAAAACGCGTGCCCTTCCAGTCCCAGAAACGGCAGCCCCCTTGTTGTGACGCCTGAACTAGACAACCACCTCCCCTCTTTTGCTTGTTTCTACCCACCAGGCTTTGCACCCGCCCTCTCTTCCTCCTGCAACACCAAACATTCCCTTAACTTCTCGTTCTCTCCTTATTTTGCAAGATCTTCCCACTTTCCTTGAACCAATTATAAGATCAGCACCAAAATCAAAAACCCAATCACCACTAATCCACAATAGATCAAGACTCATGTTGGATCGCAGTTGAATCTGGATCTTGGAACGAAAACTTTGAAGCAAATGAACGTATTTTCAAATCTTGACCTACCACTTGATTTAATTGCATTTTTTGTGATTTCTACAGTCTACTGTTAGATTTGCCATAGACATTGATTCACTGCTTAGTCAACATATCTTTGCCTGCCATAAACCAATTATTTTTGCAATTTTCACTAGCTTCATACATTTAGCATCTCCCTTAGGGTTCTTGCATCTATCTTATTCTTTTGTGATCATCCTCATTGTTAAATCTGGTTCCCTTTAGTCATGTCCTGCATCACATGATTTTACAAATTTCAGGTCAGCTTTACAGCATTTTAGGAGTTGATTGTTAAACCCCAACTACTAAAGCTTCTCATTAATATTTATCACTCCACTAGATCACAGTGCAGACCAACTTCTATTATAGAAATAGAAGTAAACAATACAGTCAATATTTATCCCACAAATTTAGATCTTGTCAATGTTTATATTCTTGTACCTACACATTCTTTGTTTTTAAATTCTCTGGTAGAGGACCTACAAAAATAACAAAGCCTTTATCCCAAATGTTTAGGGTCGAGTATCTGAATCCTTTTCCTCCATTCAGCCCTGGTAAGGGCCATGTCAGCTATAACATTAACAAAAAAAAAACATATCCTTTGTTATGTCCTCAATGCAAAGTTCGTTTAGGCCTACCCCTACTTCTAGTAGTTCCATTGCTAATAAGTGTTTTCACGGCGCATGGCAAGGCGCAAGATACTCTTAATGCCAATGGCGCATGGTGCGGCGCCTCGTTAGAGCGAGGCGCAAGTTTTATATTTTTTATAATAATCTAGAAAACACTCAATTCTATACATAAATCAGTCTTGTGGAAACCCTCTAAAGGATGTAGAGACTAATGTACACATTGTACAGAACATATTTAAACCCAAAAAACATATATTAACGACCCATAATACAAGTAAAAAATCGTGTAGAGAGTAATTTGTAGACTATAGAGCATATATAAACAAAAATACGACTTTACTGGCTAAAACAAGATATTTAAAGCATGATTGAAATCACAATTCAAAGCATGAGTTGTAGTACATTATCTAAACGACAAAATGACACAAAACGATATACTAAAGGCAAGAGTCATATTAACGTCTTATGACTCTCACCACAAAGTTTGTCAAAGCACTAAAATATCATTCACTAACTACTATAGTCTACACTAGTAAGTAGTCTACTACTCATCATTATCATCATCAAACGGAATTTCTTTATTATCATCACCATCAGAAGAGAGGAAAGGAGGTGATTGTGATCGTTTAAAGAAAAGGAAAAAAGATGACTTATACCTGACTATTAGGGTTATTTGCGTGCCTGAATAGTCGAGCTAGTTTAAGTAAAAAAAAAGGCATCATTTCTTGCGTCATGCGCCATGGCATGCCTATGCTCAGTCGAGCACCACGACCAGTGGCAAGGCGCAGCGCTACGCCACACCACGCCTCACGCTAATGGCACATGCCCCGATGCGTCACTGACAACATTGTTACAGATAGTTTATCGCCTCTAACCGTTGCATCTATCGGTCTATGGTAACACATGTACAAACCACCTGAAACAATCTTCTCCTATTGTATCCTCAATTGGTGACATCTCGAACTTTGCATGAAGACGTCCATTGTTTATCCTATCTTTTAATGTATTGTCACTCATCCATCATAGTATTCTCATTTCAGTTAGTCATTTTGTTGATATGTTTTTCAAATGCTCAACACTTGGACTCATAACGCATGGCTGATCCTATAGTTCTCCTATAGAATTTTCCTTTCAGCTTCAACTTGCAATTATAACATACAATAGAAGCATTCTTCCATTTCAGTCATCTTGTTTTAATTATATGAATATCATCTTCAATCTATTCATCATAAAGAATAACTCTTCCTGAATATAAAAAACTTATGCTCCTAGATATCTCTTGTCAATCAATGTGTACTACTCCCCTATTTCTCTTTGCCCTTTGGTTGAAGTTAACCTCATGTTTTTGTCTCACTAATTTTGAAATCCTTGGATTTCAAAGTTATCCTCCATAAAGACCGAGCAACAACCTATATCGCCCTGACATTGGGATATAGCTGCTATAAGGCATTTAGAGAAAGGATGTACTGGAAAACATGCTAAACACAACCTCCAGTTTCATACTTTTGCCTTAAAAAAACTGTCCCTATACCTATTTCAGAGTCAAACTCTATCCTGGTCCCATCAGCTAGTACAATATCATAAAACTTCATGATGAGTATGCCTAGTAATTTCTTCCATTACTAAAACAGGTAAGAAGTTTATATAAACATAAGGAGTTTATATAAACCAGTGATGTAAACCAATAATAATGGGAAGTAGTGTGGCATCTCCTCCAGTAGTTTGCACGGTCGTAACTCCATGACATAACTTTTATAATCTTAATGTAGTTACTAGTAACTCATTTCTTCTCTAAAACCCACAATATTATTAATGTCCTATCATAAGAGCATCATTAGTAAGGTCCATCCCAATTTCTAGATTCTACATTCAGAATGTAGGAGCTAATTTGGTAGAATAGTAAGACCCATTCCAAATTCCAATTCCTAGATTTTCAAGCCCAACCCACTCACAGGAGCTATAGGTTGAGAATTTCTAGATTCAGAAAGTAGGAACTCATTTTGTAGAACAATAAGTCCCAATTTGGAGCCCAAATTTCTAGATTCTAGATTTTACATTTTTTTCCCACATTAATTTTTGACCACACAATCTTTTGGGACCAAAGATCATTTTATCATTTTCTACTATTCTCATACAAACCCAATCCATTCTACATTTACCTTTTTTCTTAAATTTGGGCCTCAAGATGCAATTTTGACCATCTACTAAGGATGCGCTAAGCATGTAGATCCCTCTCTCTCTCTAATTTTTTAATTAATCTTCCTAAAAAGCAAATAGCTTCCGTAGTTGATCTCTGAGATATAAAACCAAATTATGAAATTATTGTTCCTTTTGGTAGTCTATTTTCAATCTCTCTATCAAAGTTTCATGTTGTTGCTCATAAACTTGACGAGTTGATTCCTAAATAATTAGTACAACTCCCAGAGTTTCATGTTGTGGGTCATAAGCTTGATTTCTCAATAATAAGTACAACTATGTATATCTCCTGTGTTCTATATACAGGGTATTGTAATACTAATGATCAAGCATTTTCCTGGTCCTTAGGATGTGGTTTAATAAATTAGCTAGTCATATCAAACATTTCTCCTAAACATTTCCAAACATCAATAGAATTATCATCAATACCAACAGCTTTTCCATTTTGCTTTCTCTGAAGCTTCTTTAACTTCAATTTGATTATCTCGAATTAACTCATTTGCTTCCATACTATACCTTCATATGGTTAAACTATTTGTGAAAATAAGTCCACCTCTACTCGATATCAATTTCTTTTACTAATACTTTTGATTTTCACTCTTGAAACATTTAATATTACCTAGGTCTCTAATTTACTTACTCTTAACAAGCATATAAATATCATATATTCCCTTCTTAATGTTTAACCTCTTATACATATGATCTGTAAGACGTGTTGATATTTTTCTGTGTCAATATATATATATATATATATATATATATATATATATGTGTTTCTCTTTTTCAAGACCACTTCAAGAATCCTCTACTTTGCTGCAGATGTTCAATTTCTTCAACTAAACTAGAAGTTAGAAGGCTAACATCATCATACTGCAAACAGAACTGTATGAACAGAAATAATAAGAAATTTCAAAATTACCGTATACAATGTTAAGATTCAATATTTTTAATCATATTCATAATTAAAAAGTGTTTTACCTTCGGTTAAGAGAATGCTGAACAAGAGACCTGCTCGAGAAGATGGAGAGATAACAAGTGGGAAGAAACTTGATGTTGGTCTTCCATTCTGTTCTCCTACGTCTACGAATCCAGCTTGAAGATCCAACCATGCATCATACAAACTCAAAGAGGCCTTCACTTGGGAGTGCATGATCACCTACATACAAATATTCTACCAGACATGAGATTTATTTGAGTAATAGAAGAGCAACCATTAATAACTGAAGAATTTCAAATGGACTACCAAAAGGTTCAAATATATGATCTTCAAAGGGACCTTAAAAAAGTGAATTACAGTCTTGTTTTTGCACCTAAAACACAGAAAACTCGTAGAAGATTTTGCATGAGTTTCAAACTGTACAAAGAAACACTTCAACAGTGATTCTCTCTAGACAAATTTCTTAACAGTCTAGTTCAGGTTTCTGTTACAGCAGAAAATTCTGAAACTAACAAAATCATAATTCACGTTGCTGGGATAGTCTGACATTTGTCATTATCCAACACAAAAGTTCTCAATTGTAGTGGCAATATCAAGGTTTGTAAAAAACAATCAATGTCCAAAAATGCGATAGCCTGAAGAAGCGATGGCGTACCAGAAATCCTGACCGATTAGCATGTTGAAGCAAAAAACTATGGAGAGGAAGGCACAAGATTCATGAAATTATGTTCTCTTATTAAAATAAATTATAGACATCATTTTTCAAATATGATATATACAAGCTCATAAATTTTTGTGTCTGTACATAAATATGTACGTGTATACTCTACGTTGACACAAGGAAAAGAAAATTTCTAAAAAGTATGCTAAAAGTTCATTGAAAATAAGAATCATGATTAGAGATGGCCAGAGAACGGCCAAAGGAGTTATGAAATGAAACTAAGACTTGAGACAGTCTAGATTGTTCATAGAGTGGAGAAATGGCTGCCTTCAAGACGCTCAAATGCTTGGAGATAGTTTACAGCTGACAAGAGGTTGATCAGACAAAGGTAGGCCTGTCAATGGTAACCAATAACCCGTTAGCCCGACAAGAATCATTGCCACAAATACGGGTCTAGATTAAAAACATTAAAACCCAAATGAATTTCGGGTCAGATTCAGGTCAAAATATGAAACGCGGAAAGTTTCGGGTCTGGTTCGGGTTTTATTAAATATGGAAACCGTTCTTTAGATGCATATAAACTGGTGTCGTCAGTTGGTAAAGCATCAATAGTTTCTGATGGGAGGTACAGGGTTTGATCCTTATCATACAAATTGGCTTATTTTACTATTCTAATATAACAGTCAACCCGACCAAAGCGGGTCCGGATGCAAAAAACCAAACCCGAATGAAAATTGGGTCCGCATTCAGTCACAGATTCGGAAACCGAATAAAATTCGGGTCAGGTTCAGATTTTACATAAATACAACATGAACCCGACCGGTTGACAGCCTTAGCAAGGTGTGATGATGAGAAAGATGATCAAAAGGTGAGAGTCGTGCTGAGGTCGCGGCCCTAGGTACAAAAGAAATGAGGGGGAAAGATGTGAGGGAAGGAGTGGGGCCCATTAAGATTGTGTTAAGGCCTGTCAGTTTTCTTTTCTAACTTATAGCGAATAATGAATAATCTACACTTTCCCTTTACATGCTTAGCGTGAAATATATGCTAGAGTTGGAAAAGCGTAGGCAACTCTTACATACCGCTTCTAGACTATATGGCAATTTTGTACCACTATGCTACAAAGCAGATTAAAACTGGCTCTAATGCAAGTTTTTTTGAACATTGGCAATCGTATGACTAACTGCATATATCACAGCGAAAATAAAAGTACCACTCACATGGACCAGTCTGTGAAAACAAGATTGTATGACATATCTAATTAATATGGGTATAAGGTTCTCCAAATAAACCTCCAAGGAAACGATAGTTATTAGTTAGTAGCTTTGTATAAGGCACTTAGAGACATTGGACATTAGAATTGAGAAACAATAATGTATGAAGAAGTCAGGAAAGACAAATAATTATGCAGAACAATAATTCAGAAGCGGAGGAAATTCTAACAAATTCAAAGCAGATACCTGCAACAGTAAAGTACCACCACTGCATTTATCCACAACACGGGTGCTGACGTGGAATGGTTCAGTGAAATGCAAAGCAATAGTCCTGTACAATGAGCACAGCATACTTTGAATTATTTAATAATATCAAATGCGTTGTTATTTGTTACATAATTAACTTCAAGAAATTAGTTAGTTGTATGCCTTTCAAATATCTGGTTGTGGAAAGCTCCAAATTCAAGTTTCAGGGCAATGGTTCTCATTCCATCGACAACGCTCTGCCGCTGGGGGTGAACTGAAGATAAAACATATCAGTCTGATCCAATCTTTAGTTTCACACTTTTTCATCTGAGAAAAATCAGTATACAGAAATGCTGTAGCTATTGACTTTTAAGTGACTAAGACCACCAACCTGCAGATGTTCCCCTAGCCAGTCTATTTTCGATAGCACACACAGGAAGCCACAATACTGTAGTTATGTCACTAGCCCAATCTGGCAAAGTTAATTTGCCATTTTCAAGCAAAATTTGCTCAGATACTTCAGTAAAAGTATACTCTCTTATCACTTTTGAGTCACCTTCATGACGTACTGTTGCCTTTGTATAATCTTCTATGTCAATCATACGAGATTCCTCAATAGTAAGCCCAGGACCAGTATCTACTTGCAAGATAGCACCTTTCAGAGAGTAGTTCATTGGTCTTACAATTAACCCAACCCACTGTAGTACATTCATTAGAAGAGCCGATGATGTTGCTGCAACAATATCAACTAAAGGTCTTGGTTTGGAAACCTGTAAAATATAATTGCAACTAAAGTCATGAGCGGCATATCGATCAGTAATACAGAATTGACAAATTACCACTTCGTAAAACACAAGCACACACACACGCATACACAGGAGAAAATATAACACAACGAAAACAAATTTCAGAAATGTTACCTTAAGAACAGGTCTAGTTGGTTTCTCATAACTCATAAAATCGTCATTGTCTTGGGGGCCACCTTTAGAGAAACTATGAGATCTGAATCTCAACTGGCCAATCTGTCCTGTTAGGACTCCCAAAACATAGGAACCAGGCTTTTGTGGGGGTAAGGAAAGGGTTATGACATTTTTGCCCGGTTTTAGTATGGGAGCATCTGAGGATTTTATTGCCTAGAAAACAATAAGAATTGTAAGCATGGAGACAGTAGTCAAAAAATAAAGAATAACCACTTTGTCTAAGAGACATAAAAAAAAATAGTAATACCCCGTAAGGATCACTGGTACAAAATGCACCCAAGCCAAACTATTTAATCTCTATCATACACAAGCTACTCAATATGTTCATAATTTATAAATTTCTGGTGCATAAATACAATACAGGCATACCTTGACACCTTCATCAACATTGTATGTAGCCATCAATGTTAAACTAAGCGATTCAAGAGGAATGTCGTCAGGAAAGCCACTCCAGACAGTTACTGATAATGTACCAGGATCTCCATCACATAACTCTAGCGGTGGGCCAGTATTTCCAGAGAATGTTATCAATGATGAGACATCCAGGGGAACCGGATGCTTCATCTCACTATGAGCCAATCGAACCACCTCCGCTTGAAAAGCTTGCCGTTCTTTAGTCAAGAACAAACCATTATCCAGCGACAATAATCTAACACAAGATGAGAGGTAGCCAGCTTCATCATTGAGAATCTTCTGACATTCTGCCAGGTTGGGAAGAACTTCTGCCAAAAGATCTTGCCATCCTTCACCAGCATACAGAGCACAAACTTTCTCATATGACTTTGCAGCCAGATCAAAATTCCCATGCTTAAAGGACAGAGCTCCAATCTCTCCATCTAGGACAACTCCATGTCTTTTCCACCAAGAACGGTGATAATTATCAGCAGCTCCTTTTGTTAGCTCCATATATTTTTTCTGCCAAAACAATGTCAAAGTGTTTCAACATTCACACTACCGACATTCAAACAAGAAACTTGGGCACTACGGTGAAACTAACAATCGGGTGCACTTTTTCATCAAAAGCAATTTATTACATTCATACTAGTTCTCAGCTTCGTTGCTTTATTCGACAATGTAGACACAACACTGTAGACTGCAAACTGGTGTATAAACTGACAGCAATTTTCTCGTTTGGTGCTGATTTCCCTAGATATATAATTCTGTTAAACTAAATTATAAATGTTTTAAAAATATGCTATTTCTATGTAAGTATCCAAGAATGCGGTTATATAATAAAATTAACAAGAATCATTTACACAAATACGAACAAAATCATATTCTTAAAAGTCAGTTTCCTTGAAAGGTTTTATAATATTGCATTACGTTGACAAACTCCTACATAAACAAATATTATTCAGAAGTGAAAAATCAAACTGAATATATACGATTAATAGGATTGAGAAAATTTGCCCGCTTTTGGTTAGAAGCTATACGTCTTCCAATCTCTACGATTAATAGGATCGAGAAAAGTTGTGCCAACTTTGTTTGGAGAGGGGGGATACATGCTATAGGGTGGGACACCCTCTGTCGACCACATAAGGAAGGAGGAGTAGGTCTGCAGCCTTTACGACTGCTCCGGGATGTGGCTGGGTTGAAGCTTACTTGGAAGTTTCTTTCGAGAGACTTGCTATGGACAGCTTGGATAGAGAACAGATATTTGAGGGGGCAGAATTTTTGGAGTAGGTCTTCAAACAATAATGACTCCGTTGTTTTCAAAAGTATTACTTTATACCGTTCTCAATTGAAGCAGTTGATCTCGAGAGTCTTCAAAGATGGTGAGACCACAGACCTATGGTTTGACCCATGGATTGCACATCAAAGCTTGATAGAGCGAAGAGGGTCAATGGCGTGTCGAGGGACTGGAAGGAGGGAACGTGTGAGTGTCATTCTGAGAAATGGAGTCTGGCGTCTGGAGTTACATGGCGGCATGCGCAATTCAGGAAGATCATTCAGACGATAAGGGTGGATACATCACTTCTGACTGATGTATGAATTTGGGATAATACTGGGACGGAACGGTTCGCACATATAGCCATAGCTAATGCTCTCAGAGTCGCACACCCGAAGATGGAGTTGGCGGATGTGGTATGGGCCAAAGGTGTTGCTCGTAAAATGCAATTGTGCCTATACAAATTGAGCCTGGGAAGACTACTCAGACTTGATAGGTTGCGGAGATTTGGACTGCAGTTGGAGGCCCAAGGATGTATAATGTGCTGGTAGAGGGATGAATCCATGACACACATATTCTTCCAATGTCAGATGGCGTGAGATATTTGGCTAGCCCAACATGATAGGTTGGACTTATCCAGTAGGGGGATCCATGACTGGAGAGCAATCATCGAGGTCATCAGAAGAGAGAAGCGGAGAAGTTTTGCTTGGTACAATGAGGCCTGGATCAGATTTGTTGCAGCAGTCTGGCATGTCTGGAAGGAGCGAAACAATCGTATCTTTGAGGGGTCGGTGATTTTCACCATTTGGATTACCCATAATATCGAGCAAGATGTCAGTATAATGAAAGAGAAGGTGCACCCTTGAATTGCCTCTTGTATTTGTAATTTTTTTATTTAATTAATACAATTACCTTCTTCCAAATATAATATATATATATATATATATAAAAGGGATATGAGTCATAGGCTCATATTCCTACATGAACCAATACACATGTGGACCAATAAGAATGGAGTGTACTAGTGCACATTGGTGCACATGGGATGTAGGAATCCATTTCTATTGGTCCACATGTGCATGGCTCATATAGGAATATGTGCCTATAGCTCATATCTCGTTTACCATATATATATATATATATATATATATATATATGTAAGTGAAGTCTGGAGATGGAGAGGAAAAGGGGAAGTAGGAGAAGAGAGAATATGAGAAAGGAGATTGCAAGGGCCTTAAACCCTAGGTTGCATCTCATGTCTATTTATATTGATATGCAATACACCCACAATTAATATTATACCCTCATATGATAAATAACAAAATAAAATAACTCTAACACCCTCCCTCAAGCAGGAGCATATAGATCGGACATGCCCAGCTTGCTACATAAATCAGAAAATGGACCACGAGCAAGTGGTTTGGTGAGGATATCACCTAATTGATCCTCTGACCGAACATAAGGAGTGACAATCTGTTTCTTCAGCAACAAATCACGAACAAAATGACAATCCACCTCGATATGCTTCGTGCGCTCATGAAACACCGGATTACTTGCGATAAACATTGCCGGCTGATTATCACAATACATCTCCATCGGAATAGGAATCATGATTCCCATTTCATGAAGAAGAGACTGCACCCACATCATCTCAGAAGCTGTATGAGCCATCGCACGGTACTCGGCCTCTGCACTAGAACGAGCCACAACATTCTGCTTCTTACTACGCCATGTGACAAGATTGCCACCCACAAACGTACAATAGCCAGAAGTAGACCTCATATCACTGCGACTGCCTGCCCAATCAGCATCACTGAACCCAGTCACCGTAAGCAACTGGGAAGGTTTGTACAACAAACCCTTTCCAGGTGCACCCTTCAAGTATCGAAGAATGCGAGAGATAGCCTCCCAATGTGGTTGCCAAGGGACATGCATAAACTGACTAACTACTCCAACTGCATATGTGATGTCTGGTCGAGTAACAGTAAGATATATAAGTTTGCCAACCAAACGTCTATAATATCCAACATCCTCAAATAACTCTCCCCTGTCAACATCAAGCTTGTCATGATAATCCATAGGAGTCTCAACTGGCCGACACTCCAACATCCCAGTCTCGGAGAGCAAGTCTAGAACATACTTGCGTTGTGACAGATACACACATTTCTTAGATCGAGCAACCTCGATTCCAAGAAAATATCGAAGAAGACCCAAATCCTTAGTATGAAACTGACGACTAAGGTAGGCCTTCAAGTCCACAATTCCAGCATGATCACTCCCAGATATAATGATATCATCAACATAAACAATCAACACGATAATACCTGCTGAGGAAGAATGGCAAAATACTTAATGATCTGATGTGGTACGCCGAAAGCCATACTGAATGAGAACTGAACTTGTCAAACCAAGCACGAGGTGACTATTTCAGTCCATATAATGCTTTCTTCAATCGACATACGAGTCTTTTATTTCCTGCTACAACATATCCCGGTGGTTGATCCATATAAACCTCCTCATGTAAGTCACCATACAAGAAAGCATTCTTTATGCCCAGCTGATATATAGGTCATTGGTGATTAACCGCCACAGAAATAAGAATCCGAACTGAATTCAGCCGAGCCACTGGAGAGAAAGTCTCCATATAATCCACGCCATATGTCTGAGTATACCCATTGGCAATCAATCGTGCCTTGAGGCGCTCAACAGAACCATCAGGGTGATACTTAACAGTGTACACCCATCTACAACCCACTGTTTGTTTTCCAACAGGAAGTGATGTAAGCTCCCAAGTCTGATTTTGATGTAAAGCATACATCTCCTCATCCATTGCACTTTTCCAACCTGAAGATGACATAGCCTGCTTGTTAAGTTTTGGGAATAAAAGTAGAAGACAATGAAACAACAAATGCATGAAAAGATGATGAAGCACGGTGTAATGAAACATAGTTAGAAATGGGATGCTTATTCTTTGTGGTACAAAGGCGTTGTCTTTTTCTGAGAGCAATAGGAAGATCATCTGGATCTGTGGTGATGGGAGCAGAAACCTCAGGCACGGAAGATGATTGGTTGAAGGCTGAATTTTGCAGAACCACTGGTCTGTCCTTGGATCTCTGATAAACCTGTAAATGGGGAATGAAGACAGAAATTGATTCAGGAATGACCGAAAGTGGTATAGAAGATATCAAATCTGTTGTAAAAGGAATACAACGGTCTCCTGAAGGAAAGAAATGGGTAGACTCAAAGAATGTAACATCCACACTGACATAATATTTGCGTGACTGTGGACTGTAACAACGATAACCTTTTCGAGTACGGGGATAACCAAGAAAGACACACTTCAGAGATCTAGGAGCCAACTTATCTCGATTAGGTTCCAAGTTATAAATAAAAGCGACACACCCAAACACTCGAGGAGATAAGGAAAAGGGTGCGACATCTGTATGTAATATGGTAAATGGAACTTTGTTATTTAATACAGATGATGGCATGCGATTAATAAGATAACATGCAGTAAGAACGGCATCTGCCCAATACTGTTTAGGGACATGCATATTGAACATGAGAGTTCGAGCCACATCTAAAATGTGTCGATGTTTGCGTTCGGCTATACCATTTTGTTGAGAGGTGTTGACACAACTGGTTTGATGAATCATACCACGATCAACACAGAAACTGTTCACAGAAGATTGAGTATACTCCAAAGCATTATCAGAACGCAGAATTTTGTTACGTTTATTAAACTGAACATAGACTTCATTATAAAAGATAGATAACACATTTGGAAGCTCAGATCTTTCTTTCATTAAATAACACAAAGTCATTCTGGAATAATCATCAATAAAAATAACAAAATACTGAAATCTTTTCGGACTTTTGACTTTAGACGGACCCCAAATATCAGAATGAACAAGATCAAAAGACTCTAATTGACGACTCTCACTACGACGAGGAAAGGAACTACGGTGATGCTTGCCTAACTGACAAGCTTCACATTCAAGACTAGAAACATGACTCAAACTAGGAACAACTTGACGCAACTTAGCCAAAGACGGATGTCCCAAACGATAATGCCACTGCAACGGAGAAGTAGAAACAGAAGTGAAAGTTTTTCCAGGTAGATCCAAGTAGTACAGTCCATCTTTTTCATGCCCCGAACCAATCATCTTCTTCGTTCTGAGGTCCTAAAAAACACACGAATTTGGAGAAAATGTCACAGAACATTGAAGAGATTTAGTTAACTGGCTCACAGATAACAAATTAAATGAAAAATTAGGCACATATAATGAATCAAATAATGATAGTGATTGAGTAGGACGAATGACACATTTTCCAAGCACAGGACGAGTAGACCCATCAGCCAAGATAATATTATGTTTCATGGAACTACGATTATGAAAGATAGATGTTATACCAGACATGTGAGAGCTTGCTCCTGAGTCGATGACCCAAGAGGTGGATGGTGACTGGGTTGCCACAAAAGCAGGATTACCTATATGTGTCATGGTTGCAGTAGGTTGGAAGGTGGTACTAGCAAGCGAGTTCAACTTCTAGAGGATCTGTTGAAATGGAGATGGGGTATCGAACGTTGAAGTCTGATTGAAACCCGAAGTATCATCTCTGGGAGCAGAAGTGGTGACCTGGGACTGCATATTTTCAGCATGCACTTGATGTGCATATTCTGGTTTGCCCCACTTGTCCCAACAGTAGTCTTCTACATAACCGAGCATTCCACAATAGTTACACTTCCGTGGTTGACCGCGGCCACCACCACCACCGCGGCCACCACCACGACCATTGTCTCTACCACCACGACTTCTGTTAGAATTTTTGTTGGTTTTCTTTTACTAAAATTTCATAATACAAAAAATAAAATTAAACAATGTTACCGGCCTCTGGGGAAGTCGTGCACGAAGCACTGTCCTAAGAGTTTATTCGGGATCTGTGTGCAGACGTTCCCGAAGCTCCTAGTGGTAAAACCCCCGCACTACCGGTATCTCGTTGCCGCACACGACTTGGAGAGAACGACCAGGACTTAGCTCTGCCCAGAGCTTGGAGATGAAGACGAAGAACTGAACAGAATGTTGACAGAGGTTTCGTAAGAATTTTCTGATCCGATTACAATGAAACACGGTCGTATAAATAATACTGTTGTGTAACGGTCAGAATTAATTTACGATTAATTCAGCCGTTACACAGGAGAATTAAACGAATGAATCTGGACACAATAAGGGTTCAGAACATTAGTAACGTTCAAAACAATTGTAACGTTTGTAACGTTCAAAAATTAATTCCAACGTTCAGAAAAATAAATGACAGAATTAAGAGGAGCAAAAAGAATTTTAGGGTCCCAGCCCGAACCCGAAGAGGAAATCGGATCGGCATTCGGCACCCGCAGATGTGGGCGCGTACCCGCACCCGTTACGCGCGCCGAACCGAACCGAACCGAGCCGAGCCGGGCCGGGCGGCGGCGGCGGCGCGCGCGTGTGGCCCAAGGGGTTCCCCACACAACAACTTAATAGAGCAAAGGAGAGAAAGTAATATATGTACACATGAAGGCTTTGGTGCATCCGATGTGGGACTAAAGATAGAATGAGGAATTTGAACTTTTGCAAGTAGCCAAAAAAACTAACAATCCCCCCCCCCAAAAGATCAAGTTCCGAAACAGAGATAAGAGTGAAGTAAAATTAGAGAGAGAAAGCATCTGGGCAGTAAAATACTATGCATAGATGAGATGGACTACAGCCTTGAATCTCACGTAGTAACTATTGTCTTAATCTGAAGAAGTGCTTGATGGACTACGCCTTGAATCAGACTTCTTGAACCAGATTTAGAAAATAGCACACATAGTACGCTAGAGGTCCTTGGTCTATCGGGTGGCGCTTTTAAATGGCCATGCGCACTTTCTACATTCATGAGAGTTGTCTGGGATCGCCCTGTCCCATAGTCGCGGCCTTCACGACCTCTCATATAGGTAAGTCCTTAATGGTTGGTGATATGAATCAACCCAGCATTACAGCTTGGACCTATTAAGAGTTTAAACTCATCCTAACCATATCACACAGGAACACTGTCACCATAGGGATGGGGAGTTATTGTACACATGTACAGCCGCTTGGGCTTTATTTTAATGAGATTTTAATCTCGAGTCAGTGTTCCATAAAGTCACCTAAGTTCAGCTTGTTTCTACCCATTGAACCGGCTTCTTGGGATCTCCAGTCAGACTCGGTTGGGTTGCCACTGCTGGTGACTAATTTATGGGCTTAACCCCATCCCCCTCGATGATTCTAGGATCAAAGTCCTAGACAGACCCTTCGTCAAGTGATCTGCAAGGTTCTTTTCTGACTTTATATAGTCAAGAACCACATATTTGCCTAGTAGGCTTTTGATTGACTTGAAGCGCAGCTGCAGGTGCCTGTTCATCTTAGCATTCACAGAATCATGCTTTAGTAGTTCAATAACAGATTTATTATCACAATTTATAGAAATTGCAGGAACAGGACTAAGAGAAACAGGTATATGCATAATAAGATTTTTAAGCCATTCAGCTTCTGTGCATGTTGTATCTAAAGCTATCATTTCAGAGTCCATTGTACTCCTAGCTATGATAGTTTGTTTACAAGAGCTCCAGGAGATCGCAGCTCCTCCTAAAGTAAATACATATCCAGTAGTAGATTTTATATCATGTGAGTCGGTTACCCAGTTTGCATCTGAATAACCTTCTATGATATCAGGGTGCCTAGTAAAATGAAGTTTGTAATCTAGGGTGCCCTTGAGATATCTAAATACCCTATCCACGGCAGTCCAATGTGACTGATTTGGGTTACTGGTATATCTACTTAGTCTCCCAATAGCAAATGCAATATCAGGTCTTGTCCTGTTTGTTATATACATAAGGGAGCCTATCATCTGGGAATATTTATGTTGTTCCAAAGGTGATCCTTCATTCTTTTTCAGTACAATACTGCTGTCATAAGGAGTAAGGACAGGTTTTTTATCAAATAACTCAAATCTTTTTAGCATTTTTTCAATTGAATGTGCTAAAGATAGAGTATAACCCTCTTTGCCTTTGGTCACTTGCATTCCTAAAATTAGTTTGGCTTCTCCTAGGTCTTTCATATCAAACTGGCTAGATAAATAGTTCTTTGTAATATTTATCAATTACAGTGATGAACCTAGGATAAGGATGTCATCTACATACAAGCATAAAATGACACAACTTTTACATGTACCTTTAGAGTATATACATTTGTCATACTCATTTGACAAGAAACCATATTCACAAATTACTTTGTCAAATTTATTGTGCCATTGTTTGGGAGCTTGTTTCAGGCCATAGAGGGATTTTACTAGTCTGCAGACTTTCTTTTCTTGACCTTTAGCAATGAAACCTTCAGGTTGGTCCATATAAAGTTCTTCCTCTAGATCTCCATTCAAAAATGCTGTCTTTACATCCATTTGATGGATTAGCATATCATGAATGGATGCTAAGGCCAAGAGAGTTCTAATGGATGTGATCATAGCTACAGGAGAGTAGGTATCAAAATAATCTAACCCTTTCTTCTGGGTAAAACCCTTAGCAACTAATCTAGCTTTGTATTTCTCTATAGTACCGTCGGCTCTGAGTTTCTTCTTGAAAATCCACTTACAACCTAATGGTTTATTCCCTAAAGGTAGATCTGTTAGAAACCAAGTGTTATTCTCCATGATGGAGTTGTATTCACTGTTAATGGCTTCTTTCCAGAAGGGAGCATCAGGAGACAACATTGCTTCTTCATAAGTTGAGGGATCACCCTCTATCAAAAAGGTGAAGAATCCTTCTCCTAAATTTTTCTCAATCCTATTCCTTTTACTCCGTCTTGGTTCTAAGGCTTGTTCAGATTGAGAGATAGGTATTTGGACTTGAGAACTAGTAGAGGGTATGGAGGAAGAGATTGAACTTCTATCCTTAAAAGGAAATATGTTTTCAAAGTAAACTGCATCTCTTGCTTCTATAATGGTATTGTTAGAGATTTCATTTACTTCTGAGTGAGTCACTAGAAATCTATTGGCATAGCTGTCTAAGGCATATCCTATGAAAACAGCGTCTACAGTCTTGGGACCAATCTTCCTCTTTTTAGGTTCGGGAATTCCGACTTTAGCAAGACATCCCCAAACCCTAAGGTAATTAATCCTAGGTGCTCTTCCTTTCCACAGCTCATAGGGAGTCTTATCTTTTGTCTTACTAGGAATCCTATTAAGAATGTAGCAGGCAGTTAAAAGGGCTTCTCCCCACAAGTTATCAGGAGCACCAGAGCTGAGAAGCATGGCATTCACCATATCTAACAGAGTGCGGTTCTTGCGTTCAGCAACTCCGTTAGACTGAGGTGAATATGGAGCAGTTACCTCATGAATTATTCCATGTCCTTCACAGAAGTTAGTCATTTCGTTTGAGGTATATTCTCCACCACGATCAGATCTAAGGATCTTAATCTTCCTTTCTAATTGATTTTCAGCTTCAGATTTGTAGATCTTAAATCTATCTAGAACTTCATCTTTGGTTTTGAGAAGGTAGATATAACAATACTTTGAATAATCATCTATAAATGTAACAAAGTATTTTCTACCGCCTCTGGTCAAAATCCTATTAGAGTCACATACATCACTATGGATAAGTTCTAGAAGGTCAGAATTTCTTTCTACAGATTTGAAAGGTAATCTAGTGTGTTTGGCTTGAACACAAACCTCACATTTGTGTTTGTCATCTATTGGAGTCTTGGGAATAAGATCTAAGGTCATCATTCTTTTAATAGAACCTTGGTTCACATGACCTAGTCTGCCATGCCAAACATTTGAAGATTCTATATTAGAGACAATGAGAGAACAATCAGACATTTTATTCATTGTACTTAAAATAAAAAGACCATCTTTTACAAAGCCTTTTTCTATAAAAGAGTCATGCTTAGAAAAAACTACTTTATTAGCCTCCATTACAATTTTGTATCCTGAGGCTACAAGAAGGGATCCACTAACTAGGTTTCTCCTGACAGACGGCACATGAAGCACATCATGAAGAGTTAAGATTTTCCCTGATGTCATCTTCAGGTTAACTTTTCCTCTTCCAATGATTTGTGCCGTTGAGCCATCTCCTAGGGTCACACCTCCTCCACTTGATTCCTGATAGTTTGAAAAACAGGAGCGATCAAATGAAACGTGAACATTAGCTCCAGAATCCAACCACCAATCATCAGAATGGTAAGAGAGGTTAATAAGGGGTTGAAAGCTTACAGACCTGAAGGAACTCGAAGAGCCTTTGTGAAGCATGTTTGCTTCTGGTCTAACTGAGCCCTTTCCTTTGTAGGAGGTCTGGACAGCTTCCTTCTTCCTATGGTAGCAGTGGGTGGCCATATGATTTGTTTTACCACACACAAAACAAAACCTCTTCTGATCCTGAGTCTGACTGAAGTTTCTAGGTTTTTGGTTTTGGTGATGATGGTTTTGGTGGTTAGGCTGAAAGTTTTTCTTCTTCTTGAAGAAATTCTTTTTGGGTTTATAAGGAAAATTAGACTTGGGTTTTCCTTGGCCTTCTACAAGGTTTACCTTAGCTTTAGATTCAGTCTTAGGCTTAGACCTCAATCTAATTTGTTCTTCGGTTCTAATTTTCTTTAGGACTTGATTGTAGGTAAGATCTCCTTGTGTATGGATAAGATCCTTAGCCATATCAGACCAAGAGGGAGGTAGCTTGTCTATTAGGCATGCTATTTTATGTTCATTTGAGAAAGATGTCCCTTTGGCTTGAATATGTCTAAGGTATTCTTGGAATTCATGGAGCTGGTCATTCATTGGTTTGTCATCTACCATGAAATACCTATTAAAGGTTGAAGAATTAAACCTTTCTATTCCGGCATCATCACAGCCGTATTCATCTTCCAAGGCTTTCCAGAGTTCTTTAGCGCTCTTGTATTCAAAAAATATATCATACAAGGATTCAGATAATGCGCTTAGAATTCTATGAAAACAATGGAAGTCTATCTCTTTTGGGGTTTTTGGTTTCGATGAGGTGGACACTCCTATGTCAGACTCAGTTTCATCAGAATCATTTGTGATGGGTGTGGACCCATCAATGGCTGAAATAAGTCCTAAGGTCGTGAGCCAAAATTTTATTTGGCTCTGCCATCTCTTGAAGTAAGAGCCATCAAACTTAGCAGGTTTTGCAGTAGAGGATTCCTCCTTACCAGTCATGATTGCAGTCTGAAAAATATAAATTTATTTAATAACAATGTCCAAGATAATAGTTTATGTGGTCTTTCTAATCAATCTTAAAATCTTTAGTTTTTAAGTGTTGATTAACTCAGGTTAGCTGTAGGGGCCGGTTCCCAGCTAGCGGTGGTCCGAAGACTCTTAAATACCGTGTCGCTTAGGGTTATTTACACCCGGTTGACAGAAGGACCCTTTCGGCTTGTGCCCGAGTTTGTCTCTACTTTGAAACTTTAGATTCAAGATTTTATTTGCAATTTCCTTTTACTAAACTATTTTCTTTTAGTCCTCGATTGCTTTCAAAAATACTAAGTGATTAAAAAAAAAAATGAAACAAATTGTATGTTACAATTGAAAAGAATTTTGTGAACAAATTGCTAGAAGAATTGCTTCAGAATTGGTACAGAATTACAAATTGCTACAGTATTGCAAATTGCTACAATATGAAAAGATTGTTACAGTAACAAATTGCTAAAAGAATTTGTTTAAACAGACAATATAGTTCTTTATAACTATATTGTTAGAATTTGCTAAAAAAAATTTCTTTGTAAACAGTGAGAAGCAATTATATAAATATTGTTAGAAGCAAATCAACAATAAGAATAGTTCTTTATATTGTTAGAAGCAAATCAACAGTGAGAATAGTTCTTTATATTGTTAGAAGCAAATCAACAGTAAAAACAGTGAGAAGCAAATCAACAGTAAGTATTAGTTCTTTATAACTCTTAACTTGAATATATATTTTTCTTACACAGTAACTATTGAAACAATTGTAACAAAAACTATTGAACCAATTTTAATCTAGAAAATTGTAACTATTGAAATTGTTCTAACAATTGTAGCAGTATAGAAAATTCTAACAGTAAGTAATATTTTCTAGGACAGTAACTATTTTATTTTCTTTGTAGAACAAATCAACAGTTAGAAAAATCAATTATAAAAACAATCAATTCTAACACAATAAACTCTTAGATTGTTAGAATTTTTGTTGGTTTTCTTTTACTAAAATTTCATAATACAAAAAATAAAATTAAACAATGTTACCGGCCTCTGGGGAAGTCGTGCACGAAGCACTGCCCTAAGAGTTTATTCGGGATCTGTGTGCAGACGTTCCCGAAGCTCCTAGTGGTAAAACCCCCGCACTACCGGTATCTCGTTGCCGCACACGACTTGGAGAGAACGACCAGGACTTAGCTCTGCCCAGAGCTTGGAGATGAAGACGAAGAACTGAACAGAATGTTGACAGAGGTTTCGTAAGAATTTTCTGATCCGATTACAATGAAACACGGTCGTATAAATAATACTGTTGTGTAATGGTCAGAATTAATTTACGATTAATTCAGCCGTTACACAGGAGAATTAAACGAATGAATCTGGACACAATAAGGGTTCAGAACATTCGTAATGTTCAAAACAATTGTAACGTTTGTAACGTTCAGAAATTAATTCCAACGTTCAGAAAAATAAATGACAGAATTAAGAGGAGCAAAAAGAATTTTAGGGTCCCAGCCCGAACCCGAAGAGGAAATCGGATCGGCATTCGGCGCCCGCAGATGTGGGCGCGTACCCGCACCCGTTACGCGCGCCGAACCGAACCGAACCGAACCGAGCCGAGCCGGGCCGGGCGGCGGCGGCGGCGCGCGCGTGTGGCCCAAGGGGTTCCCCACACAACAACTTAATAGAGCAAAGGAGAGAAAGTAATATATTTACACATGAAGGCTTTGGTGCATCCGATGTGGGACTAAAGATAGAATGAGGAATTTGAACTTTTGCAAGTAGCCAAAAAAACTAACAACTTCCTCGACCAAAACTACGACCATCATCTCTACCGCCACGTCGACTACCACGTCCACCACCACGACCAACAGAAACTAGGACAGAAGAGTCAGTACTTGGCACCACAGAACTCTGTCCCAGAAAGGAACGATTGAGACGGGAGAAAATATCTGCCACCGTAGGTAACTGCTCTCCAGCAAGGATTTGAGCTTTATAAGGTTCGAGCGCAGGATCCAAGCCGGCTAGGATAAGTGAAACATGAAACTCTT
>JAYESA010000016.1:146157848-146314556 GCA_036927795.1 Iris macrosiphon
TTGTTAAAGTTTCACTCTCCTCCTTGTTTAATATGATGAATATATGGAGGATGAAGAAGATGAAGATGAACAAACTATGGAAGAAGGTGGAGAAGATGGTGATGGTGAAAACGAAGAAAAAGAAGTTGAAGTTGAGGCTAATGAAGATTAATAGATGTTGAAACTTGAAAGTTGAATTGGGAATTTTTTTGTTTTCATATTATTTGAACCATTTTGAAGTGATACTTTTTATATTGTAATGTTGGTTTGGGTATAAACCTTTTAGTTTTAATACTTTAAGAAACTCTTTTTGCATATTTTATAATAGATAACTATTAAATGTGTTGTCATATATAAAAATTGTGTTAAAAATGCAAACCGATATTTACCGTTATAAATCCAATATATCGGTAATATATCAATAACTCTAATGGACCGTTATCATGAAAAAACCGTTTTTAACTGCATAGATCTGCCCACATTCAGATGCCAGCATATGATACGTAAAGCCAACAAGATATGAGATCTATATTACACTGAATGGCTGGAGCCACTAATTAGGAAAAGAAGTCTCTTAAGTTGCTACCAAGACCAGATTTTGCTAAATCAAAGTAAAGTTGTAAAGGAGCTAGGTTAATCTTATGACACTAACCAATAACTTATATCTTAACGAAATAAATATCCAACTATACAAATTATTCACAAACCATGTTAAACTTTAGCTTTAAATATTTTACTATTCTCAGAGATTTTTTTCCCCAAAACCCGTACCATTGAAACTCCAAACTGGAATCTGTGGACAGCCGAAACTACCTAATGGCTACTGAAACTCAAAAGGAGGGGCGACCGAACCAAGGTTTAAAACCTCTAACTAAGTTAACATTTTCTGCAAATAAAATAAAAGAATTTTCAGAACAACAAAATAACTAGGAGTTCTATAAGAGCCTTACCTTCTCCTTTTCAAGCACTTCGTCTGAAGCATCAGGTGGGAATGCTGGCCAAACTGCTGGCTTGGGCCAATGTAGCATGCTTAAAGATGCACTATTGCAAAAAGGTTAAAGATAAATTCAGGTTTCGGAAAAGAAATTATTTGTACAGTAAATAAACGTAGAAAAGATAGTACAAAGAAGGTTAATAGAACCATAGTAAACAAATGAATGAATAAGTAAACGCGTAAGGTGATTTTTTATTGGTGATAATCAAATGTACCTGTTGACAGGACTTCTCTCTATTTCTACACCATAGCCGATCAAATATGCAAGCCGCATAAACTGTCATATGCATAAGTATCAATCTACAGAGCAACATCTAGGAAGTTCTAGAATGGGCATAATAAATAAAAACAAAAAGTGAAGCAATTACAAGAGAAGTTTAATTGGCAACTATATATATATATATATATATATATATATATATATATATATATATATATATATATATATATATATATGTTTTTGCAGTTATTCACTTTTTAGTTTTTACTTCTTCTTTTTTTTTGAGTTTTTCTTCTTCTTTTTTGCGAAAACAGGTATGCACTAAATCAGGATCACCTTATTTGCTCAAATGGATTTTGCAGTTATCTCTATTCTCTCATTGTAGTTATTACAAGACTATCTCCCAATTATTCTTCATGGCAAATTTACTTTTGTTTTGAGGCAAACTACCAACTTAAGTAAAAATAAAAATCACGGGTATTGCAAACGCTCTAGGAATCAATTTCAATAGTGTCTAATTTCTGACATCAAATGAGATGTTATGACAAAGTACAAACAACACATAACAGTTCGACATCAAATGATTTCTGACAACTAATCCCTCGTCTACTTTCCTTTCTTTTGTTTTTCATATCAACTTGAATCTCTTCCTAAGTAAACAAATAATAGCCCTTGATAAATTTGTTCAAATGTGTTAGTATGAGACAAAAGTACAAACCGCCAGGGCGACATCAGCTACCTAGTGCTGTAAGCCTTCATCCCAAAATTTCGGGGTCGGGCGCATGAATCCTCATCTTCCATCCCGCTCAACATTAGTAAAAGCCGCATCTGTTATACAGTCTCAATCTCAGTAAGTTCCTACCCCTAGTTCTAGCAGCACCTACTACTAGCATCCTATCACTCCTAACCGGTATATCTATGATTCTATTGGTCTCTGTTGCACTTGTCCAAACATCTCAAATGACCTCCTCTCATATTTTCCTCAATTGACCCCCACCAGCTTCCCATGAATACCCATCCATCTCAGCATTTCCATTTCCATGTGCACTGTATTGGACATGTTACTCGATTCCCAACATTACTGTTGCCTCCCTTTTTTTTCTTTCAACTCCAAGGTATTCACAATCACAAAACAGCCCAAATGAGCTCCTCCACTCTAACCATCCTACTTCAATCTCACCAACATAATGAGTTAAAAGAGTGATAGTTAGCTAGTTTTGTGAAGTAGTAAAAAGAAATAGGAGTTCAAGAAATAAGAGCGTCGGCCATGCTTCCTTGTGTGCATTATGCATGAGGAAAGGACTCCCTAAATCAAGGACAGGAGAAGACCGCAAAAATACCTAGTTGAAGCTAGCCTATCGTGAGTTCCAATGTTAGATAAACTCCTAACATTCCCTTCCTCCTTGCTTTCGACTCTTTACATGATTAGGTTAACAACTACAACTACCAACCTCGACTTCGTCCTCTATAGACTTAGTTGCTTGGGACTACTAACGGTGCATTCCCTAAGGAATAAGAACCCATGCAGCTGGGCCTACGGCTAATCCCAATCGTTGTGGAGTTCCCAAAAAGGTATACCTACAAAAAAAAATTGGAAGGGTCGCAACTACAATGTAAATTCTAGATTGATTGTGGTCAATCATCATCATTTAAGCCTTCTCCCATCAGAATGGGGTCGGGTATGGAGCATAAGAAAGCTACATATAAGATTTGTTTATTACCGGATGTCGATCTGACGTCAACCCTCTATTTTTGTGCCAAGTTCCTAGCCAAGGTTGCGTAAGAGGGTCATACCATAAAACCTAAGTGGCTAGTTAGCAGATAGGTCGACCTGCCTTTGGGATTGCAATTTAAGCTCATACAACCAAGAAGACCCTCCAATATGAAGTAAAATTAACAAGCTAGTAATAATTTAGCAATTAGGCAAAACTACATTGGTACTTTTTCCTGATGCTAGTAGCACAATTTCCCACAAGTAGGAAAAAGAAATTGTAACCCAACTTCACAGGCAAAACTAAAAGTGGAAGAAAAACATCACTTAGAATGCAAGTGAACACAAAATCAATCCTCTACACGTAGAAAGGAAACAAATAACTGTTTTCTGAATAGTTCGATCAGTTTCCAAGTTGAAATTGATTAGATCAAACAAAATTTATACTAATATGATATTTTACCTTGACTCGGCTAAGTGAATAAAGATCACCCTGAAGACGAAAGAACTCTTCTACAACATCAGATGCCATGTGTTCATCATTATGGGTAGAAGTTGATTTGATCAAAGCCAAACAAGCAGTTATCACCCACACTTCCCTCAAGCAAAATGGCAGTGAATTCTGTAGTAAGAGAGAATATATTACTTGGGAAAGTATAAAAGACTGGAAGTACTCTTAAGTCAGATAGAATTACTAAGCATGATAAATATTAGGTTAAAAAGACCCTACGGCAAGAACAGAAGAAATATCTCATACTTCATGCGAGGCCAGAGTCTTCGAGAAATCAATAATGAATGAGAAACCCCTTGCAGCAACCTCAACTGGACGACACAGTTTAAATAGTAGCTGCCAAATTAAGATGAAAGATGAGAGAAGCTTTCAGCATAAGTATATCAAATCACAAAGTGAAATCATAGCAAATCTCACATGCTAAAGATATAGTCGATTTTGGCTAACAATGTACAATTATGAATTATAGTGGAATGAGAGCAAGTCTTGAAAATGACTTTGGCCTTTGGGACTAAATGAAAAAAGTATTTTCAAGTTAAAATGGAATGGTTTTCATGGATTTTCTAAATTTAAAGACTGCATTTCTATCAGAAATATGTCATTTGCTAATGATACAGTGAGCTGAATGGAAAATAAAAAAAAAGGATTCAAATATCTGACCTAAAAAAGCTTTATTGGTGTAACCAGAAAGCTGTCCAAGTATACTTTCTGGTGCATGCTTCTAATTTTGCCATAATGAATCAAGAAGAAGACCTAACTAAATTAATATGCAACTGAACTGATTATGCCACCTGATAGGCCCACAGTAGCAGTCAGACGCAGAACATACAAAACATCACAAAACTAAGGGCAAAATTGGAGTGGAGCCTGCTGAATTCCAAGCTAATTTGTAAGAGGCAAATTCATATTCATGATTCTAATCTTTGAAGGTTAAACCAATGTAGGAACCAAGAACCTGATCAATTAAAAGAATTGGATGATAGATTAAAAGCAACAACCAAAAGAAACAATTCAAAAAAATGTGTTATAATTACGATCTATGATTGACCAAAAAAATGATGATTCTATCCATGAAAATATTGTCCTCTTGGTCAAAGTACTTCAGGAGATTGCCTCATAGGGTAATTCTCCAGCTAAATGTAGGCAATTATTGTTTAAGATGTACAAACCTTTAATTGGCATGCAAATAGATACTGTCTAAACTCGAATTCCCTAAATGAATCTTCCTGGACGATCTGGGTTAATGGTTTATATCCAGGATTTAATAGAGCAGCCTTGTCATCACCATGGTCCAAGCCTCCAAAATCTCTCTGTTTCCCAGGAGAATTTACTGCATTTTCAGAAAACAAATCAGGAAGTTCACTTTTATCACAAGGAACTTGATCTAGTATATGATCGATATCCTACAGAAAATTGCATTAGTCTTGAGAAACATTTAAGACAACCTTTAAGCAGCACTATATTGCAGAAATTTCCACACAAGTAGTCCGGCACTGCTTACAGTGCAAATAAATTTTTGAGACATGGTGGATTTCATATGCAAATAGATTTAACAATATTCTGCCCTATGTCGTTAATCTCATACGATACACGTCATACAATACGATACAAAAGGTATTCGATATGTATCATATAGGTGTATCGGATGGGACAAAAACTCGTGCTATACGTTTTTGTATCATCCGATCCGATTCATTTTTTGTTGCTTGTTCCATTTTTTTACCTTTTTCTATTTTCTTTGTCTGTTTATTGAGATTTTCTTCTCATTTGTTTTTGGATGTTCCACTGACATTGTTTCTATTATGAACCTTATGGTTTGAGTGGATAAATTTATGGATGCTAAAAACGTAAGACAGTGTCTAACTTGTGTTTTATTACACCTTTAATAGTCGACTTCATAATGATTGTTAATTAGAAGCTTAATGATACTCTTTATTGTTGCTTAATGTGTTCAAGTTATCCTTATATGTTATATTAATTTTCCAATGTATTTGTCAATTGGATCATGTATCTTAGGATACACGATACGTATCGCAATATGACGGCATAGATTATACCTAATACATGATTTCGGAAGCACCAAATTCTTTAAGGATTTCCAGGAAACGAAAAGAAAGCATCAGCATCGGGTTCTTCAGGCCAGGTTTAGCCGAAGTGGGTACCCCCTTCTATAATAATGCTCCTTCCACAGCCTTGAACTTGATACTCTACCATATCAAGCAGCCTGACAACCAACTCTACTCTCTTCTATATACTTTCGGTTCATGTAAAAGACGGATCAATTGGGGTTAGGCTATGTGTTAGGATTAAGAGCTCTAGTTTCAAGCTTAGGAGGATGAAAATTATGGCTTAAGAGTTCTAAGATATTCTAAGATGTTAGGTAGAGAGAGGGACAAAAGTAGGGTTAAGATTGGAGTAGTTATGAAGTTGGGTACATGTAAATTGGAAGAAAAAAAGAAGCCGGTTCCTTTGTCATCTAAAAGTACACCGTTAGCGGAGCTAGCCCTACTCTATCCAGTGAGAACATAAGATGGCCTCATACAAGTTCCAACAGTTAAAGTTTAAACATGTTCTGCAAGTTGTGTCAAGACATAGTGGAGAAACTAGTCGTTATTGGAAGTGTATAATTGACTCACTTTATAAGTATTCAATTTGGTCAAGAACGGTAATTAAAAAGATGGGAACCAAAATATGGAAACCACTTCCATCCTACCTATCACCGCAAATAGCCTTCGCAAGTGCATTGGTTGCTTGAGCCATTCAAGCCACTTCTCCGATCACTAAAAGGAATGTCAAGTAAAAGGAATTGCGAAGGAAACAAAAAGGGGAGCAAATGGCACACAATATTTCTTGTTGTAACAAAGGAACCGACCAAGAGACCAACGAAGGCAATTGTGTTTTTGCAGTATTGACCACAAAATCTCCACAATATGATAATACTTTCCTGCAGTTTATATTGGAACACATTAACTACTCTATTTCTCTATATTATCAAATTTTGTAGAACTTCTCAACTTTTAAGTGATGGGCGCCAATCACATTCCACCTATATTTTATGAAATTGGGTCGAGTGTGACTCTTATTAGACTTGCTTATTGCTTGGGTCAAGTTTGATTCATTTGAGGTTATTTCAATTTTATTAAGGTTCAGTCCAGATTTGAAACTCCTTTGGTTGTTTATCTTTAGTTATGGGTTCTATGTAAAATTGTTATGAGTTGTCATTAAGTTAAGTGTGTGTGCGTGTGTGCATGCGTGTGTTGGGAGTGGGGGGTTAGGGCAACCATATGGAAAAGATGGAATGCATAGATTTATGAATATGTGCCTCCATTTGTTTTGAGAGTTTTGCGTGTATGCTTGAGTGATACAAGACTGGACCCTAAGAAAAGGTGTGAAGCCTTCCTTCTACTATTCTCCTTCCCCCCTATCATTCCTGACATCAAAATCATTGACTACCTTACTTTTCTTCTTTGCTAAAATCTGACCAGTAACAGACCTCGTCTCCTTGAATTCCTAGCCCCCCCCCCCCCCCCCCCCCCCCCCCCCCCCCTTTCCATTTCATTTACTACCGGCATATCCTGTACTCTAACACATGCTTCCCTCCGCCATATAAGATCTGATAATCCTACAAATTTCCCCTAACCACCAACTGCATTGTGATGTTACAACACCAATTCAGCCACAGCCAATTCCTTGTTCAAAACCCTAATTCAATCTCCAATCCGTCCTCTTTCACACCTAAAAACCTTAACCATAATTCCCTCCTTTTGGGAACTCTAACAACAACCACAGCCTCCACAATTGTAGCCTCAAAAAGATTTGCAACAACTATTACATGACAAGAAGGTCAGAGTACGATAAATATTCATATGCAATATCAAGTTGTGGCACCGTCTTGCTTGCAACATGTTCAATGATCATCCGAATTTTCCGCATTTCTTGATGTTAACTTGAGTAATGATGTAGAGGATCCCTTTCGAGCCTTCACTTCCTTTCTCCGCGTTAACACAAGGACGTTCGAAAATGAACATGGCAACGGTTTTTTGTTCCTATGATGACTGTTTACAATGCTGATTGTAGTCTGTACATGAAATTCATAGATTATGGAGTTTTGATAGCACACATCATCTACGTTTCTTCTCACTTCCTTTGTTTCTTCTTGCTGGAGCTGCCTGTATATCGTGTTGCTAAAACTTAAAAGCGAGATGAGTTCTTGGAATTTTCCCTGTGATGGAGGTAAAGTTTGTAATAACAAACTGACTTCATACCTATTACAATTAGTCAAATGAGTTGTAATTAATGTTGAGCCCAGCTTCCGTCAAGTTCATGCGTATTGGTTAGTTTGTTTCACTTTCAGTAAGGTTTATTTCAGCTTTGGGATTGGTTTGGTACTTGTCTCAGTTGAGTTTTACGAAAGCAAACTCTTATGAGTTGCCTTTAAGCTTTTAGTTTAGGTCCTTTTTCTAAAACATTAAGGTGGCCAATACTATTTATACAGGGGGGTAGGACCGTAGGACAACCATATAAAAAGTAAAACAAACAAAGTCTATGAATGTCGTTTGGTTTTGAGAGTTATCTTCTTCATGGCTCACGTGATGCAACATGCGATGTGAACCTTAAAAAATGAGTGGAACCTTCCTCAGATCGTCCCACTAATATCTTTCTTCCCTACCTTTCTTAGTTTCTTGTCAATGTTCTAAAAAGCGCCAGGCGGGTTCGGTGCGCCAAGGGGCGCCTAGGCGCCGAATATGTAAATATTATACATATATATATGTAAATGTTATCTTCAAACATAACTCAGCCTTGACCAATTGGTCAGTTGGTTGAGTCATAAACACCCATCCGGGTAGGGAGGATTAGAATCTTAGCCTAAGTTCTTTTTTCCTCTTCTCTCCTCTCCTATATACTCTCCTCTCCTCTCTGAGCCCTCTCCTCTCCTCTCCCCTCCCCTCCCCTCCTATATACTCTACTCTCCTCTCTGAGCTCTCTCCTCTCCCCTCCCCTCCCATCCCATCCCATCCCACCACCGCCACCACTACCACCCTCTCCTCTCCTCCCTCTCTCACCGCCACCACTACGACCACACCACCACTGCCTCCACCACCACTACGACCACACCACCACTGCCTCCACCACCACCACGACCACAGCACCACCGCCACCACTACCACAGCACCACCGCCACCACTACCACAGCACCACCGCCGCCGCCGCCAGCACCACCACGACCACAGCACCACCGCCGCCGCGGCCGGTATTTTTTTCTTTTTGTTTTTTTTTTTCAAATAAGGACGCCTAGGGGCCACCTAGGGCCTTTCCGGTGCGGCCGGCAGCCGCCTAGCGCCTAGTCGGCCGCCTAGGATGATTTTTAGAACATTGTTTCTTGTTATCAAAACCCTTCCCCTCCTTAGTCCTTATTTTGGTCGAATTGCTTTTCTTCATTCATAAATCCTGACGAGCAGCAACCCTCAACTCCTTGTGGCAATTCCAGTCTCCATTGGACTATCCCTTTACAATTAATACCCTATAAGCTGTATATGCTTCCCTCCACCATAGAAGACCCTAAAATTCCACAAATGTGACTAACTACCAACTGCAATGCTATTGGAGCACTATAGAAGGTTCAAATTACCAACCTACAATGGAGTCTCTTGAACCCTGGAATCCTTGCCGTAATTCCCTTCAAATCCCAAATTTAACTTCTCAACATTACTCAACTCTTGATTCCAATAATCCCAGGTAGGTTATTCTCCAATTTCTGCCCAAAATTTCATCCATAAATACTAATATTTCCCAAATTGGGATCGATTTGGTTGCATAGCTGTCATATGCGATTGAGTTACCTCAACGTTTTTCATAATTGTTACATAGCGCTATCCTGCGAGTACTTTAAACTAATCTTTTAATTCATTTCATGGCTGAAGCCTGACCATGAAGAGAAGTAAAATTATATTCACAGGAAATTACATTAATGCTAAATTAAAAGAGAAATATTCACAGCTTGGAGCAGATCTACATTAGTTGTCAGTTCATTACTGTAAGCCCCTGATTTTTCAAAGAATTTTAAAATTGGGATTTTTCACAATTTTCTGGAATTTTCTGAAAATTTTCTGTAATTAAAATCAGGGTTTTTAATTATTAAATGATTTTTTATTGTTAATAAATAATATTAAAATATTATGGAAATAATATTTTTGGGTGTAAAATGGAAAACTGGACTTAGGGTAATTTTTCTGGAATTTATTGGACCCCGGACCTATTTTTAATTACCTAAAAAACTAATTAATTTTAATTATTATTATTATTATTATTATTATTATTATTATTATTATTTGTTTTATTTTTTCGGTCCAAACTCAGCTGGGCCCAGCCCATTTCGGCCCGCGGCCCCTAGCCGGCCCATTGGCCATCCGGGTCGGGTCGGGTCGGGTCGGCCAGACCCGACCCGCCGCCACCCAAACCCGCTAACCCATCACCCCCTCCCCACGACCCGGCCGCCCCCGCGTTTCCCGCCGCCTCCGCCGCCTGCGCCGCCCCGCCCGGCCACGCAGCCGCCTCCCTCGGCCCCTCTCCTCCACCTTGGCCGGCCGCTCCTCCCTCTCCCTTTTCCTATAAAACCCCCTCCCCCTTTCTTCCTCCGGCCACCGTCGACCACCCTAGCTCCGCCTAGCACCCACCCTAGCTCCGCCGCCGCCGTTCCCTCCTCACCGTCGACCCTCGCCCAGCCGTGAGCAGCCGACCACCGCAGCAGACAGCAGCGGCCGCAGCCGTCCTCGACTCCAGCAAGCGAGCAGCCGCCTCTGCCCACCTCCCGCCGGACTCCGGCGCCGCCCGGCCTCCAGCGCCTCCGCCTCGCCCCGACGAGCCGCCCCAGCCCCTCTCCGGTGCTCCTCCGGCCGGCCCCGCCGCATCTCCGGCCAAAACCCTAACCCTAACCCTAAATTCCCAATTCATTTGGACACGTGTCGGACACGAGAAAACCCGATTTCTGAGCCCTGTTCAGGTACTCATATCTTTCTCCTCGCTGCCCCCGTTTTCAATTCCGTAAATTGTGTTGCGAAGCCTGTATGACCCTCTCGGTGCCCGGACAAATCGCTCGGGACATCGCGTCCTGTGGTGATCGCACACCGCGATCCAAAAACAGGAAAAACAACGACCCGATTCACCCGGAACTGGGTACCGCCAAACGGGACGACCTGGTCGCGCGCGGTCTTCACAGATACGTGCGCAGCGTTGATACGGACGTATGGGATTTCGCGGAAGTCGATTCGGGTGTGCGTGCACACCGGGATCAACGCGTATCCGCGGACACCGTCCCGTATCCGCCTTTTCTGAATCAAGCCCTAACTTCCTGTACACACGTCGGATCGAAACAAAACTTGCGCCATCGAACTCGTAGCGATACGCTGGTCCTGTGACCCAAGTTTGGTTCGATTCTGAGAACGTTGACGAAATCACGTGTCGTGGGCCCCACAGGCCCCGCTCGACAGGCAATTTTGTGATCGGCTCATCGGAATCCAATTCTGGAAGTTTCGTTGGGTTCGTATCATCGTTCCTGACCTGTTGACACTAAGTTTGGTGAATTTGGAGACCTTTGACCCTGACACGTTTTTCGGTGCAAAGCGGACCCACATGCGGACCCCGTTTTGACCCAAAATTGCCGTTTTTGCCCTTGTCTCCAAATTGGACTCAAGGACAGGCGTTTCTAGCTATTTGATATCTTCTGAGCGTGATGGTAATGTTTATTTCAGCATCTGGACACATTTCTGGAATATTCCCCGAGGATAGAACTGTAATTGGATCCAAACATCAGGCAAGTACCTGCACTTCAAGTTTATTCTTTATATTGTGATAATTAATTCCTTGCTCTACTAGTATCCTTGGATGTTACACGTAGTGTTAGAATACTGGATTTCATGTCTTGAATGCTGGAGTTCATGTCTTGCTTTTCGTGTCGGGTGGGAGAATACTAGGAGGCATGTAGTTTACCCTTCCCCCTGTTCCTGTCTAATAGCTGTTGGTACGCGACTGTACCCTCAGCCGGATCTCGATTATTCCTGTTTAATAGCCGTCTGTGACGGCCGGATTAGCCTTATAAGCCCCTACATGCCAACTATGTATTCTAAATACACAAGTTCACACACAATAGTTCTTGTCTTGTTGCAGTTCCTGTTGTCTTGTTACAGTTACATTTTCTTGTCTCATTACATTCTTGATTTACTCAGGTCCCTGGTTTATAGTAATTAATCATGTTTTACTTATATTCCTGATTTATAGCATTTAATTCTCAGTTAATTGTTACTACTTACTATGCATATTCTCATCATGATACTTAGACAGTTTCTTTTCTACTTGTCATAAATATTTAGTTTAATCTTGTTGTATATTGGTACTTTGTTCCTTTCCTGACTGGATCCGTTGATTTAGGCGATGATGAGAACTTTGCCCCCACCTATTATGGTCCCTATGAGGTAGCAGGTAATACAGTTGAGAAGCCGGTTCCCACTCAGGAGACTACTTCTGAGGAGTAGTTAGCAGTTAGTTATTCATTTTCTTTCAGCACAGCAATCGGGTTTGTCCCCGATTTATCTTCTGGATTCTGTATTAAACTATGGATTTGTATATCACATTTAATCTATGAAATCTTAGCATTCCTATTTCCTGTTATTTTCCTTGTCTGTTTACTTGACTGTGGATGAGATAGATTCTAAATTACCTGTGATTATGACCTAGACAGCGTACTACCGCCGACACTGCGGCGTAGGCTGGACGTACCCACGTACTCGTGCCCGAATATCCGGGTGCGGGTCGTGACAATTACCAAACTTCAACATATCGGCATAATCATCATCGTCGTCGTCCAAGCCTTCTCCCATCAAAATGAGGTCGGCTATGGAACATAAGAAACTCCATAAAGACAGACAAAGTTTTTATGCCCAACTCTCGACGTGACATCAACCCTCTATGTTGGTAACAAATTTCTAGCCAAGGTTGATATGAGCATGAGAGAACCATGCCATAAAATGATAAATCTGGACAGCCAATTGGCGGATAGTAGACCTACATTTTGGCTATGCAATTTAAGCCATGTAACCAAGGAGCATCCTCCAAGTTCCCCTAGACTATAAAGAGTCTAGACGAAGAGGTACAACAATACAATTTGCTATAGGGAGTTGCATTCGTCTCCATGAAACATTAAGTCAAAGAGAAAAGGAATGGCATTCCCTAACATATCCACATATTAAATTTGATAAAATTGTATAAATCTCACAAGTCGATGAGCTTCAGGGTATTGTAACTGTATCCAAGAAACCTAATTGTATGCAAAGCATCAAAAAACTTTGATATTGTTGAACACGAAAAGATCTTAGCTACCTGTTTCTAGATAGCAAAGTTCTAGTTCATCATATTCACGTAATGCGTCTTCATAAAGATGAGCCATTTCAAACATAAAAGCCAAGCTTTCCTGGAAAAGGAAACATGCCATGTGCTGTCAGAAAAGTCCAAAAAAATTCAGCAGATGGATAAAAAGGTAATTATGCAACAGTCTAAAAAGCATAATTCATGGTATCGTCAGATACTGATACCGGAACTACCGAAACCAACCAATTCAAACCACTGAAACAGCCCCGAAACTGCCAGTTAAGAAGTGTTTGATACCGATTCCAACAATATGAAGAATGATAAGAAGTTGCAATTCCATCAAGATATGGTTAAGTACCTTTAGAATGAAGTTGTTGCAAAAATTCCACACTGGCATGAAACGTAGTTCAGTGAGCTTGCGAATTTCTTCCTCGTAAAACTGAACTCGTCTATTCAATGTATTCCTAATACATTCCACCATTTTGGAATCCAAATCTTCCCAGAAATTTGCATCAGCTGCATTTAAATCTAGCTTACAGCACCTGAGTAAAATAAACAGAAAAATGGAATCTAAATGTTGATTTCCAGAAAATCTTAGAGTTCAGTTTGTCGAGTTCTTTTATATTAACTTGGAAACAGACACCAGTATTGGATATGGGTACACAGTTGACAAGAGACCTAGGGTACCACTCTTCATTTCAACCATTAATTCTTAATAAAATCGGCTTTCACACCAAAATTAGAAATCAGAGATTTAAACTTGTCATGGAATAATGTGGTAGCAATCTATGTAAACTAGAGTATTCTTTGTCAAAAAATACAATTGAGAGGGAAGATGCACATGCCAAATTATGTCACGTCATATGACCCATGAAAAAGTACACATTTATCATGAAGTAAATGATCAAATGTCCTTATTACCTTTCTAACACAGTAACACTTTTGAGCTGAAATAAACTTCAAGCCAAGGAAATTAAATATGTTAGCTCAAACTTGGATAGATAATGAAAAACGGCTTTATACCTTTCTCTCTTTCTTGAACTGAAATCAACTTCCAATCTAGCATAAACTTTTTTTGCCATTTTTGTTGCTGTGTCATTGCTGGGGTGAGCCTTCGACACAAATACGATAAACCACTCCTTGTCATCATTTTGAACAATTAGCTTCAACCGTGGCTTTAAGATTGTCTTGAACTCGTCAAGATCCTGCCCAAAAAGAATCAATGCCATAGAGTACGAACAAAATATATTTATCTCCGGAAACAATAAAAAGATACCTCACAAGTAACAAGAACAACAGTTGCATAAGGTTCACGGAACCAAAACAAGGAGTGCTCCTGTGGGAAACGACTACGTAGCCTTATGTCTGTGGTTAGCATGAATTCAGCCTGCAATTTCTCCACAAACACAGGATTTCGCGTTTTGTTATTCAAAGAAGCCTTCTTCAATGGTACACGCTGCTCAAATCCATCTTTGACACTTGGCCACAAATCACAAACATCTTCAACTAGAATGATTCAAGACAAACAAAAATCAGAAATGAAGACGGCAGCAGAATGAAGGGAAAAGGATAAGTGCTAACACCCTGATAAGGAAAAATAGAATTACAAAAAGGAGTCCTAGCATTCAGCTTTTCCAATAATAGTTATTTCGTAGAATAGTTAAGTGCCTTAGATATTCAACATTCCCAATGTTTTCAATTATTTTGCTTTGTCAGACCAGTGTAGATGATATGGTTTTTCAGTAACTATTATTACATCATGGACCATGATGCTGATATGCCAACATTCGGACTGAAAATGTACCAAGTGTCATGCAGACAAGATTGCTGCAATATTTGCTACCTGCAAGAAAATTATTGAGCACATGATATTCTCAGTGACATTTTCGTACTTTTTACATGGTTAACATGTCTATAACAGAACAACCATGGCACTTTATAAATCTTTAGTGAAACCATTTACTACGGTTCTAGTTTGACCTTTCAACAATCTTTCAGGACTATTATGAGAGCTTATAGGGGTGTTTCATGGAGAAACAATCAATCATTTAAAGGGTGCTAACAAAAGTCAGGTCCCACGGTCCCAGACCAACATATGTTTGAGGCCTGAAACGTTCAAAAGGTTCAGATTCAGCTTATGTATTACGTCAAATCATGGAAAATCAATCAATCAAAGGGTACTACCAAAAGATTAGGTCACAGTCTACCATATTTTTGACTCCAAAACATTCAGAAGGATCATATCCCAGCTCACCATATGTTTGAATCCAGAAACATACAAAGGCTCATATTATAGCATATGCATTTAGGCCTGAGTATTTATTTTCAAGTACAGTGAAGCTTTGAAACTTCAAAAAAGTACAATTTGCAATCTGTATTTAAGATATAAGCTCATGATGTGACCTTGAAAGGTATTGAGTTAACCTGAGGAATAGTTTCTTCTCTGTTCTATTTTTAGTTATAAATTGCTTTATTGACAAACAGACATATCAAACATGTAGTCAAGGACCATTAAGCTTGTAGATCGAAATGTGGGTCCTACATTGGAAGTCTCTCTTCTAGACAGGTCGATCTTGCCTCCAAAATTTATGGTTCAACTTTTGCAGATATAAACCCAGTTTTGCCAGCTTCAAGCTTTCATCAACATCCACTACTATAAATGGTGGCACAAGGATCTTCATCGTTGCAAACTCCCCATCCTTATCTCCAATTGCAAGCCATCATAAGAATCTTTTTTACCCCGTAAGTTGGACCTCTAATTTATTTAGGCAGCGTTCTATCCTACTGAATGTAGTTTTGACCAAGAATTATACAGCAATTCATGAGTCTTCACACTAGGTTAAACATACTTATACAAGGTTGTAATGCATTCAACCACACAATTAAATAGGATAGTGTCAGTTGCTTGAGGTTAAGCTACGTGCACTGCTTCTCTCATGGTCATATATATAATCATCACACAATTCGATGATTACGTAGTAGATAGATTCACAGCTCATCATCAAAATCTACCACAGCTCTAGGCTACCAAGAACAGAACTTGTATGCCAATTTTTAGCTCAGCTACATAAATCCTTATCTTCAGTCCACTCTCTTTTCTATAACAATAGCAAATGTTATATGTTTCTTAACAGCAACAAGTCCGTTTAGGTATCCCTAATTCTAACAGCTCCTTTACTATCTTATCTAACTAGTGCATCTTTGGTTTTTTATTCACATGTTAAAGTACCTCAATTGATTTTCTCTCATTTTGTTCTCTATTGACACCACCTCCTCAAACTTCTAGTGGCTGCACTCATTTGTTAGCCCATCTTTTAAAGTATTGTCACTACATCTAAGCATACGCATTTCAACTAAGCTCATTGTTTTACATATTTTCTTAATTGTCAAAGGTTTTGAACCATAAAACATGCCTGGTCTTATTGTCTTTTTTATAGAACTTTCCTTGCATTACAAGGGTCTCATACGACCACAAAGCACGCTAGAAGAGTTCATAAACTTCAAATATCATGCCTCATTTGCATTAACAACATTCATCGTCTCTCAATCTCTCCATCGTGATGAATATTGATCCTAAGTAGCGAAAACAATTGCTCTTATGCATCTCGTATCTCTTGAGTCTCGACCATCGTATAGACTACTTCATTTCTCGCTGAAACTGAAAGTGCCCGTATCTCTTGACGGTCATATAGACTACTCCGTTTATCGTTGAAATTTTGATACAGTTAACTCTAGCACGTTGATAGGGTTGCTTTTGATCATCGGCAACCTAGTATGGTGCTAATGATAATTATTAAGTGTAAGTACTAATTACTTGTGCTAACATTTGTTTAAGCCAAAAGAGAGTTTTGAGAATGTTGTACTTGAGGCTATCTATGAAGATCTCACTGTATGCAAATTTTCCGGTGGAACACCTTATTCAGGATTTCAAATTATATTGAGATCGAAATTCTGGATTTCCTCGACCGGAATCTCAATACATGCCTAAATTGGCTCTAACGGCCAATATCGGGCAGAATGCATTTGAAAATGAACAAGAGTTTTTTATCATCTCTTTTCCAAAAAATAAAAAGTTCCATATTTACACGAGAAGTTTAATAAAGTGCCCTCTTCACGCTATATTACAATATAAGTGAGATTAATTGATCTCCATAACTATGAGATGAAGTGTTCAGGTCTTTCTCTCTCTCTTCATCCACTGTGTTTCTTCAAAAGAAAGTTTGTAATTTCCTCCTGGTGCAAAAGGAGTAGTTCACTATTCAAAGGAGGGTTGCTCACTTCTGTTATTCAAAGGAGATCATAAAAGCTTCAAGTGAGAAGTGTTCATGGTGAATGTGCAAACAGTTAAGGGAGAGTATAACGTCCATTTGATAGTAATCTTGAGCAGTTGCTTGGAGAATTGATTATGTGATGAATGGGAATCAGAATAAATCCCATGTCTCTTCTATTTGATTCATAGTTCACATGTTCTTTTTAGCTTAGTTTTTTTGCCCTAATTAATTTGGCAATCAACCCTATTCACTGGTAAAGATGCAATCGTGCCATGCCCGGCGAGGCACGGCACGGCACGCTTTATCCATGACGCCGACACGCGAGGACCTTCATTGGCACCATCATCAGCAAATTTGTGTTGTGTCGTGTCGGGTCTTAAATCCCCCACCCAACGCCAACCACGCCACATGCGTCGCTGGGCTCCCGTGCCGGTGTTGGCACGTGTTGTGCCCTTTCCATGCCCGCCACAGATTTTGGGCCAAAATTTGGGCCACAGTTTGGACTAAAACTTCTAATTTTGGCAGGCCCAAAAGCTTAAATTTTGGCCTTCGGGTTAAAAGTTTAAAAAGATAGAAAAAAAATCAAAAAATGAGAAGACATGGTGTATGAGTCAACTCTAGGATCACCAAAGCTATTTCTTTTAGATATAGTAAATTTTTTGGACCTTCAAACTTATCAACTTCTACCACTTATTTAATGAATTAGACTGAACATCATTAGTCTTTATCACCTAGTCTGAATTTGTCAAATTCCTCCCATGAGTTTCTGTTGGCTTAACCTTTAAAGTTTTAAAAGGATTATTTTCGCAAAGGTAAAACGAATAATGTAAGTTTTGCTGACATCTATGACATTTTATAAATGAGCTAAAAATACTGTTGACTTTTCCATGTTGCGGCATCTTTAGAAAAATGGGTTCATATACCAATAACAGAAGAGAAAATAACCTCTGCAACAAAATCCTATCAGTGGTGCAATATCCCAAGTGCATGACACATTGAACTGAACCCTAACAGCCAATATAGCGTACATCTCTTAACAAGGAAGTCTACTAAACGAATTAAGCAAGAATGTTTCTAATCCTATAAAAAAATCCATATAGGTGCTTCTTCATATGAAGACTGGAAGAGTCCTTGAATATATGATCCAGTTTTGATACAAAAAGATTATGCTACTAGGAAAATGCATGTCATGTACACCTCCTTAGACATCCTAAAGTATAAAAAAACTATTTTTATATAACTTGGATACATACTATTTGTTGGCTATTATCAATTTAGTGATTTGTTACATTGATGTCATTTTAAAAGTAGATCTATTAATGCTTGAATGATGGGAATTTTTTATTCCTCATCATCCATGTTGTGGTCCCTTCCTTTATTTTTCTCTTTTCAAATGAATGTGTTAGGATGGTTGGGTAATTCTTACTACACCCCACTGACACGAATATGACATAAATACAAACACAATCACATAGACACAGCATTGATTTTGGTGTGTCCTAGTGTAATTTGGAGAATATATCATATCAGACACAATGTGACATAGACACTGCAAATTCCCGAAGGGTCTGCACTTCCTAATTACTTAGACCAATCCCCCCCCCCCCCCCCCCCCCCCCCCAATATAAAACAGTTAACTGAGGGGAAGTTTGGAAAAAAAATAATGAAGATAAAATTTGTTTTACCATGTCATGTCAGCACCGAACACATATCCATATGCCGCGCCAAGCACGGGAGTATCCGTGTCGCCTGGTTTCGGATAGGCGGCACCTACATTGTAAATATTTTTTATTATCTCAATACATCTATTGGAAACTAGTTTCTCCTCCACAACCCGACTTGGTTCCATAAAATTTCACCATCCTCCATACATGCCTAGTACAAAAGTACAACAATAATGCTTTTACGCCAAAATTTTAGCTGGCCTATTTGAATCAATTTTTCCTCTGTTAACTAATAAGCAATATCCTTCTTTACACCCTCAATCCAAGTTCGCTTAGTCCTACCCCTACCTCTACAAGCTCCTTTAACTAATATATCAGTGCATCTATTGGTCTGTGGCTAGGAAGCAGTAGCACCGACAATCAAAAAAAATGTGGGTTGTAGTGTCGGACAAGCACAGGACGCAATCCGGACACTTCCAAAATACACACTGACATCAAAAAAAAAGGTGTAGTGTCCCCGTGTCCTTGTCGCATAGGAACGTATCCGAGTCTGTAAGACCATTTTCTCTCCTCTCGTCCTCGATGGGCGCCGCCTCCGACTTCCCCCAAATGAACTCACTTCCCCCGAAACCACGGAACAACTAACACAAAACTACATGTACACAATTTTGATTTCTTTACATACATTACTAGCTTAGTGACTTCAGATTGCTATATCGAAATGGTAAACATCACATTATAGATCGTCCAAGGACTTGAGTTGCAAATTATGCGATTGTTCCGTACTTAATTGCAAGAAGGAAAATTAGGGCTTTACCAGCGATGACTAGACGATCGCAGGAGTTCTTGATGGTCTGGAACTGGGCTAGGTAACTCGCCATCGGAGGAAGAAGAGGAGGGGTGTGATCAGTGGAGAAGGACTTCCATGGAGAGGGAGAGATCTCGAGATCTGATCGGAAGTTGGGGGAAGTTGGGAAGTGAGGGGGCGATGGAGAAATAGATCTGCGGACTGACGAGACTCTACTGACAGAGTCCGGCTACGGTCGTGAAGTGGTCATCTAGTGTTAGTTTCAATTCTTTTCACAACGGTCCCTGAGCTGGGATGAAATAGTATGTAAAATGGCAATATGTGTAAATTGTTGAATTTGTGAATTCTTGGTTGATACTCGCTAGTGCCCTCTCTAACGCTAAAGATGGGTTAGTTGACTGTTGCCACTTCTGGTTCACGGTATCATAGAACTAAAAGAAAATATATATTTATTTTCTATATTTTGATAGCAAAAGAAAAGAGAACGAAAGAAAAGTGATTCTCAATAATAAAAAAATTGTTCCCTCCACCCACCAAATGATGCACTTTTTCACATTTAACTAATCATTTTTTTCTCCCAATTTTTTTAACATTTTCAAACATAGAAAAAAAAATCGATAGAAATTGTAATTTTTAATAGGAACGAAAATACCAATGAATTAATTTCCTTTTATTTCCTTTCCGCAAACCAAGTAATTTCAATTTTTATTTGGAAAACTATTTTTTTTTAGTTAATATCTGCAAAACTTAAGTTTTAGTCACTCCTTATATATATATTTTTTCGCTGAGTGACTAAAACTTAAATTTTTCGAACATTCAATAACTAAAAGTACGCTTTTATTCTTACAACATCGATGGTGTCCATAATCTCTACTTACAACTATTGATAGCTGACATATATTCATCACGACACTATTTCTTAGTGAAAATCGTGACAATCATTTACTACAAAAAGTATTTATAAAATATAAGTTCTTAATTTAAGTGAGAATTTCCACACGACAACTAATACAAAATTTTCTTATTTGTTTTAGGGGACCTTAAGCACGTAAAAAAAGAAGAAGAAGAAGAAGAAATCTATAATATTATTAGAAAATTATATACAAATTAAAAATATGTTAAAAAATTTAAATCTAATTTGACTATATTTTAACTATTATTTATTATAAATATAATTTTATAAATTTTTATATGTGTTTAGTTAGATACATTTACTTAGTTTAAATGCTAAATATATTTTAGATAGTTAAAAGGATTTTATATTTTTAATGTGAGGAGAGAACTACCGTAATAAATTTTTTTTAAATAATTTGTGATGATATACATATGGCTAGACGGCTCACTTTTGAACCATTTCTAAGCCGCATTGTATAGTAAGAAGATAAATTCTTAATGTAAGTGAGAATTTCCACACTGACTACTAATACCATATTTTCTTATTACTTTTAAGGAAGAAAAAATTAAGTACAATCCCACAAAACAAAATTTAAAATTAAGATTTTGGGACCATCTTTCATTTCCAAAAACATTAGAACCACCCAAAGGAAACTTCCTTTGGTGCACTACTGCATAGATAGTAATGGACTATTGAACAATCAACCGATCTAATTGAATTGCCACCAAACACATTAATTTCCATTACCAATCAGACCTTCTTTGCCGTATTAGTGGTACTTGCCCAACATGCCGATCGACCCAAAAGTTTTATAATTAAGAACCGACTAAAACTTCGTTATTAACTTAATTTATTTCTTTTTTTTTACAAATATTTCTTCTTAGACAAAAAATGGGATCAATATTCAGGGAGATATCATTGATCGTGATGTAACACGACAAATCCGATTCAAATGTGCTATTTAGTTTCGGAGTATACTATAATATATATAAAAATGTGTTGTGTCTTTGTATTATTCATAATAGGATTTTAATTTCGTCATAACAATTAACTTGGTGGGCTGTCAAAAATAAAAACATAAACGTAAATTTTGAATATTATTCAAGACTTTTAAACTAAAAAAAAACTTAAAGTTTTGTGACTTTAGTCACCGACTCATTGACTTGGATGACTTGTGACATTGTCATTTGCTTCTATCGTGATCTTAGAAGTCACACAATCCTCCTAATGGGAGTTTTGATGCAAACGACTTCATGAACATCGTGCATCGTCATATGTCTCTCGTCTCTGACGTATTGTTTAATGATTGCAATTCAAGAGTCTCATAGCCGTCTTAGAACATTTTTGGGCCTTAGACAAATTAAGAAAAGGAGATGATTACTCCCCTTAATTCATGGAATCAATTAAATAATTAATAAAATGAGATGATGGTTGTTCTTCTTAAATCATGGGATCCTTAGGCCTTAGGTCAATTAAATAATTAAGGAGATAAATTTTTTTTCAAATATATTTATATATAACACACACACACACACACACATATATATATATATATATATATATATATATATATATATATATAGTGTGTAAAATAAATAAAAAAATATATATATGATCACAACCGTTCAAATCAATAGTTAAGATTATATAACTTAAATAAGTCCAACAGTTGTGATCATAAAAAATATTGGAGATAAAAAAAATGCAGAGATGCCGAACCCTCCTCTATATATATGCTACCTGGCTTACTACTACTATTGCAAGAACATGCAAGGATTAAAGAGGTGGAATGTCTGTTGCAAATTTTTGTTTCTTTTAGTAAGGTCAGTTTACTTGACTTTACTTGCTACTTACTATGGGACGGGAAAAAAAAAAATTTAGTTGTCCTAATGACCAACAGTAAAGATCTCTTTGGAAGGGTGAAAGCATGATGGAAGTACCTTGAAAGTGGCACTTTCGTTGCAACTGTTCCTGCATCGATGGAGTTTTCGTGTTTGGGTTGACATTGGACAGCTCCATTGCAAACGGAAGCGGATGTGATATAACATTTCATTATAACTGAAAGTATTATTTCTTCATTTCTCAGTTGCAGCAAAACTGTATTGCAACTCCATTGCAAGTGCAAGTGTCTGTTCTCTCAATTTTTTTAATTCTCAACTACACTTTCATGTTGCCATAAAAAAAATTTGTTGAAAGTGATACATTTACAAGGGAAAAAAAAAACTATGTATACAAACATATTTTTGAAAGTGATCTATTTACACTTTTATTGTAAGTGCACTATATTATAATATATTAGAATTGATATTTTTTTTAATGTCGGTTCGACTCGGTTAGGTTCGGTTCGATCCGGTCCGGCCCAAAACTGTTTTTCGAATTGGATTGGGTTTCCCGTTACGCTGCTACATGATTCATTTATTGGATGCTATACGGCTGTTCTTCCTTGGCGAAGAAAGGAAGAAAATGCAGAGAGCGAGAGCGCATGTTACTAATACACAAAATCAGGTTCCTTCTCTCTCTAATATCCTTTTGTTAATAGCATTTCCATTTGTGGGACAGATTCCCTCGTCTCTGTGCACGTGATTAAGGCGTACGGAAGTGGCAGTTAGGCTACTTGGCTTGCACGGGTGGGGGGACGGGACGGGAGGGTGGCCAAACCAAAGAAATTCACATCATGTGTTTATAGTGTTCCCAACCGAGATTGCTTTAGTACCTTCCTCTCTAAATATTTTAAAATATAAAACTACAAATTATTCTCTTGTTTTGTTTCATTGTTTGTCTTAGTTTTGTGGCATCAAAACCTTAACTTCCCTGTACATATAGGTAGATGTTATGGTTAATTGCTTATAACACGTCATAAAAGATTTCTTTCACAACCAACCTAAAGTTAGTAACTTAGTAAAGCTTATTTTGTAGCTAAATATTATATTTTAAAATCAAATATTACTGTGTTGGATCGGTCCGGAAGGATGGATTGTGTTAGCCGAAAATAGTTTTGGCTGTCCTTTGTTCCTATTAAAAATATATAAATTTATGTTGGATTTTGACTGGATCTATTCCAATAAAACCAAATGGTATTGACGAATGTCCTATATAGTAGGTAGTCCAGATCATAATGTTTTGAAATAAATAATGTATGTTCTTCTTTATAAGACTATTTTGTCCCTAAAATTAAGACTATTTTATTTTCTAAAATTATATTACTTCTCTTAAAAGAAAACAAAATAACAAGTCATAATCTTAGTCATTGATATTGTAATTCGACCTCTTCTTGTCGGAGGTTGTGTTGTCTCCCTTATAACAATTAGGTCTCGTTTGGTTTAAAAAAGGAAATAAAATCAATTTATTGTTCTTTCTTTTCCTTTGAAAAAATTGTAATTTTTATTCATTTTTTTTCGGTGTTAGGAAAGACCAATAAATTTTGGAGAAAAAGAAATTCCTATAGGATGGAAAAATAAATCCTTGGGTGGTTGGAGAAACCATTTTTCTCCCTAATTTTTTTTCTTACACTGTGTTTTGAAACTTTTGTGGGGAGTGAAAGAAAAATCTGAGAGGAAAGAAAATTGAGGGGAGTAAAATGGAAGTAAGTTAATTTTTACTCCCCTTATTTGGATGAACAAAAGGTAGGAGAAGGAAAAGTTTACAATAATTTTTTTTTTTTTTTAATAGAGATATAATTACTATTTAATTCTTGATATTTTTAAATCATCATTTATATATACCTTTTTGAGGGGTAGTTGGGTCAATTCTTCCAAAATATTCCGATCTCTCACCATTTTTCTTTTCCACTTTTTTGAGGAGAATTTTTAATGGGACTCACATAATTTTTTTCCTGAAATTTTTTTCCCCCATTTTCTCTCTTCCTTCCAAGACACCATAACTTTTAATTTTTCTCTCACTTTCCACTAAACTTTTTTCTTCCTCCCATTTTCCTCTAAACTTTTTTTTTCCTCCCATTTTCAAACAGCACATCAAGGAATCAGTTTCCTTTTCTCCTCATTTTCTTTGGCTTCCAAACATAAGAAATAAATGACTTTTCTTTTCCATTGTCTTGATTCTGCGAACCAAATGAGACCTTAAGGTTACGAGACGTAAGGAGTAATGCGATACTGTAGTATATATATATATATATATATATATATATATATATATATATATATATAAAAGAATATTTTTAAATTTTTTATGATCTACTACCAGAAAAAAATTCAATAATCCAGAATATTCAATTACAATAAAATGAGAAAAAATAAATCTTGGACAGACCCCAGTAGATGAATACACGTTCTAGTATCTCGTATTAAAAATAACTCTACCATGTTTTTTTTTTCTAAATTAGCTTTACTTGTACAAGTTGGTCCAAGTAGTAAGCAAGTAAGGAATAGTTAATTTGCCACCCCCCTCCTCATTTAATGGAATGAACTCACACCGACTAGCATAGCAGCAGCATTAACCTGCCTCCACCTACAAGCAAAGCTAGCCACCTCCTACAAAAAGCAGCAGAAATTCCTCGACTTTCTCCACAAACACCTAGCGCTCGTCGCCATCATCATCCTCACCCATGGCCTGCTGCGCGTGGATACCGCACCACCACCAGCAGCAGCAGCGCCACCGCCACCAGAAGATGATGCCATGGGGACTGAGCTTCGTCCTTTCTTTACTGAGGAGGAGGAGGAGAAGAAAAGGAGACTTGATCAGTAACAACAACAACAGGTCGTGGCTACTGGCTGCTGAGGAAGGGGAGAGACACGAGGAGGAGGAGGAGGAGGAGGAGGAGGAGGAGGAGGAGGAGGAGATGGTTTCGCATTCGGTCCACTCCTCGTTCCGCTTCAGCTTCGGCTCGCAGGCCGACGCGGAGGAGGCCGGGCTGCGCCCGCCGGCCGCGGTGGTGCTGCTGGTGAATTTGGAGGACGGGGCGGAGGAGGAGGAGGATGAGGTGAAGGCGGAGGGGAGGAAGTGGGCGAAGTTGCAGTCTCTGGAGAGGAGCATCTCGCCGGTGTCCGGGAGCCTCGTCCGGTTCAGTTACTCCCAGATCCGGTCCGCCACCCAGGACTTCAGCAGAGGTATAATTCGCATACTAAGTCATCAATTTAACTACTACGAAATGCTTGTTTTGTAAGAAAATGCTAAAAATGTTGTTTGTTATTGACACTTTTCTATTCAAATTTGTGTGCAATAATAGGTTGTATTTGGCAAGATAATTGACAAGCGAAGTCGTAGATATTATGATCAGCTTTTTATTTCCTGCGGGTTCTTTTTAGTTATATGGATCACAAGTTTAATGCGAGTTAGCAAGGTTCTTTTGCAAGAAATATGAAATATTAGGGAGGCATATTCATATCTAGGTATCTGATTGGCCTGGTTTGGCACAGAATAGATCCTTACTGGGGAGTACATATGTTAGTCTGAATCTTTTGAGAGTGTCAGGACATAAAACTTGCTGTGGTCACATATGCAACAACACATGCAATGTTTTCTTCATTCGTCAGGGTGAACGACATCCATTGGACCTTGTGGACCACTGGCAATGTTGTATAATACCAGTTTAGGATAGAAAGTTGTGGTTTGTTACTCATATAATCTGGTTGGCGATGAGACATGTCGGCACACTCGTGCTTGTTCGCAATTCTTTCAACCGAGTTGCATCACGAATTTATGCAAGTACTAACAAAGGGATACCTCATTTTATCTGAAACAGTGATCACGATTGAAAAATTGAAATGACAATCAAGAGATACCTACCAAATCAATGAGTAGGTTTGAAACCACAGCCGATGTACAAATCCACACAATTTTCTGGAATCCACATTGATTTGGGTACACTCATAAATTTATTGATATGAAAGAAATCAATGTTAACAGTAGTTAGAAGGCTTTTATTTATCGTCTCCATAGGATTTTCCTGAATTTTAAAGCGAAAACAAATCAAGCTACATAAAGATCAAATCTCAATCAAATTCTAATGCAACTAAAACAAAATGTTGTCCTAAAAATATTGACCAAAGGTAACCAAAAACCAATTTTGTAACTTCTGCTTGTCATATATTTTTTGGGACTAAATTCTGTAAATAATCCTATTTTGACTACAAATTCGAAGCCAAAGATGTCCAAATTAGGAAAACCAATAGTCACATTTTTTCTGCCTTAATAGTTTGGAAATCTATGTCGAAAATCTGATTCCGAAGGAGTAGAGTTCTGGTATGGTCTGATTCTTCCTTATTCTGCAGCTGGTTCTCCGCCAATGTCTCAAGCAAGATCATAAGTGTTTACCTTCATCATGTTAGTATTTGGAAAGTTGTTGGACCCTTGGAGAAGTCAACCAGTAGGTGATAGTGGTGTACTTGTACCCGAATGACTTAAAGGGGAATCCTCTTGTTATATCATGCACAATCTATATTTATAATTGTTGGTGTTTTCCACTTTGCTTTCGGAGTTTTAGTTCCACATCGGAAAACCACCATTGTGTATATCTCAATATATAGCTTTGTTTAGTATTGGTATATGCACTTGGGGTGGTGGCCCATGTGGGTTGACTTTCCTAGAGGGATTAAGTGTGAACCCCATTATGACAATCTTTATTTTGTCACCACCTTTGGGAAGCTTCCCTTAGGAGCTAAGTCCCGAAGGGGCTTAGCGACTCGGACTCGGACTCGGGCTCGGGCTCGGGCTCAAGGGTGCAAAGTGTCGCACTTAGCACGTCAGCATCGTCGTATGGCGTTCATGCGCTCTTTTTATGCACGAGTTGCATGCACGGTCGCATTCGTCCAGGCGCTATGCGGCCAAGGAGCTATGCGGCCAGCGAGTTCAGGGGACCAGGTTGACTGTTGGCAGCGCATACGGCGCATAGTTATTCGTGTTGTCCGGATAATGCGGCGCATGCGACATGGGGGTGTCGGTGCACAGTGACTGTTGCTTTCGGTGTTGACGGCGCAGCTCTGTGCAGCGTGACCGGCGGCGGCGATGCACGTGGCTTCGGCGCCGCATGCGGCTACGGCTACGCATGCGGTTTGGAGTAGGATGACGCATATGCGGCCTGAGCTTAGCTCAGGCCGCATATGTGCTGATTTTCTCTTTATTAATTCATTTGAAGGAGAGAAGAATTCCAAGTTTTACCAGAAAATCCGGGAGCACCAGAGCTTTATGCGGCCACAGTGTGCACCCTTCATCAAAGTGAATTTCGAGTGATCCGAAGGTGACTTAGAGCATTCCAGAAGTTTCGTGTGAACTTGCTGGATCCTGGGGGCAGTTCGTCATATAGCGCGAATCTTGCCTTGAGAATTGGTGATTTTGATCACCCCAGCAGGAGTTTCTCTTTGTTTTTTCTTTTCTTGTTCCTGTTCCTTCTCGTTGTAGCGTCTGCGAACGTAAAGAGAAGAACAATTTTCTGATTCTTGTTGTATTTGTATTTTCTTTGGTTTGTCAGTTTGTTACCCGTTCGTGGTTTAGTGCTGCTGTGAAGTTGTGTGTTCTTGTAGAGGGACTTTCGAGTGACTCACAATGCACCAACTTTTGTAGAGACGAACTCTTGTGTGAGTCTCTACTTTGTGGACCTCCTCTACTTTGCTCTGACTTCGGGACTAACAATCTCAAGGCAAGATCCGAGTTAGAATAAACAACCGCTCAAACCTTCTCGATACTAGCTTTCACAAGCTTGAGAAGTTTGATGGCGAACACTACAACATTTGGAAGAGGAAGATCTCCTTGAATCTCCGTCTTATCAAAGTTGCTTATGTGTTGGTTGATCCTGAACCTACCATTCCCGAAGATGGAGGAGAGCTTGCAGTTAGTGTGGCACATGACGCGCACTCCAAGTGGAAGGAAGACAACGACCTCTGCAGGTTGTTGATTCTCAATGCTATGAATGACTCGATGGCAGAGTCCTACAACAAGAAGGAGAAGACAAGAGATATCTGAGAATCTCTTGAGAAGCACTACAAAACTGACGGAAAAATGTCTAAAATCCTTCTCGTCGAGAAGTTCTTCACTTTGCAATTTGAGGACGAGAATGTGATGTTACCACAAGTTAAGGAACTTTTGAAGATGCAGCAGAAACTGGAGGAAGAGGACATGAAGCAGGAAGACAAATTTATGGTGGGGGCTATCGTCACCAAACCTCCTCCAGGCTGAATCAGGTTCAAGACTGACTTGTACCGTAAAAAGATGGAGATCCAGCTCGAAGATCTTTTTCGCTGGATTCACATTGAAGATGAAGCCGGGGGCAACTGAAGTTTGACTCCTTGTCCAAACAGTTGGCTAAGGCCAACATGGTACATGCTAGTAACTCTAAATGGAAGTAGAAATTTTCCTACAAGAAGGAGAAGAAGGACTTCAACCAGCTGAAGGTGAAGTCGGCTCAGTTCAAGCCAAAGCCGAAGACTGTTGTGACATACTACAACTGTGACAAGAAGAGTCACTACAAGAGCGACTGCAGGTCGAAGCCTAAACCGAAAGTGCAATGTGAGCTTAACCTAGTTGCTATGATTACGCAGGTTGAGTCATATGACGTGGACACTGATTGGTGGGTGGACACTGGTGTATCTTGCGACGTGTGCTCTAAGAAGGAGTTGTTCGTCAAGTACGAGCCAACCTCTGAGAAAGTTTCGATGGCGGATAAGTCTCAAGTTGCAGTACTGGGGATCGGGATGGTAGTGCTGAAGCTGACGTCTGGAAAGTCACTTACACTGGAGAATGTGAAGCACGTACCAATGATCACCAAGAATCTGGTTTCTGGGAGTATGCTGTGCAAGGCGTGCCTGAGGATGGATATCAATGCCGGTCAGATGGTGATATCCTATAAGGGAACATACTTCGGAAAAGCTTTTTGTACCGAAGGGATGTTTAAACTGCAGCTTGTAACTCCTTCTGTTTGTATCAATGCAGTCTCTACTTCTGGTTATTCTCTTGAGTTGTGGCATAATAGACTAGGACATGTACATTGTAAACGCATTAACAAGATGTCTAGTCTAGGCCTTATCTCCAAATGTGGGGGTAAGGAGGGAGAAATGTGAAGTCTGTGCGCAGACGAAGATCGTCAGGAAGCCGTTCAGAAGAGTGAACCGAAGCACAGATCTTCTGGAGTTGGTACACTTAGATATCTGTGACTTCAAGCAATTTTCCACAAAAGCGGGAATGAAGTATTTCATCACTTTCATTGACGATTTCTCGAAATACGCGTTCGTATATCTTCTCAAGTCGAAAGACGAAGCGTTCGAGAAGTTCAAGGACTTAAAGGCTGAAGCAGAACGTCAAACCGGTCAACAACTCAAAAGACTCAGAAGCGATCGAGGCAAAGAATATCGTTCCTTGAAATTCGTATCGTTCTGCAAAGAATATGGAATTGTCAATGAAACTACTGTTCCGTATTCTCCCCAATCTAATGGTGTAGCAGAAAGGAAGAACATGACGCTGACAGAGATAATGAACTCTATATTGCTGACAACAGGACTTCCAAAGTGCTTCTGGGAAGAAGCAGCGCTTACGACTACGTTTATTCTGAATAGAGTACCGTTCGCGACATCTGACATTACTCCTCATGAACTCTGGTTCAAGGTCAGACCCAACTTGAATGTCATTCGAGTGTGGGAGTGTCTGGCGTATGTGAAGCTTCCATACCTCAAGATTCAGAAGCTGGAAACGAGAACTGCGAAGACCATATTTCTAGGCTATGCTGATAAGAGTGATGTTCGGAGGTTCCTTGATATCGAATCTAATTATATAATAGAATCTCGCGACGCAAAATTCTTTGAAGACAAGTTTGCTAGGCAAAGGAATATTGTTCTTGCGGATGTCCCGAAAAATGCTGCTAGCACAGACGAGACAAGTACCTCTCAGAGAGAAGTAGTCCAAGAAGAAGTTGTCGTTGATGAGACAACATTTGAACCAGAACCCGCTGAGCCGAGAGCAAAGCGAGTGAGGAGGCCGAAGGACTTCGGAGAATACTTTCTTACCTATCATGTGGAATCTGATCCGCTTACCTATGATGAGGCAATGAAGACCAGAGATGCTATTTTCTGGAAAGAGGCTATCCATGACGAGTTTGACCCGATAATTTCTAATAATACTTGAAAGTTAGTCGATCTGCCTGAAGGAGCCAAACCCATCGGATGCAAGTGGATCTTTAAGAAGAAGATGAAAGCAGACGGAACTGTTGACAAGTTCAAGGCCAGGCTTATGGTCAAGGAATTTTCTCATATACATGGGGTTGACTACTTCGACACCTATGCTCCCGTTGCACGGATGACTATTGTCAGGATGATGATTGCTCTAGGTGCTATTCACAGAATGGTGATTCATCAGATGAACGTCAAGATAACACTTCTGAATGGTGAACTGACTGGGGAGATTTACATGCAGCAACAAGAAGGGTTTGTCGTCAAAGGTCTTGAAGATAAAGTTTGCAAACTGATAAAATCTCTGTATGGTCTGAAGCAATCTCCCAAATTGTGGCACGAGAAGTTTGACAAAGTTATCAGATCAAATGGCTACAAGGTTAGCGAAACTGATAAGTGTGTGTACACGTAGTTCGCTGGTGATAGAGGTGTCATCGTTTGTCTCTATGTGGACGACATGCTAATCCTAGGCACGGATGGAGAATGTGTCACTAAAATAAAGATGTTTCTCTCGCCTAAATTCAGTATGAAGGACATGGGAGATGCATATGTCATTCTTGGGATTAAGATAATCCGGACGGAAGCTTGACTTGCTCTATCACAAGCTCACTACGTGGAGAAGATGCTCACACGATATGGATATCAGGATCTTCCTGGAATCGATACTCCATATAGATGTGATATAGATGTGACAAGAAACTGAAGCCTAACCCAGGAAAAAGCGTCAGACAGTTGGAGTATTCTAGCGTCATCGGGAGCTTGATGTATGCTATAAATGCCACTAGGCCTGACATTGCTTTTGCTGTGGGGATGCTAAGTAGATTCACGAGTAACCCAGGTGTTGAACACTGGAAAGCTGTGAAGACGGTGATGAGATACCTCAAGAAGACTCAGAAGTTTGCACTTTACTACAGCTGAGATCTAGCAGTGGTAGAATGCTTCAGTGATGCTGGTTGGTGCTTAGAAGAAGAGAGCGAGAGATTCACAGGAGGATATGTTTTCTCAATGGAAGGAGCTGTCATATCGAGGAAGTCGAAGAAGCAGACTATGCTATCACGCTCATCGATGGAGTCTAAGTTTTATGCACTTGCAGATGAAGCAGAACGGCTTCGGGAGCTCATGTACGATCTTCCAATGGTTGGTGTGCAGATTCCGGCTGTACCGATATACTGCGACAATCAGGCAGCTGTAGCAGTAGCATCTAATAATCTCTTCAATGGAAAGAAGAGAACTGTGCTGCTTCGGCACAGAGCACTGAACAATCTCATCAAGACTAGTGTCATTGCAGTGGTGGATGTTCGGAGTCAGGAGAACCTGACAGATCTGTTCACTAAAGGTCTCAAGCGCCAGCTAGTCGAAGACACATCAGGTAAAATGGGCTTGCAGGACCTCTGATATTGTGTCTTTGTAATCATATCATTAAGATTTATGCTATTAGTTCAAAGAGAAATCTACTAAGCATCTAGCTTTTGGTTCAAGGGAGGACCACTGACTGAAAAAATATCAGGTACAGTGGGTAGTCCTTATGGACAATGCGGGATACGTACCCGAAACCACTGTAGTCTACTTTTTTGTTTTATAGAACAATTCCTGTGTAATGTTGGCTTCGACGTCTTAATGAGTTCTCGGACAGAGTGAATGTCCGACATGTGCTGTAAGAAGCACGTGTAGTTCAGCACTACAAGGAACTTGACGTACCTCTGGTGTACCAGTTATCGTGCCCACGGTAAACGCTGGGTAGCCAAGTGCGGAGCGGATAACTACTGAAAGCATCTAAGTAGTAAGCCCACCCCAAGATGAGTGCTCTCCTATTCCGACTTCCCCAGAGCCTCCGGTAGCACAGCCGAGACTGCGACGGGTTCTCTGCCCCTGTGGGGATGGAGCGACAGAAGTATTGAGAATCCAAGATAAGGTCACGGCGAGACGAGCCGTTTATCATTACGGTAGGTGTCAAGTGGAAGTGCAGTGATGTATGCAGCTGAGGCATCCTAACAGACCGAGAGATTTGAACCTTGTTCCTACACGACCTGATCAATTCGATCAGGCACTCGCCATCTATTTTCATTGTTCAACTGTTTGACAACATGAAAAACCAAAAGCTCTGCCCTCCCTCTCTATCTATCTAAGAGATGGAAGGGCGGAACTACGAACCAATGCATCCCTTCAAGAAGAAGGTTAATGGACCTATGTTCCAGAGTCGGCGCCTCCGACTCATCCTTGTCCAGTGAGGGCCAATTAACAGTACGGCATCAATGAGCAAGAATAAAGAAAAGTGGGTCCAAAGACAAATAGATATTGACACATGAGATAGTCAAAGAAATTGACGTTCTCATGTTTGACTTTTTCCTTTTTGTTTGCGATCGGAAGACGAACTACAGTGGTGTGACACCACGATGAGATAAAAGATGTAAAATCTCGGTTGCGAGCCATGTCACAGCGGCAGTAGCACCGCAAATAGGCATGTAGCCTAATGCTAAAAATGTAGAGAGTTGTAGCACGACACTACTAAGAGGCCTGTGACCTCATGCTACAGTGGGTGACACCACATGAGGTAGTTAATCTCGGCTACGAGCCATGTCACAGCGGCGTAGCACCGCACGGAAGCGCAAGGCTTCATGCTGGGATGTAGTACAACACTACTAAGAGGCTAGTAACCTCATGCTACTGTGGGTGACACTACATGAGGTAGTTAACCTCGGCTACGAGCCATGTCATAGCGGTGTAGCACCACACGGAAGCACAATGCTTCATGCTGAAAAATATTAAACTCTCTTGAAAGGACTCACTTAAGTGTATGGAAAGAGATATAGGCCGTCTCTTGAGGGTAAACTTGTAGACACCCAAGATACATAAACCGAAACCAGGTCAACACAGAGCCTTTAATGTGCGACCGGAGGCACAACTGATGTCATGCGAGTGGGAAGAACAACAACTATGGTTCAGAATTCAAGGCGTAGTCCATTCTGGTATCATACTGTTGTTTGACCCATGCGGGAAGATTCAAGTCGTGGGCGACATCTATCCTAATGCACGATGGACAGTCACTGTGAGGAACGCTCGACCATATATTGTGATATATGTGGAGGATTGTTGGTGTTTTTCACTTTGCTTTGGGAGTTTTAGTCCCACATCGAAAAACCACCATTGTGTATATCTCAATATATAGCTTTGTTTAGTATTGATATATGCACATGGGGTGATGGCCCATTCGGGTTGACTTTCCTAGAGGGATTAAGTGTGAACCCCATTATGACAATATTTATTTTGTCACCACCTTTGGGAAGCTTTCTTTAGGAGCTTAGCGACTTGGACTCGGACTCGGGCGCAAAGTGGCACTTTTTTGGCGCACTTTGCACTTAGCACGTCAGCATCGTCGTATGACGCTGCATGCACAGTTGCTAGCTCGGTCGCATGCGTCCAGGAGCTATGCAGCCAAGGAGTTGTGTCCAGGCGTTATGTGGCGAAGGCGCTATGCGGCAAGGAGCTATGCGTCAAGGCGCTATGCGGTCAGCGAGTTCAGGGGACCAGGTTGATTGTTGGCGGCACATAGTTATCCGTATTGTCCGGATAATGCGGTGCATGCGGCGCGGGGGTGTCGGTGCACAGTGATTGTTGCTTTTGGTGCTTGGCGGCGTAGCTCTGTGCAGCGTGACCGGCGGCGACGGCGACGCATGCGGCTTAGGCACGGCATGCGACTACGGCTACGCATGCGGCTTGGTGTCGGATGACGCATATGCCCCATGAGCTTTCTCAGGCCGCATATGTGCTGATTTTCTCTTTATTAAGAGTGGCTCCTCTTTCATTTGAAGGAGAGAATAATTCCAAGTTTCACCAGAAAATCCGAAGCACCAGAGCCTTATGCGGCCACAGTGTGTTCCCTTCCTCAAAGTGAATTCCGAGTGATCCGAAGGTGACTTAGAGCGTTCCAGAAGTTCTCGTGTGAACTTGCTGAATCCTGGGGGCAGTTCGTCTGCCTTGAGAACCGGTGGTTGTGATCACCCCAACATGAGTTGTCACGCCCCAGTCCCAAAATGCCGAGGGACTGGAGATGCGTGGCAATGGCCAGCAGCACGCACCGATGGACAACCCAATTTAATGGATCCATCAGGGCATGCTTAAGCTGTAGTCTAGCAGTATATTGTACAAGTCTCAGGTATTTCTAATCTCATCCACAGGGTAAACACATATTAAATGCCAGAAATAATGCAATGGAAATAAATATGCAATATCAAATAAGGTTATCTCGGGAAACAAATCCGAGAAATATTCTGTTACATTTAAGGAAAAATAGACAGGAATGGAAATGCTGAAAATGTAAATACTGTGTAGTTGAAGCCGGTGCTCAGGAGAAATCTTCGGCCACTACTTCGTCCTCTGTTCCTTGTTCTGCTCCAAGGAGTGCTCCGGTACCGTACACCTCTGGGTAGTTCTCTTCAGCTGTACCTGGGGACATAATCCGGATCCAGGTCCTCAGGGGACAGCAAGGTACAGAAAATACAAGCCAAAATAAATATGGTGCAGCAGATAAAATAATCATCAGGGTAAACTAAGTAACCAACTATGTGATATGCAATATGAGAGCAGCACTAGAACTCAGGCTGAAGCCACTACAAGCTCTGTGTCGGGGAGCCGGTAGCGGCAATAACTATGAACTACACTATGATATATACTATGTTTTATATATATTATCAGCCTGTAGTCTGTGTGTCTCTCCCCACCCAATGAAATCTCACGTCTCATGTGTCACGACCCGCACCCGGATATTCGGGCACAAGTGCGTGGGCACGTCCAGCCTACGCCGCAGTGTCGGCGGTAGTACGCTGTCTAGGGCATAATCACAGGTAATATAAAGTCTATCTCATCCACAAAAGTAAAATAGACAAGGAAAATAACAGAAAAAAAGGAATGCTGAGATTTCATAATATTTAATCTGTGACAACCAATCCACAGTTAATACAAGCCAGAAGATAAATCGGGGACAAACCCGAGTATATGCTGAAAGGAAGTAAATAAGTAGCTACTGCTAACTAATCCACAGAAATAGCCTCCTGAGTGGGAACTGGCTCCTCATACTGTGTTACCTGCTAACTCATAGGGATCATAATAGGTGGGGGCAAGGTTCTCATCATCGCCTAAATCAACGGATCCAGTCAGGAAAGGAGCAGAGTACACAATGCACATCAAGATTAAAACTAAATATTTATGACAATTAGATTGAGCATCATATTGAGAAAATTGCATAAAAGAAACATCAATATCTCAGAGTTAATGCTATACACAGGAATATGAGAAAGCAGGAATAAATGTGACAGGAAATGAAACTACAACAGTCAACAAGAGCCATAACTAGACAAGAAGCTATGTGTGTGAACATGTGTATTTAGAATACCTAGTTGGCATGTAGGGGTCTATAAGGTTAAACCGGCCGTCATAGACGGCTATTAATCACGAATAATCGAGATCCGGCTGATGGACAGTCGTGTACCAACAACTATTAATCATGGCAAGAGTCAGGGTAAGCTACATGCCTTTCAGTATTCTCCCACCCGACATGAAAAACAAAACATAAACTCCAATATTCAAGACATGAAATTCAACATTTCTAACACTAGGTGTAAACATCAAGGGTACATGTAAGGCAGGGAATTAACTATCACAATATAAAGATTAAACTTGAAGTGCAGGTATTTGCCTGTTTGTTTGGATCCGATTAATATTGGCTCTCGGGGAAAATTCCAGAGATGAGTCCAAAAGCTGAAATAGACATTACCATCATGCTCAGAAGATGTCAAATAGCTAGAAACGCCTGTCCTTGGGTCCAATTTGGAGACAAGGGCAAAAACGGCAGTTTCGGGTCAAAACGGGGTCCGCCGGTGGGCCCGCTTTGCACCGAAAAACGTGTCCGGGTCAAAGGTCTCCAAATTCACCAAACTTAGTGTCAACAGGTCAGGAACGCTGATACGAACCCAACGGAACTTCCAGATTTGGATTCCGATGAGCCGAACACAAAATCGCCCGTCGAGCGGGGCCTGTGGGGCCCACGACACGCGATTTCGTCAACGTTCTCAGAATCGAACCAAACTTGACCCACAGGACCAGCGTATCGCTACGAGTCCGATGGCGCAAGTTTCGTCTCGATCTGACGAGTGTACAAGAAGTTAGGGTGAATTGCAGAAAAGGCGGATACGGGGCGGTGTCCGCGGATACGCGTTGATTCCGGTGTGCACGCACACCCGAATCAGCTTCCACGAAAACTCACACGTCCGTATCGACGATGCGTACGTATCTGTGAAGACCGCACGCGACCAAGTCGTCCCGTTTGGCGAGGCGGACTCAGTTCCGGGGTGAAACAGGGTCTGGTTTTTCCTGTTTTTGGATCGCGGTGTGCGATCACCACAGGACGCGGTGCCGCGAACAGTTTGTCCGGACACCGAGAGGGTCATACAGGCTTCGCGTAGGGATTTACAGAATCGAAAACGGAGATCAGGGTTGCAAGATACGAGTACCTGAAGGGGACTGAGAAATCGGGGTTCTGAACCGTGTCCGACACGCGAGCTCGTGTCCTGGACGTGTCCTGTGCTGTGAATCCCGTGTCAGGGGCTGTGTCCGCGTGCGGGTGCTGCTGGAGGACACGCCGGAGGCTGGCGAGGTCGGGCCGGGGCTGCGGCGGCTCAGGCGAGGTCGTCCGCGCGGTTCACGGCGGAGCTAGGGGGAGGGGACCGGCGCTGGGGCTGGCTGCGAGGGGTCGAGCCGCTGTGGCGGAGTCTGCCGGCGGAGGAGGGTCTGGGAGGTCTGCGCAGGGGCGGCGCAGGGAGGTGGACGGCGGTCGGGGTCGCCGGAGTTAGGTGGTTAGGGTTAGGGTTTAGGCTAGATGGGGGAAAGGGAGGCGGAGGAGTCAGGCTATATATAGGGGACGAGGGCGAGTCCGGCCGGGCGACGTGGGCGGGAGAGTCGGGGAGGGAGGCGACGTGGGGAGGTTCTCCGGCCACGTCGCCGGAGAACGCGGCGGGCGGCGCGAAGATCGGGTCGTGGGGGAACGGGGAGACTGTGCACGCGGGCGGGTCGGGCTGCGGCGGGTCGGGTTCGGCTGAACCCGACCCGACCCGATAAGAACGGGTGGGCTGGGCAGGTTAGCGGGCTGGGCCGCGGCCCAACGGGCCGGAAAAAATAAAGAAAAAAATAATAAATAATTAATAAATAATAAATAATTAAATAAATAGATAATTAATTAATTAATTAATTAAAATTAGTTTTTAGGCATTTAAAAATATGTCTGAGGCCCAGAAAAATCCAGAAAATTACCCTAAGTCCAGTTTTTCATTTTACACCTAAAAATGTTATTTTCATGATATTTTAATATTATTTATTGCCAATTAAAAATCATTTATTAATTGAAAACCTTGATTTTAATTACAGAAAATTTCCAGAAAATTCCAGAAAATTGGGAAAAATTCAAGATTTAATAATTTGAAAATTCAGGGGGTTTACATCATGTCCACGATGCCTCATGTCCATGTCACGCACGATTATAACTAATGCAGCAAGTCTGATAGCTATGAATCAATTGTTTAAGAATGTAAAGTCTATGTCATAAAACATGTATCCTATACAGAATCACCTTGAATGTCTCAGGAAGACTCTGTCTCATGAAATAGTGTCAAGTGTCCTGGGTTCTGAAGTACTTGGTAAGACAAGTACGAGCATTATCGGGTCTCGATATCCATGTCTATGTGACGTTACACAACCCCGCGTACGGAGTTGGCACCCGACTATGATCGGACACTAAGCACGTCACTCGTTTCCTAGGTTAAGCAGTTAAAACAAGTTTATATTTAATTCCACAAAAATCCATTAAAATACTATGTCAAGAATTACTGAGATTTGGCAAGCTTTACTTGTCCATTATTGCATAATTAAATCCAGAAAATAATTAGCAAGCTGCAGGGTTTGGCAAGGTACACTTGCATGTGGTTCCTGTTCCAATTGCGGCTCTGACTTCAGCTGGAATTGCAGGCGGTACTCCGATTGCTGAAACAAACATCACCATCAGATCCAGAAAATATCAATCAGCTAGAAACGTCTGTCCTTGGGTCCAATTTGGAGACAAGGGCAGAAACGGCAGTTTCGGGCCAAAACGGGGTCCACCGGTGTCCCGCTTTGCACCGAAAAACGCGTCAGGGTCAACGGTCTCCAAATTCACCAAACTCAGTGTCAACAGGTCAGAAACGCTGATACGAACCCAACGGAACTTTCAGAATTGAATTCCGATGAGCCGATCATAAAATCGCCCGTCGAGCGGGGCCTGCGGGGCCCACAACACGCGATTTCGTCAACGTTCTCAGAATCGAACCAAACTTGACCCACAGGACCAGCGTATCGCTACGAGTCCGATGGCGCAAGTTTCGTCTCGATCCGACGTGTGTACACAAAGTTAGGTCGAATTACAGAAAAGTCGGATACGGGGCGATGTCCGCGGATACGCATTGATCCCGGTGTGCACGCACACCCGAATCAGCTTCTGCGAAATCCCACACGTCCGTATCGACGATGCGCACGTATCTGTGAAGACCGCGCGCGACCAAGTCGTCCCGTTTGGCGGGGCGTACTCAGTTCCGGGGTGAAACAGGGTCTGGTTTTTCCTGTTTTTGGATCGCGGTGTGCGATCACCACAGGACGCGATGCCCCGAACAGTTTGTCCGGACACCGAGAGGGTCATACAGGCTTCGCAACGCAATTTGCGGAATCGAAAACGGAGCTACGAGCAAAAAGTTACACGCACCTGAAGGGGACCCGAAAACCGGGGTTCGAGTTGTGTTCGACACGACACGGACACTGTGTCCCGTGTCCGTGTCCGACACAGGGGATACTGTGCTAGGGTTAGGGTTTTCACAGGCGGAGCTGCGGCGGCTGAGGGGCGGCGCTGCGGGGGGGGAGGCCGGCCGGAGGGGGCTCGGGCGGCGCCGGCGAGGCTGGCGGAGGCAGCGCAGGGGCCGGAGGTCGCCGGAGCAGCGGGCGGAGCGGCTGCGGGCTGCTGAAGAGGAGGAAGGAGGAGAGGAAGGCGGTGCTGCTGGCCGGAGGAGGCGGGGGCGAGGGCGGCGAGGCGGTGGCGGCGTCGCGGGGAGTCCGGCGGAGCGGCGAGGTGGCGGTGGCGGTTCGGGTCTGGCCGGAGGGGAGAGGAGCGGGGTTTAAATAGGGTTGGGGGAGCCGGGGGTGGCCGGAAATGGCGGGTGGACGTGGGAGCGAGGCCGGACAGCGCGGCGCGAGGCGGGCGGAGCGCCGGCGGGTGCGGCGGCAGACGCGGCACGGGCTGGGTCGTGGGTGAAGACGGGTCGGCGGGTCGGCTAGCGGGCGGGTCTGACCGACCCGACCCGACCCGCTAGCGGCGCGGGCTGGGCCGGCCCAATGGGCCTAATTGGGCCGGGCTGGGTAATAGTTTTAGGAATTAAATAAATAGATATATAAATAAATAGCTTAATAATTAAATAAATATTTAAATAATAGATAATAGTTTTATGTGATTTAAAAATAGGTCCGGGCCCCGATAAATTCTAAAAAATTTGCCCTAAGTCCAGTTTTTTATTTTACACCCAAAAATATTATTTTCATAATATTTTAATATTGTTTAATATCAATTAAAAATCATTGAATAATTAAAACCCTGTTTTTAAATTACAGAAAATTCCCAGAAAATTCCAGAAAATTGTGAAAAATCCAGTTTTGAAAATTTTGAAAAAATCAGGGGGTTTACAATCTACCCCCCTTAAGAGGATTGCGTCCTCGCAATCAAAGAATAACCGGTCAACAGAGATGACGCGGTCGCAAGCATTGTTCATAAACACATCACAAGATACTTAGGGAATACCATTTCCCTAACAAATTGAAAGTTATACACTTTCCAGGAAAATCTAGTTAAAACTATAACTATTATGAAAACCAGGTTATGATTACAAGTTGCAAATTACTAGGTTGGGGCTGAGGTCACGAACCAATAGGCACGAACTACAACAAGGCTAGAAACGGATAACTATGAATCACTTACTCGCATCAACGTCCTGCACAGTCATCGCGTAAGCTTGCCCACGTCCTTGAGGTAGATTCCTCTGCTGCTGCTGGGCTTGCTGGAAGAGTGCTGCCTGAGGAGCCAGAGGTGGCCTAGGGGCCGGTAAAGCAGGTTGGGTTGCCCTTGGTGCTCCATCTCGATGCTGAGGACAGTCCTTGGCTATGTGTTGATTGGTGCCGAAAATCAGGCACAATCCCAACTTGCGTCTGCAGTCCCTCTCGACATGGCCTATCTTGCCGCAGTAGTGACAGGTAGGAAGGGTCTGCGAAGCTGTCCTCGGTGGCTGGTGCGTGTGAGATCTCTTTGCAGATTCTCCTGGTGATGTTCTGTCTGGTGCTGAGGTGATTGGCCGCTTGTGGCGAGACTCCCTCCTGGTGACGCGTTCCATGCGTCGGGCTGCAGCGAGAACGTCCGAGTAGGAGGTAGGTGCGACGGATCCGATGAGTCTCTGTAGCTCAAAGTTCAGTCCGTCGAAAAACTTCTCGGCCTTCTCTTCCTCTGTCGGGATCAGGGTTGGGGCGAAGCGGCTCAGACGAATGAATTCTGCGTTGTACTCTTCCACCGTCATAGAGTCCTGGGTGAGGCGATTGAATTTGTCCCGCAGTTCTGATCGAGCGATAGCCGGAATGTACATCTCTTGGAAGAGTCTGGAGAACTCTTCCCAAGTGACTCGGTCTGGTCCGAGTCGTGCCTCCTCAGACAACCACCAGTGGTGCGCGTTGCCTGTCAACTGCATTCGGACGGCAGTGATCCAGCGTTCCCGGGGAAGCTCGGCTGCTTCAAGTTGATGCCTTATGTTGGTGAGCCACTCATGAACTTCAGTGGGCTCTTCCTTGCCTGAGAATGTACGGGGCTTCAGCTGGCGAAAGTCGGTGATAGATCCCGTTGTTGACCGTCGAGTTGGTAGGTTAGCCTGCTCCAGTGCAGTTATTAGGCTGCGACTCAAAGCCTCTTGTTGAGCTTGCATTATTGCATAGACCATTGAAAACATCTGCTGTCCGTCCATGGCCTGCCCTGGTGGAATTATGGGCATTGATGGAGTAACTGGCGCCGTTGGTGGAATGTTATCTTGCTGGATTCTCGAGGCATGTTGTTGAGCTGACTGTCCTTTATCCACTGGTGTTACTTCATCTTCGTTGGTTACCTCAGCAACTCGTGGTGACGTTATGGGAGTCTCGTCGTTTGCTCGTGAATCCATAACCCTGCAACCAAAATAAACAATAAGAGGCGCACAGGAATCAAGGCAGGATGCAAGTCAAGGAATTAATTCGATATGGATATCAAGAACGTTTCAAGCAAGTGGATGAGATCCTAAAAACTTATCCTATCTTATTTGCAGGCCTGTTCGGTCCCTGAGTTGAAACCGAACAAATTAGTCGTTGATCTGCATGGGCCACCACAAAAACCATGTCACGCCCCAGTCCCAAAATGCCGGGGGACTGGAGATGCGTGGCAATGGCCAGCAGCACGCACCGATGGACAACCCAATTTAATGGATTCATCAGGGCATGCTTAAGCTGTAGTCTAGCAGTATATTGTACAAGTCTCAGGTATTTCTAATCTCATCCACAGGGTAAACACAGATTAAATGCCAGAAATAATGCAATGGAAATAAATATGCAATATCAAATAAGGTTATCTCGGGAAACAAATCCGAGAAATATTCTGTTACATTTAAGGAAAAATAGACAGGAATGGAAATGCTGAAAATGTAAATACTGTGTAGTTGAAGCCGGTGCTCAGGAGAAATCTTCGGCCACTACTTCGTCCTCTGTTCCTTGTTCTGCTCCAAGGAGTGCTCCGGTACCGTACACCTCTGGGTAGTTCTCTTCTGCTGTACCTGGAGACATAATCCGGATCCAGGTCCTCAGGGGACAGCAAGGTACAGAAAATACAAGCCAAAATAAATACGGTGCAGCAGATAAAATAATCATCAGGGTAAACTAAGTAACCAACTATGTGATATGCAATATGAGAGCAGCACTAGAACTCAGGCTGAAGCCACTACAAGCTCTGTGTCGGGGAGCCGGTAGCGGCAATAACTATGAACTACACTATGATATATACTATGTTTTATATATATTATCAGCCTGTAGTCTGTGTGTCTCTCCCCACCCAATGAAATCCCACGTCTCATGTCCACGATGCCTCATGTCCATGTCACGCACGATTATAACTAATGCAGCAAGTCTGATAGCTATGAATCAATTGTTTAAGAATGTAAAGTCTATGTCATAAAACATGCATCCTATACAGAATCACCTTGAATGTCTCAGGAAGACTCTGTCTCATGAAATAGTGTCAAGTGTCCTGGGTTCTGAAGTACTTGGTAAGACAAGTACGAGCATTATCGGGTCTCGATATCCATGTCTATGTGACGTTACACAACCCCGCGTACGGAGTTGGCACCCGACTATGATCGGACACTAAGCACGTCACCCGTTTCCTAGGTTAAGTAGTTAAAACAAGTTTATATTTAATTCCACAAAAATCCATTAAAATACTATGTCAAGAATTACTGAGATTTGGCAAGCTTTACTTGTCCATTATTGCATAATTAAATCCAGAAAATAATTAGCAAGCTGCAGGGTTTGGCAAGGTACACTTGCCTGTGGTTCCTGTTCCAATTGCGGCTCTGACTTCAGCTGGAATTGCAGGCGGTACTCCGATTGCTGAAACAAACATCACCATCAGATCCAGAAAATATCAATCAGCTAGAAACGTCTGTCCTTGGGTCCAATTTGGAGACAAGGGCAGAAACGGCAGTTTCGGGCCAAAACGGGGTCCACCGGTGGCCCGCTTTGCACCGAAAAATGCGTCAGGGTCAACGGTCTCCAAATTCACCAAACTCAGTGTCAACAGGTCAGAAACGCTGATACGAACCCAACGGAACTTTCAGAATTGAATTCCGATGAGCCGATCACAAAATCGTCCGTCGAGCGGGGCCTGCGGGGCCCACAACACGCGATTTCGTCAACGTTCTCAGAATCGAACCAAACTTGACCCACAGGACCAGCGTATCGCTACGAGTCCGATGGCGCAAGTTTCGTCTCGATCCGACGTGTGTACACAAAGTTAGGTCGAATTGCAGAAAAGTCGGATACGGGGCGATGTCCGCGGATACGCGTTGATCCCGGTGTGCACGCACACCCGAATCAGCTTCTGCGAAATTCCACACGTCCGTATCGACGATGCGCCCGTATCTGTGAAGACCGCGCGCGACCAAGTCGTCCCGTTTGGCGGGGCGTACTCAGTTCCGGGGTGAAACAGGGTCTGGTTTTTCCTGTTTTTGGATCGCGGTGTGCGATCACCACAGGACGCGATGCCCCGAACAGTTTGTCCGGACACCGAGAGGGTCATACAGGCTTCGCAACGCAATTTGCGGAATCGAAAACGGAGCTACGAGCAAAAAGTTACACGCACCTGAAGGGGACCCGAAAACCGGGATTCGAGTTGTGTCCGACACGACACGGACACTGTGTCCCGTGTCCGTGTCCGACACAGGGGATACTATTAATTAATATTAAAATAGCCCCCTGATTTTAGAAAATTTTAATTTGGCTTTTTCTCGAATTTTCTGGAATTTTTCGGGATTTTTCCATAATTAAAACCTAGGTATTTTCTAACTAAATGATTTTTAATTACTATTAATTAATATTAAAATATTATGAAAATAATATTTTATGGTGTAAAATGGAAAACCGGACATAGGGTAATTTTCTGCGGATTTATTGGACTCCGGAAACCCATTTAAAGGCCTTAAAACTATTTACAAAATAAACCAATTCAAACCCCTAAATAAACCGGGTTTATTTCCAAAATAAACCAAACCGAACCCAGCCGCTGACCCAAACCAAACCGATTTCTTAGTGGGTCGGGTCGGGTCGGATCTGAATCGAACCCGACCCGAAACCCGTTAACCCACTCAGAAACCCTAATTCTCCTCGGCCTCGACTCCGCGGCGGCGCACCTATAAAAGGACGCCTCGACTTCTGTGCCGCCGCCGCAAACCCTAATTCCCCTTGCCGTCGCCGCTCATCTACTCCGACGAGCTCCACCCCCTGCCGTGCCCTAGACTTCGGCCCCGCTGCTCGACATCTCCCCACCTCAGCCCCAGCAGAACCACCTCCGCCGCACACCTCTCTCTTCTCCACACCTCCGCCGTTGCACCGCCTGACCCCGACGAACCCATCCCCACCAGCACCTCACCATCTCCGCCTCCTCCGCCTCATCTCCCTCTTCCCCGACAGTCGCCCTCGCCGGCCACCCGCCTCCAGAAACCCAGTGCCCCGACTCCTCCAGTCTTCCTCCCGGTCGATCTCCTCCCCGCACCCTCATCTTCCTCGACCGGAACCCTAGCTCCCCGCCTCCTCCTCCACAACCTCGCCGTCGTCCTCCCCGTTTCCCCTCGACCACCGACCCCTGAACCCTAAACCACACAGCACCGACCCCCTCGATCCGTCACCTCACCTCCTCCCCAAGCGCCTTAGCCGCCGCATCTCCGCCGTGAACCGCTCGGCAGCCGCAGACGAGCCTCCGCCCGAGCCGCTGTCCTCCGGCGAATCCCCCAGTCCCAGCTGCGGTGATCGTAACCCTAACCCTAGAACCTAAGCGCGACACAGGACACGCAGCACAGGACACGGACACGACTCGGACACGTGAGAAACGGTCTTTGCGGAGCCCTGTTCAGGTACTCGTAACTTTCTGCTCGTAACCCCGTTTTCGATTCCGTCAGTTGCGTCGCGTAGACTGTATGACCCTCTCGGTGCCCGTGCAACTCGCTCGGTGCATCGCGTCCTGTGGTGATCGCAAACCGCGATCCAAAAACAGGAAAATCAACACCCCGTTTCACCCCGGAACTGAGTGCGCCCCGCCAAACGGGACGACTTGGTCGCACGCGGTCTTTACCGAAACGTGCGCGACGTTGATACGGACGTGTAGGATTTCGCAGAAGTCGATTCGGATGTGCGTGCACACCGGAATCAACGCGTATCCGCCGACACCGCCCCGTATCCGTCGATTCTGGAACACGCTGTAACTTCGTGTACACACGTCGGATCAAGACGAAACTTGCGCCATCGGACTCGTAGCGATACGCTGGTCCTGTGACCCAAGTTTGGTTCGATTCTGAGAACGTTGACAAAATCGCGTGTCGTGGGCCCCACAAGTCCCGCTCGACGGGCGATTTTGTGATCGGCTCATCGGAATTCAATTCTGAAAGTTCCGTTGGGTTCGTATCATCGTTTTCGACCTGTTGACACTGAGTTTGGTGAATTTGGAGACCTTTGACCCTGACACGCTTTTCGGTGCAAAGTGGCCCACATGTGGACCCCGCTTTGGCCCGGAAATGTCATTTTTGCCCTTGTGTCCAAATTGGACGTAAGGACAGACGTTTCTAGCTATTTGATATTTTCTGAATCTAATGGTGATGTTTATTTCAGCAACCGGAGTAGTACCTGCATATCACACGGAGACCAGAGCTACAGTTGGAGCCAGGACCACAGGCAAGTGTACCTTGCCAAACTTTGCAGTCTTGTTACATATTCTCTTTGATTTTTTTACATTGTTGTGCATGCTTAACCTAGGACCGTGTGACGTACTTAGCGTCCGATTATCAGTCGGGTGCCAACACCGTACGCGGTGTTGGGTACGGACATCTAGAGATGGACATTCGTGACACTATATATTCTCGTACTTGTCTTACCAAGTACGCTTGACTCAGGACACTTGACACTATTCGCGAGACAGGATTTTCCCGAGATATTCGTGGGGATTCTGTATAGGATACAGGACTTGGACATTATATTCTTAGATATAGTATGACTTGTTGCATTAGTCTTGATCCTGCGTGTCATGGACATGAGACGTGAGATTTCATTGGGTGGGGAGAGTATTACCATATGAAAGGCTGATTATATTATATATTGACATCTGGATGTGTCTTAGTCTCTGACACAGAGCTATGGCACCAGTTCTGGCCCTTCGAGAAAATACTGCTATGGGTTTCTCCGACACTGATCCTGTAGTAGTCTCAGCCCGAGTATGGAATAATGTTCTCATTTGCATATCACTTAGCTGGTTATTTATTCACCCTATTGTTCATTTATTGCTGCACTGCATTTATTTTGGCTTGTATTTTCTGTACCTTGCTGTCCCCTGAGGACCTGGATCCGGATTATGTCCCCAGATATTGCAGACGAGATCTACCCCGAGGTTTACGGGACCGGAGCATTGGCATTAGCAGGAGCAGGTGCCTACATTGGAGCAGAACCAGGATCTGAGGACGAGATCGTACCAGAGGACTTCTCTTGAGTATTGGCTTGAGATACTCATTATTTTCAGTTTCTAGTTATTTACTTTCCAGTCTATTTCATTGATGTAGCGGACTTGTACTCGGATTGTTCTCTGAGACATTTTATTGAGATTTGTCCGTTATTTATTTACTTTATTTCTGTCATTTGATCTGTGATTATCTGTTGTGGATGAGATTAGTATAGACTGTGACTGGTACCACAGGATCTACTTATTGTTATATCACAGCTTAAGTATGCCCTGATGGACCCATTAAATTGGGTTGTCCATCGGTGCGTACTGCTGGCCATTATCACGCGTCCGGTCCCTCGGTATTTTGGGACTGGGGCGTGACAAACGTCCTGCACAGTCATCGCGTAAGCTTGCCCACGTCCTTGAGGTAGATTTCTCTGCTGCTGCTGGGCTTGCTGGAAGAGTGCTGCCTGAGGAGCCAGAGGTGGCCTAGGGGCCGGTAAAGCAGGTTGGGTTGCCCTTGGTGCTCCATCTCGATGCTGAGGACAGTCCTTGGCTATGTGTTGATTGGTGCCGAAAATCAGGCACAATCCCAACTTGCGTCTGCAGTCCCTCTCGACATGGCCTATCTTGCCGCAGTAGTGACAGGTAGGAAGGGTCTGCGAAGCTGTCCTCGGTGGCTGGTGCGTGTGAGATCTCTTTGCAGATTCTCCTGGTGATGTTCTGTCTGGTGCTGAGGTGATTGGCCGCTTGTGGCGAGACTCCCTCCTGGTGACGCGTTCCATGCGTCGGGCTGCAGCGAGAACGTCCGAGTAGGAGGTAGGTGCGACGGATCCGATGAGTCTCTGTAGCTCAAAGTTCAGTCCGTCGAAAAACTTCTCGGCCTTCTCTTCCTCTGTCGGGATCAGGGTTGGGGCGAAGCGGCTCAGACGAATGAATTCTGCGTTGTACTCTTCCACCGTCATAGAGTCCTGGGTGAGGCGATTGAATTTGTCCCGCAGTTCTGATCGAGCGATAGCCGGAATGTACATCTCTTGGAAGAGTCTGGAGAACTCTTCCCAAGTGACTCGGTCTGGTCCGAGTCGTGCCTCCTCAGACAACCACCAGTGGTGCGCGTTGCCTGTCAACTGCATTCGGACGGCAGTGATCCAGCGTTCCCGGGGAAGCTCGGCTGCTTCAAGTTGATGCCTTATGTTGGTGAGCCACTCATGAACTTCAGTGGGCTCTTCCTTGCCTGAGAATGTACGGGGCTTCAGCTGGCGAAAGTCGGTGATAGATCCCGTTGTTGACCGTCGAGTTGGTAGGTTAGCCTGCTCCAGTGCAGTTATTAGGCTGCGACTCAGAGCCTCTTGTTGAGCTTGCATTATTGCATAGACCATTGAAAACATCTGCTGTCCGTCCATGGCCTGCCCTGGTGGAATTATGGGCATTGATGGAGTAACTGGCTCCGTTGGTGGAATGTTATCTTGCTGGATTCTCGAGGCATGTTGTTGAGCTGACTGTCCTTTATCCACTGGTGTTACTTCATCTTCGTTGGTTACCTCAGCAACTCGTGGTGACGTTATGGGAGTCTCGTCGTTTGCTCGTGAATCCATAACCCTGCAACCAAAATAAACAATAAGAGGCGCACAGGAATCAAGGCAGGATGCAAGTCAAGGAATTAATTCGATATGGATATCAAGAACGTTTCAAGCAAGTGGATGAGATCCTAAAAACTTATCCTATCTTATTTGCAGGCCTGTTCGGTCCCTGAGTTGAAACCGAACAAATTAGTCGTTGACCTGCATGGGCCACCACAAAAACCATGTCACGCCCCAGTCCCAAAATGCCGAGGGACTGGAGATGCGTGGCAATGGCCAGCAGCACGCACCGATGGACAACCCAATTTAATGGATCCATCAGGGCATGCTTAAGCTGTAGTCTAGCAGTATATTGTACAAGTCTCAGGTATTTCTAATCTCATCCACAGGGTAAACACAGATTAAATGCCCGAAATAATGCAATGGAAATAAATATGCAATATCAAATAAGGTTATCTCGGGAAACAAATTCGAGAAATATTCTGTTACATTTAAGGAAAAATAGACAGGAATGGAAATGCTGAAAATGTAAATACTGTGTAGTTGAAGCCGGTGCTCAGGAGAAATCTTCGGCCACTACTTCGTCCTCTGTTCCTTGTTCTGCTCCAAGGAGTGCTCCGGTACCGTACACCTCTGGGTAGTTCTCTTCAGCTGTACCTGGGGACATAATCCGGATCCAGGTCCTCAGGGGACAGCAAGGTACAGAAAATACAAGCCAAAATAAATACGGTGCAGCAGATAAAATAATCATCAGGGTAAACTAAGTAACCAACTATGTGATATGCAATATGAGAGCAGCACTAGAACTCAGGCTGAAGCCACTACAAGCTCTGTGTCGGGGAGCCGGTAGCGGCAATAACTATGAACTACACTATGATATATACTATGTTTTATATATATTATCAGCCTGTAGTCTGTGTGTCTCTCCCCACCCAATGAAATCCCACGTCTCATGTCCACGATGCCTCATGTCCATGTCACGCACGATTATAACTAATGCAGCAAGTCTGATAGCTATGAATCAATTGTTTAAGAATGTAAAGTCTATGTCATAAAACATGCATCCTATACAGAATCACCTTGAATGTCTCAGGAAGACTCTGTCTCATGAAATAGTGTCAAGTGTCCTGGGTTCTGAAGTACTTGGTAAGACAAGTACGAGCATTATCGGGTCTCGATATCCATGTCTATGTGACGTTACACAACCCCGCGTACGGAGTTGGCACCCGACTATGATCGGACACTAAGCACGTCACCCGTTTCCTAGGTTAAGCAGTTAAAACAAGTTTATATTTAATTCCACAAAAATCCATTAAAATACTATGTCAAGAATTACTGAGATTTGGCAAGCTTTACTTGTCCATTATTGCATAATTAAATCCAGAAAATAATTAGCAAGCTGCAGGGTTTGGCAAGGTACACTTGCCTGTGGTTCCTGTTCCAATTGCGGCTCTGACTTCAGCTGGAATTGCAGGCGGTACTCCGATTGCTGAAACAAACATCACCATCAGATCCAGAAAATATCAATCAGCTAGAAACGTCTGTCCTTGGGTCCAATTTGGAGACAATGGCAGAAACGGCAGTTTCGGGCCAAAACGGGGTCCGCCGGTGGCCCGCTTTGCACCGAAAAACGCGTCAGGGTCAACAGTCTCCAAATTCACCAAACTCAGTGTCAACAGGTCAGAAACGCTGATATGAACCCAACGGAACTTTCAGAATTGAATTCCGATGAGCCGATCACAAAATCGCCCATCGAGCGGGGCCTGCGGGGCCCACAACACGCGATTTCGTCAACGTTCTCAGAATCGAACCAAACTTGACCCACAGGACCAGCGTATCGCTACGAGTCCGATGGCGCAAGTTTCGTCTCGATCCGACGTGTGTACACAAAGTTAGGTCGAATTGCAGAAAAGTCGGATACGGGGCGATGTCCGCGGATACGCGTTGATCCCGGTGTGCACGCACACCCGAATCAGCTTCTGCGAAATCCCACACGTCCGTATCGACGATGCGCACGTATCTGTGAAGACCGCGCGCGACCAAGTCGTCCCGTTTGGCGGGGCGTACTCAGTTCCGGGATGAAACAGGGTCTGGTTTTTCCTGTTTTTGGATCGCGGTGTGCGATCACCACAGGACGCGATGCTCCGAACAGTTTGTCCGGACACCGAGAGGGTCATACAGGCTTCGCAACGCAATTTGCGGAATCGAAAACGGAGCTACGAGCAAAAAGTTACACGCACCTGAAGGGGACCCGAAAACCGGGGTTCGAGTTGTGTCCGACACGACACGGACACTGTGTCCCGTGTCCGTGTCCGACACAGGGGATACTGTGCTAGGGTTAGGGTTTTCACAGGCGGAGCTGCGGCGGCTGAGGGGCGGCGCTGCGGGGGGGGAGGCCGGCCGGAGGGGGCTCGGGCGGCGCCGGCGAGGCTGGCGGAGGCAGCGCAGGGGCCGGAGGTCGCCGAAGCAGCGGGCGGAGCGGCTGCGGGCTGCTGAAGAGGAGGAAGGAGGAGAGGGAGGCGGCGCTGCTGGCCGGAGGAGGCGGGGGCGAGGGCGGCGAGGCGGTGGCGGCGTCGCGGGGAGTCCGGCGGAGCGGCGAGGTGGCGGTGGCGGTTCGGGTCTGGCCGGAGGGGAGAGGAGCGGGGTTTAAATAGGGCTGGGGGAGCCGGGGGTGGCCGGAAATGGCGGGTGGACGTGGGAGCGAGGCCGGGCAGCGCGGCGCGAGGCGGGCGGAGCGCCGGCGGGTGCGGCGGCAGACGCGGCACGGGCTGGGTCGTGGGTGAAGGCGGGTCGGCTAGCGGGCCGGTCTGACCGACCCGACCCGCTAGCGGCGCGGGCTGGGCCGGCCCAATGGGCCTAATTGGGCCGGGCTGGGTAATAGTTTTAGGAATTAAATAAATAGATATATAAATAAATAGCTTAATAATTAAATAAATATTTAAATAATAGATAATAGTTTTATGTGATTTAAAAATAGGTCCGGGGCCCGATAAATTCCAAAAAATTTGCCCTAAGTCCAGTTTTTCATTTTACACCCAAAAATATTATTTTCATAATATTTTAATATTGTTTAATATCAATTAAAAATCATTGAATAATTAAAACCCTGTTTTTAAATTACAGAAAAATCCCAGAAAATTCCAGAAAATTGTGAAAAATCCAGTTTTGAAAATTTTGAAAAAATCAGGGGGTTTACATGAGTTTCTCTCTTTGTTTTTCCTTTCTTGTTCCCGTTCCTTCTCGTTTTAGCGTCTGCGAACGTAAAGAGAAGAACGGTTTTCTGATTCTTGTTGTATTTGCATTTTTTTTAATTTGTCAGTTTGTTACCCGTTCGTGGTTTAGTGCTGCTGTGGAGTTGTGTGTTCTTGTAGAGGCGCTTTCGAATGACTCACAGTGCACCAACTTTTGTAGAGACGAACTCTTGTGTGAGTCTCTACTTTGTAGGCCTCCTCTACTTTGACTGACTTCAGGACTAACAATAATGTATGTATTCAATTCAATCAGGCACTCACCATCTATTATTTTCTGAACTTTCTTAGACTTGCCTAATAATTGGGAAGCATGCTCAACTTGGTTGGTTTATGTTGATTTAGATGTATTATGTTGATTTAGATGTACTCCAAAGACCGATTAAATTCCTCAAGAAAGTTTGCTTGACTGATGCACGGATATGTCTATTAGGGCAATTCAATTTGTTAGAGACAACTCTGTTCATTGTTTGCAGTGACCACTGAAGGAAAGTACTTTGAATGCTCCAAACTGAAAAATCAGTCAAAAATTTGTTGACACTTGAAATAGAATAAGCTTCCGGGCCAAAGCCTAAATTTATTTGTACTGTATGCTCATGTAACTGCTCAATCTTACTTCTCGTAGATAATGCACGAGGGGAAATTAACTGCAAATGCTTGTTTGAATGGATTACTGTTGTTAGGGAGGGAGCTAGGAAGGGGTGCACTTAGCCGGGTATACAAGGGAAAGATCGGGGCAGGTCGAAAAAAAGCAGTGGCGATAAAGAGAGTGGAAGGACATGACCGAGAAAGTGCCAAGGCCTTCTGTAGGGAGCTGCTGATCGCAAGCTCCCTCCACAACCCCAACGTCGTTCCTTTGCTCGGCTTCTGTGTCGACCAAGAGGGCCTCTTCCTTGTCTACAAGTATGTTTCTGGGGGATGCCTGGATAGCCACCTGCACCCTCATGGTAACTTATCTTTCTCTCTTATTTATTTCATTTTGTTGTACTGCTTGTCTTTTGTTCAAGTTAAATACATATTTGGAACTAATTCTGTTGATTGAGGGGGGCACTCAGGGAGTAGGAAGAAGGTGTTGTCATGGCATGCGCGGTACAAAATAGCACTGGGTGTGGCACATGCAATTGAATACCTGCACTATGGTACTGATAAGTGTGTAGTTCACAGAGACATCAAGCCGTCCAACATCCTCCTCTCCTCTAACAAAACCCCCCAAGTGAGATTCTCTCTTTGTCCTTGGACTGTAAGCAAATTTGATTCAACCATTAATATATATCTGAATCATATTAAGTCTTTTGAGTTCGAATCAAAATCCTTCTAACTCGATTTGGGTCAGGTTTCAGATTTTATATATTCATACATTAAATTATTCGGAAGAATTGTTTATTAGAACTATTCAGATTTAAACTCTCTTATCCGGACTCTCTACTTTAAGAAGAAATACTTGTGTCAAAAAAATCTGATAGGACATGAGTATGGGTACGGGATCCGTATCGGATCCTTCATGGTAACAATCAGATCCTTCGTGGTGACAATCAGGAGACTGGTAGTGAAGTAGATAGTTTACTTTAATGTGGTAGTGAAGTAGATAGTTAATTTTAATACGGTAGACTGGTAGTAAAGTAGTAGGGGAGCTGAATGGACGTTCTCTTAGGGACTTATTCAACTAGTTAAGTAAAGTTTACTAGTAATTTATAATTACATGTTGCCTTTTTTATGAAACATTGCAAATTTAATTACATGATGTGTCTTTTTATGAAAACATGTTCAAATATATTTATTTTAATAGTCCTATCCCCGTATCTGTACCCAAAATTTGGATCATTTTTAGCCGAGTCCGTGTGTCCTTCAATTATGAGTTTGAAGGGTCCGACCCTTGGATATGTATCCGTACCCGACACCCATAGTATTTAAGATATTTATAACAACATTTAGAACTTTTTCAACAATGTTATAGATGGTTATGATGTTTTACCACCACCGGGAATCTTCATGCTCTGCTGGATTAAAGAATTTCTTCTTCTATCTGGTTGATCTTTGTGTCCCTGCTCACACCAATACACATGAGAGGGGTGGGGAGATTCCTAGGTGCTACTTTGATATTCAAGATAGATTGAGGTGACAGTAAATTTCGACAGAGTTTTAGGGTAAAAAATGCGTACCTTTTGGAGATCTAAAGGAGCGCCAACAAGGGTACAACAACCCCTTTATCTCCCAAAAGACATCGACCGACGGTAGGGTAGAAGAAAGCAAAAAAATACAATAACAGCTGGAGGTGCAACTTCTAGCCCCTTTATGTCGAGTATCTTGCTTATGCAGACTTTACTCCCTGCATGATCGTTCGAGGATCGTACCTGAAAATTGTTGAGGGTGACCTCGCTGAGTGGAGAGGGAAATACAACATCCCAATTTTATCGTGATTTTTCAAAAAAGAAATAGTCGATGATCCATGTTGTAGAAGGGACAATTACAGTTTATAAAGAGCATTTTGAGGCAGGGCTCCACTTCCCTGATTATCCATGTATTAGGCTATCATCGAGTTCTAATCCAATCATGTGAGCTGCCTTGCTCCGAACGCCATAAAATATTTTGTGGCGTTTGTTTCTCTTTGTACCGAGCAGAAGGTGGTCCCTCGGTCGAGCAATTTCGAGCCTTTTTTTATCATATAGTAGGCTCATATGACGAATGTGGATGATACGTCTTCGACAAGGGGGAAGGAAAGTTTGAATGGTTTTTCCCGTGACAAACCCTTCCTCCAACCAAGGGTGGAAGGATAAGTTGATTTTTGTTGGAACAAAGGTTGAGGGAGGTCTCGGTCTCCTTATGATCTGGAGGCCTCTCAGCCAGTAGGTACGGGCAAAGCCTGGCCCAAACTCTCTTGTAGTAGGCCATGGACAATCTTTCGATGCTCCCTCAATTTCCTAATACCAAATACGCTCAGAGGGAGAAGCTTCACGAGCTCGAATTGAGCACTCCAGTCTCCAGTTGACGATGGTAAGTATTTTCGTCTTTTTGTGCTTGTTGGTATTTGTTGTAGTTGGTATTTGTTGTAGCTCCTCCTATGCCCCTCTTTCGGGCTGCGTCCTTTCAATAGAGTCAGAAGGAAGAGGCGAGGACGGTCTGAAGGAACACCCACAGTGGTTCCCACTACACGTGAGTGCAACAACATAGACCCTTCTTGTGGACTTGTTGGGGGAGCCCCTCTAATCTATGGTGCAACTCAGGTCAAGGCTGAGGCGCTGAACAAGACGATGGCGGCTGAGATCGCCGCCAAATATCAGGCCAAGAAGGAGGTTCTCCAAAATATCTTTGGGCGATGTTCTGGACAAATATCCAATTCTGAATCCTACACCATTGAAAGCTATTCTCCTCGAGACTTCAGGGTTAGAGCTAACTGTCAGGCCTGAGGCTGTGTCAATGGGTCTACTAAATCTCCCTTCTACGGGTCCTCTTGAGGCAGTGTCGGTCAAATACTCCCCTGAGCCCTCCCAGAAAGGTGATGGGACACCCAAGTCCGAGGAAAGAACTGCCCAAGATTCTGAGGTGGCTTCTAAGAGCCAGGATGAGCTCGACATGGGCTCTAAGAGACCCGCCAAGGATTTTAGCGAGCTGGCCAAGGGTCGCAAAGAATTGGTCGATTGAACCGCAATTTTTCGAGGTGGCCAAATTTTTGAGAGGTTATAAGCAGCTGTTGGTATATTAGAATATTATTGGTATATTTGTTGGTATATTAGAATATTTTTGGTATATTGGTTGGGATATTATAATATTCTACAGGGAGTTTTAATGGGGTATTAATGTAAGATGAAGGGTTGTAAGGCTATAAATATCCAAGAGATTATCAATAAAAAATATAACAATTACTCCAAAATATACTACATGGTATCAAAGCCCAAATCCTAGCCACCACCTCCCAAACCTTAGCCGCCGCCACCGCCACACCACCCTCCACCATCGCTGCCGCGCCGCTCGTCCGCCACCACCGTCGCAGCTCGTCCGCCACCACCACTGCGAAACCGCGACTCCCGCGGAGCCTTCTGCCGCGGTTCCTGGCGTCTCCCGCGGGTCGTTCCAGACGTTGACGTCGAAGGCCTAGATTTGATGGAAAGAAACATGATCGGATCTAGGAGAGGACGAAGAGGGCGAATGTGAATCGTGGGACGAGTGTGAGGTGATCGGAGAAGAGGAGGATCGATAGAGGAGATCATCAAGAAGTTGGACTCTGCGAAGGTCGCAATGTTGATGAAGCTGATGAAACCGTCGGCTGGTGAGAGCGCGACACGAACATTGGCGAAGTTGGAGCTTCCATCCATCGATTTGAAGCTTGATGGACCGGCCACCTACCTGATTTGGTCACGATGGGTGAGGAGAACCCTCGCAGGGAAGAACCTGGAGGGTTTCTTGTCAGGAGAGAAAATAGAGCCGGATGAGGGCTTGGCAGGACGCGACGAGTGGAAGTCCACTCATATGGTGGTATACATTTGTCTCCTCAATTCTTTAGTCCAGTTTATTGCCGCCATAATGGATGGCCTTGAGATGGTGAAAGACGTGTGGGAGAAGTTGAGGAGAACCTACGATGGTGTGGGGAATAACTTGAGGGTTTTCAGATCAAGGGGGAGATCGACGACACCGTACGGGAAGAGAAGACGGTACATGAGTATGCCACGGAGTTGGAGCGTCTGTGGTTGGATTATGATCACTTCTCAGATCGGACGAGCTGCGAGGACCCGAAGTGTAAGGAGAGACAGGTATGTCTGCAGGAGAGGACGATGAAGTTTCTTAAGGGGCTGGCCGCAGTGTTTGCTCAGAGGACAACACTACATCTAGTCCAACCGAAGATTCCTACACTTGAGGAGGCTATCTCGGCCATGATCCAGGAGGAGACTCGTATCAAGCTACAGACGGGGACATGTGGTCCTCCTGAAGTGAAGACAATACTGAAGGTTGTCAATTCAGGCGGCACAGGACCTAAGGGAGACCCTCTGCAGTGTTACAACTGCGGGGAGGTGGGCTATCTGAGGTATGCTTGCACCAAACCACCAAAGGAGGAAGATTCAGGTGGCGGACGTGGACAGTTTGGAGGACGTGGCCGTGGTCGGGGGGGTCGATGGGGTGGTCGAGGAGGTTATCGGGCGAACCTGATAGTAGCAGAAGGCGAGGAGGGAGCTAATGATGCCTATACTGTGGAGGATCATGCACTACTGGGCATGCTGGAAGTAGTCAGAAGAAAGTAGAGAGCGTCAAGCGATGGAGACATGAGGAGTGGGACTGAGAAGACGTCCACCTCAGTCTTCGCCAGAGGCAACGCTGCCATGTATGCCCATCCGTCGGAAGGTACTGATGACTCACTCGCCCTTGCATCTATGTTTTTCCTTAAATCGTCGGATTGGATTGTCGATTCGGGTGCGTCTCGACACGTGACAAGGAATGTTAGTGAGTTCTCTTCCTACACTCACCTAGCATCTGCAGACAGCCTTCAAACATCTGATGGTACTTTCCAGCCAGTGGTCGGTAAGGGTACTGTCGATTGTACAAGGTTCAGTAAGATTATCCAATATTTTATATGTTCCTTTTTCAGTCAGTCTTTTGTCCATTAGTTTTATAATCCTCCAACTAAAATGCATTGTCTCTTTTGATATTCCTAAGGTGATCTTCCAGGAGAAGGAGACGGGACGAAGACTTGGGACTGACACTTGGCATGATGGACTGTGGTACCTGGATCGGGAATGACTGGATTCGACATTGGTGTCTGTGGTAGAAAGGGCAAAAATAGGAGGGCCAAAGATGAGTGCCGATGATACACTGATACTCCATCACAGGCGGTTGGGATACTCCTCTTTTGGTATTTTGAATAGGTTGTATCCATCTATTTATGAGAAGGCAAATAAGGAAAATTAGTATGTGATGCATGTGATTTAGGCAAACTTACTAGGAGCTCATATGTTGGTGCGGGCCATATGAGCTCTTCTGTTTTTGATATTATACATTCTGATGTCTAGGGGCCGTGCGCCACAATTACTATGAATGGTTACAAGTATTTCGTCTCTTTTATTGATTGTTCCTCTCGTGTCACCTGGCTATATTTGTTGAAGAATAAGAGTGAGGTCTTTACCTGTTTTTGGGATTTTCATAAACATGTTCAGACTCAGTACAGAGTAGTAGTGAAGGTACTAAGGTCTGACAATGGAACAGAGTATACCAACAAAGCACTTGCGGAATACCTGTCAGCCTAAGGGATACAGCATTAGACCACCTGTGCATACACACCAGCACAGAATGGAGTGACAGAAAGGAAGAACAAACACCTTCTGGAGGTGGCAAGGAGCATGATGATCGCCATGAATGTCCCACAGAGTCTGTGGGGGCGTGCAGTATTGACAACAACTCGATTGATCAACAAGATGTCCTCGAAGGTACTGTGATGGAAGTCTCCATGTGAGATATTGCAAGAAAATAATAGTGGGATACTCCCACTAAAGGTGTTTGGCTGCGTATGTTTTGTGAAGGACAACAGACCGTCTGTTGGAAAACTTGACCTCAGAGCAGTCAAGTGTGTATTCGTGGACTATTCGGCGACTCAGAAGGGGTACGTATGCTGGAGCCCAGTAGAGAAGAAGAAGTTTGTGAGCCTGGATTTTCACTTCAGGGAGTTTGAGCTATACTACCGTCAGGAGGGAACCTCATCCTTGAGCAACTCACCTGATACTGAGTGTATGAGGCGAGAGAGGAAGATTGGTGAGAGTGTGGTGACCGATTTAGGAGTATGGCATAGAGGAACGTTTGAGGAGGAGCATGAGAGTGAAGAGGAACAGGAGGAGGCGATGAGAGGTGTTAGGCCCACGGCTCATGGGAAGTTACTTACCTACAGCATGAAAGGGAAGCAAACTGCAGGACCAGTATCTATAGTGCCAGTGCCAAGTCCCTTGCCTGCGTCCGTCTCAACTCCTGAAACACCTACACCACCACCACCACCAGATTTTTCTTCAGGTGATATCATTCTTCCTACTCCTCCCACACCATTATCAGTACGGAGTACCACTCGCAGCAATGCGAAAAATCCTCCTGATAGATATGGTTGGAACCTTGCTCACTCTGTTTCATATAATATCTCTTCTTCTCATGGAGCATTTATTGCATCTTTGGATAATATTATTGTACCTAACAATTGACAGGTTGCCAAGAACGATCTAAAGTGGAAAGCGGCGATGCATGAGGAGTTAGGCGCTCTTGAGAAGAACCACACTTGAGAACTGGTAAAACTGCCAGAGAGGAAGAGGGCAGTCGGATGCAATTGGATCTTTACTGTGAAACATAATCCAGATGAAAAAGTAGAGCGCTACAAGGCTCGATTGGTGGCAAAAGGATATAGTCAGACGTACGACATTGACTATGATGAGACCTTTGCACCAGTGACGAAGATGAGCACCGTCAGGACCCTGATTTCTTTGGCAGCGAATGATGAATGGAAGCTACACCAACTGGATGTGAAGAATGCGTTTCTTCATGGGGATCTAGTGGAGGAAGTGTACACGGAGATACCACCAGGATTCTGCACCGATAAGACAGTGGGCAAGGTTTGCAGGTTGAAGAAATCCCTCTATGGACTGAAGCAGTCTCCTCGAGCGTGGTTTGACAAATTCATGAGGGCGATGATAGGGATAGAATATCAGCAGATCAATGCTGATCATACTGTGTTCTTCTGTCGGAGTGGAGGCCACATCACCATGCTTGCGGTGTATGTGGACAATATATTATCATAGGAGATGATGAGCAGGAGATTGCCCGACTTAAGGAGAAGCTTGACAAGGAGTTCGAGGTGAAGGACCTTGGCCTTCTTCGGTACTTCATTGGGATTGAGATTGCTCGAGAAGCAGAGGGGATTGTTCTTTCTCAGAGGAAGTATGCGCTGGACCTTCTCACAGAGACATGGATGTTGGGATGCAGACCTGCAGTGATGTCGATCAACCATGGGTTCAAGCTGTATGCTGAGGCTGGAGAACCAGTTGACTGAGACAAATACCAGAGACTGGTGGACAAGTTGATCTATTTGAGCCACACACGTCCTGATATCTGCTTTGCAGTGAGTGTGGTGAGCCGCTACATGCATGACCCAAGGAAGGGTCATATGGACGCAGTGTACCAGATTCTGAGATACTTGAAGGGTGCCCCCGTAAATGGGTTGATATTCAGGAAGAATGATCACTTGAGCATCGAGGGCTACTATGACTCTGACTGGGCTAGTTGTACTGATGACAAGAGGTCTACCTCGGGCTATTGCATATTTATATGAGGCAACTTGGTCTTTTGGAGGAGTAAGAAGCAGTCGGTGGTGGCCAGATCGACAGCTGAAGCGGAGTACAGAGCAATGGCCTTGGGAGTTGCAGAGCTGCTATGGCCGAAGAGTATGTTGGTGGAGCTGAAGCTAGATCAAGGAGCCAAGATAAAGCTGTGGTGTGACAACCAGTCAGCCATCAGTATCGCCAACAATCCAATACAGCATGACAGGACCAAACACATCGAGATCGATAGGTTCTTCATCAAGGAGAAGTTGGACCGTGGACTACTGGAGCTAGGTCATGTTCCAACCAAGGAGCACGTAGCAGACAGTATGACCAAGGGACTTAGTTCTGCAGATATGATTAGAGGATGTGACAAGATGGGCTTAGTGAATATCTTTCGCCCATCTTGAGAAAGAGTGTTGGTATATTAGAATATTTTTGGTATATTTGTTGGTATATTAGAATATTCTTGGTATATTTGTTGGGATATTAGAATATTCTACATAGGATTTTAATGGGGTATTAATGTAAGATGAAGGGTTGTAAGGCTATAAACAGCCAAGAGATTATCAATAATAAATATAAAAATTACTTCAAAATATTCTACAACAGCTTTAGACACTTTGCCCTTCAGCTCTTTTGACACTTTGCCCTTTAGCTCTTTTGTATTATGCTAAAGGGCTAAGTGAAGGTACCAACGGAGGTAAGGTGTCTAACAAAGATTCGGTGAAGCCAGCTGGAGGTTCCAGTAGTATGATGGAAAAACTCCGTGATCGGAAAACTAAAGCCTCTGGTGGAGCGGGGTCATTGCCTTCGGCCGACAGTGGAGGGGAGAGGAAAGATTCCCCTAAGAAGGTGGGCATTGCCCCCGCGAGGGAGCTCGCCCTGACACATCCTTGAATTTCTTGGTTGCTGATCAGGGAAAGTTTTGACTGGTTAGAGGAGACCGAGTCCACTGTTGTGGTCTACAATGGGTCCGAGCATGCTGAGGTGTCTGGGAGAGAAGACTATACCTCTTTCTTCTCTTCCGAGGGTGCTACAGCTGATTGAGCCCCTCAGTCAATTTGTAAGGGAGTTCTTTGCATAGTACCATGTTTCTGATAAAATTTCTACCCTCAGCGGTGAACCTGCTAACGCAGGGTATTCTAGAGGCCGGCATCCCAGGTCCTGACGTCGAGGCCTCAACTGAGGTGCAAACTGTTGCGGATGAGCCCAAGTCCCCAACGAATGTTGGACTATCATACTACATAGTATGCTCATCTAGTCCCAGGTCAAGGGGTAGGTTGACTGCTGATGAAATAACAGACCTTACCCACGGACAGAGGGTTGAACTAGGTTTGAGACTACCTCGAAGGGAGGTAGTACAAGAAGACAATGAACTTTTTTGATTCACTGCGAAAAGTAACGTGGATGATGACGAGATTAAGTTCTCCGTTAGGAGAAGGGACGAGCTCCTAGTAGTCTAAATGGCAAAGTTGATTGGACTGAGGTGGCCATCCATATCCCCAAGGAGGGGAGTTTTTTGGGATGGAAGCTCTTCTGCCCAAGAGTGGATTTGCATGGTGGTCCTTCCTGCCGACACTCGCCAACTCCAGGGGAGGTCGATTGGTGAGGTTTCCTATAGGATAGTGTCCCGTGTTGCTGAGGTATGACTCTTGTTATTGTGTTCTATTTCGCGTGTTATTTTGATCTACTCTAGAAATTATTTTCTGGTGTAGCTTGCTGCTCATTCCAATGAGCTCCTGAGTTCTGACCTTCACTTCCTTGGAGGATGACTTCGCCAATATGTTCAAGGGCTTGAGAGAGCAAAAAAAGAGCCTTTCTCAAGGAAAACAAGGCGTTGAAGGAGGGAAAAGGGTAGCTTGAGAAGGATAACGCAGCTATGGAGGAGTCCAACAGGAGACGTGAAGCCTAGCTTGCTGATGCTTGTGCCAATGCCAAGCGTTCTAAGGCTAAGGTGTCCGAACTAGAGGCCAAATACAGGAGACTTGAGGTCAAGAATGAAGACCTTGGGCCCAGATTTTGGGGTAGGGACTATAAGTTGGAGTCCAAGATCAAGGCAAAGGGCACGGGCCTTGGCCTATGGGTCTCGACCTCGGTATATATATCCTAGATAGTTCTCACACATAATATATTTTATTGAATCATTAGTAAGGTTTTATCTAAAATATGATAGTTTATTCAACCTTTACTAGAACATAGGTGTGATGAGCTCGAAATTTGCTTCATGTAAATTGGTATCGGATTTTTCTTATCGTCTCTCAGTTATGGATGGGGACATATCCAAACCTTAACGATTAAGGATTCCAGATTTTTCTTTTGAGATACAAACTGTTGTTTAAAACCGACCGGGTCAGTTATTGGGTTACTGTTGATAACCCTATTTTCTCCTCAGTTGCTTGCTGTATATGCTGTCTACAATTCCTTTTTTGTTCACCGGAGAGCATAATTCGACTGCGTATCTTCATAATGTAGCTCAACATTTATTTTGTACCTTGCCTACATGGATGTATTATAGGCTTATATATTCACTTAGGAAGAAGATACAACGCATGTTTTTTTCTGAAAAGCAGACTAGTTGCGGAGTCAGTTTCTTTGTCATCCTGATACACCATGTACCCTTTTGGCTGTTAGCTTTGTTGGTATTATATAATAACGACAACACCAACCAACCTTTATCCCTATTTTTTGGGGTGGGCTATTTGAATTTTGTCCATTCAGCTCTGTTAAGGGCCATGTCCGTTGTAACATTAATGAAAATCATATCCTTTGTTCCGAGTTCGTTTAGGTCTACTAGTTCGACCGGCTCCTTTCACTAATATCTTCTCTCATACTAGTTGGAGCATCCATCCACTGGTCTATGTTGCACATGCCAAATAATCTTCTCTCATCTTATCCTCAATTGGTGCCACCTCCATCTTCCCATGAACAAACTCATTTCTTTCAATTTATTGGCACTATCCATCTTAGCACTCCCCTTCGTTATATTATATGTTTGTTTATTTTGCTGTTCGATTAATGTAATAATACTGTGTTCACATGTTAGATTATTTTGCTGGCAGTTGTGTGATTTTGGATTGGCTACATGGACTCATGGACCTTCTCTACCTTTCCTTTGCAAGGCTGTTAAAGGAACTTTTGGGTATAAATTACTAGTGATCCAACTTCTCATTTTAAGTTTCTAGATATGCTGTACGTAATCCTTTTTCACCCCCCTTCCAACACAGGTATTTGTCTCCTGAGTACTTTCAACATGGGAAACTTTCTGATAAAACAGATGTTTACGCCTTTGGGGTGGTCTTGTTAGAACTAATTACCGGGCGGAAAGTGATTGACCAAAGTCGGCCTCAAGGAGACGAGAATTTAGTCTTGTGGGTATGCACTCAAGCATTTATTTATTTTTGTTAATATTTGTTGGTTACTGTCATTATTAAATGATTGGAGGAAAAGGCAAATTGCATATTTGTGATCTGAAGCCATGCACAGCTGTGATGATTATTGTCAAATTCCTATAAACCTATGAAATTTACTAAGATGCTAAAAATTGCTCCTTCCAGAAGAATTCCTTACAATTTTCTAGGACCATTGGAAACCTGTTTCAGTTAATAGGTTGAAGCTTTCACTCAAAAGCTAGAGCTATATATATATATATATATATATATATATATATATATATGTGTGTGTGTGTGTGTGTGTGTGGATAACAATATTATGACCCCCCAGAATACTTGGCACCTTTACATGTTGGTAAATAAAGATCTACTGGAAACAAATTTACCTAGATAGGTTCCAAACTAGCACTCCGTTACGAGAATGATTCTTCTTGTTTCGAATCATTAGTTTTTCAGTCCATATGGAGCTTTTTTCAGCTTACATCTTTAAATTTTCTCATTGTAAATATGGGAATGTCTTTCCTTTGGTTTAAAATCTAGGGAAACAGGGAGGATACTACTTGAATGCACGAGATCAAACTGCATAACCAAAGAGGTGGATCATCTAATTACCCACCAACTAGCCGTCAAGGTTTTATGTCAAGGCTCTCTTATGCTCATAGCTACCTCGGTTAGGAATTTGGCACCAACACTGATTTTTGATACAAGGTCGACAACTGGTCATAAAAACATTGTCAATTCTTTTATGGAGCTTTCTTATGCTCAATAGCCAAGTCTTTTCTGATGGACAAGTCTTAATTGATTATCCTGATGCAAATCCTATCGCCATTTAAGAATGGATGTTTTATATTAAAGCCAATGGAGATCGCCATTTTTCTAGCAGCAATTGACACCAACACCATGACGGTGTTCATCTTAGCAACACTTGGAAATGATTTTTGCTAGTCAACACTTTCTCTGTGTAACCATCGAACTGAGTTTTATATCTGTCAATCTATCTGCTTGATGCCCGCCTGTGTACCCCCACTGAACCAACTGCCTTCTAGCAAATCTACAATCGCCTAAGTTTCATTCTGAACCAAAGTTATCGTTTCTTCTTCCATGATAATTTCCCAATTCTCATAATGATAGCTTCAGAAAATGGCGAAGGGATAGTAGAAAAAGAGCAGATAACTAAGCACAACTAGGAGAAGAAAAACAAGTATATGCAGTCTAATCAGACAAAAGATGAGGACAGATACATATTTCAAGAATTGTAGTTGTTTGAAGTAATTTAGTGAATTATAAGAGCAATTGAAACGTGGTATAGAAATTGAATTTTTTCCAGGACTTTGAAGTTCGTTCTCATAGTCTCCTAACTCCTGGCAGGCAAAGCCACTTCTCCAGCAAGGCGAGGGAGCCATGGAGAAGTTGATTGATCCAATGTTAAAAGTGGCGTCCGACCGATGGCACGAGATGAGCCGGATGGTTCGTGCAGCCTCGGCGTGTGTAAAAAACGAATGTGTACGGCCAAGTATCGATCAGGTCATTGGTATGTTGGAAGAGGAAGAGTTCAGTTGCAGCACTTACTGGTCCACTTTTTCCGGTAACAACAGCTGCCTACTCGGCTCATATGCTTCTCAGTCCCATGACCAAGGCCAAGAAAGGGGTGATATGAAAGGTCACTTGGCCCTTGCAATGCTGGGAGTTTCCGACTCCGACGAAGAAGACTCATATGGTCACTAAGAACACATCGATTACATCAAATGAATCAACTCGCCAGGGTTTGATTTTTTTTATTTTATTGGTTTATTAACACATGGAGAAATCATAAGAGGCATCTGATTGAAAGGATACTTGCATTATAGAGAATTTCTTCCCACACCTTGGCTTCTATGTAAATTAATCTCATGTTTCCCAACTCTTTGCTAGTGATTGAAGAACGGTTTGTACAATTTGTGAGGCCAACTTTCCAATACAAAGGTGTTCATTCTTATAAGGCAGGTATTGCTGCCCTAATCCGTGCTGATTATTGCTTGGAGTTCGATGGTTGGGTTGGTTTACAAACTGTGGCATGGAGCTAGTATTGATTGCTGTGAGTAGTTTAGTGATGGTATTTTATAGATGTTTGGTGGGCCTTACTCGAACAAGATGTGTGTGCTTTCAAAACACCATTACAGTCAAAATGATTAAATTTCAGACTGCTTGGAAACTCATGAAAGACGAGAAATGAACTATACTAAGACTGCAACATAGTTCTCATCAATAAATAAAATGCTAGAGAATGAACATTATGGTTAGTCAAGCGCCTGACCAACCGAAGATAGAAGAAAGGATCTGATCCCTTTGCAGAACGACAAAAAAATTGATGAATAGGTGGTATAATAGCTCGAACCTACGTAGAACGGCCAATAGGGCCTGCTGCTATTGAGAAAAGAAATATTCATTTCATATTTAGAGAAGTGAAATCATATTACTTCGATAGTTAAGTAAGTGGGGATGGGATAAAGCCCGTTTAATTTTAGTAGAGCTCTGAACAACTCCCATAATTTTTTGTGCATGCTTGAATTTACTCAAAATCTAATGGAAACTCGTGGAAGAATTTCTTTGTAGATTTAGACCACCTGGGCTACTTATGAAATTGAACAGTCTGATTATAGTTCATTCTTAGATTGGTTTACAATTGGATCGGGTGAAAACACAGCTCGAAACTGACCGCAAAGAAATCCAAATTGAACCCGGCCCATACTAGAAATCAAGTTAATCGGGTTCCGGATCCAAATTCCAGACCCGACCGCTCACCTGCCAACGGGTCAGGTTAACGAGTTATCGGTTGATGGGCAGGTTATCGGATGATGGGCATCTTGGACATTCCCCACCAGCCCTTAGGTTTTTTGATTGCATATAAGAATCGAGAGAGAGAGGAGAGAGAGAGAGAGAGGGGCGGCCATTTCTCAACTGCTTCTACTTTTCCTTCTTCTTTCTTCTCCATTTTTGTGGTATAAAAAATTTAGGGTTTCAAAATTTACCGTTTCTATTAGTAGTAACATTCTGTTGATTTCATGGATCTTTGTTGTTGCAGAAAGAAATGGCTTCGGTTCCTGGGGATTTGATATGGCAGATCGTGAAGAAGAACAACGCGTTCCTGGTGAAGCAGTTCGGGAACAGCACTGCGAAGGTCCAGTTCAGCAAGGAGCCCAACAACCTCTACAATCTCAACTCCTTCAAGCACTCCGGTACTCTCCCTCTCACCCACCCCCTTCTAATCACTGCCGTGTCCGTGGCGTACATGTTCCGGACACTCCACAATGAATCAGGACACATGTCAATAGCTACCGTGTCCGTGTCGAGGGATATCGGTCACGGACACGCCTAGTTACACTAGAACTCACCACGATCGATACCATGTCGATGTGTACGAAGATCGGTTATGTCCATGTCTTGTTTGTCGGACACGTCTCTGTCGGTCTCTCCAAACAACACTAGGACACTCATTATTATTAAGTCTGTTTGTTGGACACGTGTCTACACTTCCAAAGATCAGTACTGTCTTGTTGTGGCCCTCACTTAGGGGTGAGCATTCGGTTTATTCGGTTTCAACCGAATTCGGTTTATTCGGTTTCAACCGAACTGAAATAGTCAAAACCGAATAAACCGAAATTCTAAAAATCCAAAACTGAAACATAACACAAATTAGCAAAAACCAAAACCAAACCGAACCAAATAAGCTATTCGGTTTGTCCGGTTGGACTATTGCTATTTTAATGGATCTGACACAAAGTTGAGATCATAGATAAATTATATTAAAAAATATAATTTTATACACACATTTGTTGTATTTCAAAGTTGGGCTTAAAAGCATATACATAGAATTGATGTTTTCAAAATATACACATTTTAATAACAAAATATGCATGGAATTAGTGTATTTAAATAATTGCATAAATCTTATTAGGTTTTCAGTTCTGGATCGAAACCCGAAACCGAAATCGAAACCGAATAATGAATTTTAGTATTTTCAAAACCGAAACCGAACCGAACGATCACTTCTTATGGATATGTTGAGAATGATTCGGAACTAGTTCATGGCCTATTAGAAGTAGAAGGCGCTCTGGTGGGATCCTCATGGACATAAAAATATTGCAGTCAGATCGATAATAATTGAGTGACATCTCTTATTCGGTTCGGTGTCCAAAACCTAATAATGCTCACCCCTACATGCACGTGCCGGACATCCCAAAATACACTAAGGACACCATAATCAAATACTGTTTCTATGTCGAGGCGTGTCAGACACGTGTTGACACTCCAAAATGCACCATGACACCACAATCAATACCATGTCGCTGTGTCCATCTCATATTCTTGTCCGTGTTGTTGTTTCAATATCATGTAATATTAGTGTCCTTGTTGCTGGGTTGATATCGTAATATTAGTGCATATATTGGCTGTATGTGTCCCCTGCATCATAGATTATTTATGATTTTTAGGGGGGATTTTGAACCTTTTCTTTTCTTGTTTTTAGGTTTGGCGAACAAGAAGACTGTCAGCATCCAGCCAGCAGGTGGCAAGGATCTCTCCATTGTTCTTGTTACAACCAAGACAAAGAAGCAGAGCAAGCCGGCCAGCTTATACCACAAGTCGCTCATGAAGAAGGAATTCAGCAAGATGGCCAAAGCCATCACTAACCAGGTGCCAACTTCTGCTAGAATTTAGTTAATCTTATGCATTTCTTGTTTAACTGAAGTTGTTAATGTAAGGCATGTTTTATTCTTAGCATATAAACTGTGACTATGGGATAAGTACGTTTTTAATACTTCAATTTTATTTTCTTGGAAGCAAGATACTTTTTATCTGGATAATTTCATTACCGATGAGATGGAGAACTTGGGTATTCTTGGAACTTAGCGGAGAACTTGGAATTCTTCAAATTCTCATGGTTGGTATAGAGAAGTTGAGGGGACAAGAACTTAAGCCCACATGTGCTCGTCTCCATGCTACTTAGCCACTTAGGTAATTTAGTTCTCCAAGTTAAGTTTGATTTTCACCCAAAATAACAGGAAACAGGGAACAAGAACATTGAGAACTTAGCCATGTGACCCATCACCATAGTTCCTTGGGTTCTTTGGCTTCTCCAAGCTCAATAGGTTCGAAACAACCAAACAGTACCATTACATCGGATCAATAACTAGGTTTCTGGGTGTTTTTCCACTATTTTTTAATTATTTTGTAGATATGATTTTTTTCTTTCTATTTGACGGTTTACTATATGCTTGGTTTGAATTGTGTGACATGAGTGTTTTTCTATTTCTTGCAACTGTCCTTTTGTACTATTTTCGTAAATTGCACTCAAGGAGGCAAATGTACTCTGGAATGTTGTATTATTGATGAAAGTAATTTTTCAAGCTCATGTGTCTTTTTCCTGTTTCTCACATTTCAAGTCATTTTCTGTAATTATTTCTGAAATAACTTTTTTTGGTGACTTGTCTATTGCAGGTGACAGATAACTACTACAGGCCAGATCTGACCAAGGCAGCTCTTGCTAGGCTCAGCGCAGTGCATAGGAGTCTCAAGGTTGCCAAGTCTGGGGCCAAGAAAAGGAACAGGCAGGCCGTTAGGAAATGAAATATTAGAAGTATGTTGGGTTATTATGGAGGCTTGTTCTAATGGACCTTTTTTGTTTTTATTTGTTATGATTGAAGAATTTTGGTTTGAGATGGATGTATTACCTAAATATCTAGACTAGTTCCTTTCCATTTTCATTTGGATTTGTTCTATGAAGGTTCCACTTTAATTGAAGAGTTTGTGCTGGAATATCTTATCATACAACATTTGTGGCAAATCTCACTTTTATGCTGGTAACCATATGTTTATTTTAATCTCACATTGAATCAATCTGCAGCAAAGATGTGTTGTTTTAGCTTTCATGCTTCTTGCGACTTTAAAGTTTAGCTGTATCATTAATACTAGGAAGAGTTATTTACTTATACAACTCTAGCTGTTCCTCATTAATGTTCTGGAATTTTTTATTTGTTTATTATTTGTTTGTGGTATTATTGTTGTGCAGTGCTGTGATGCTCAAAGTGGGAACAATCAGCCAGAAAGTGAGCAGAAGTCACTAGAGATGTAAATTTCTCCTTCAGTTAGAGAACAAATACCAGATTTCATAGGAAATAAGTGCAGCTCAGGTATTGAAGAGTTTGTCCAATTGCTACGTGTTATTCGATGGATTTATATAATAATACTAATACAATGCCAAAGATCTATATATGCGAGTAAGAGGGCTCATTCACCAACTTGCTGGATGATGTTATCCCTGCATAGAACTATAATGTTTTCCAGTTCAATTAGCTACTGAGCTTGATGAAGTTATCCCTGCGTTGAACTATAATGTTTTCCAGTTCAATTAGCTACTGAGCTTGTATTTCGATGCATCACACTAATACTTCCATTATAGAGGCTTGCTGATGGGCTATTGTTTGTTCCCTTTTCACTTCATTCTTTGTCGTCACTGCGTTAACAATTGAACACTTGCAAACTTTACTATAGTGTAAGCCACACACGAGTTAAGGACACAGGCCCACAAGCACAACATATCTTTGCTCTACAAGCACAACATGTATAATCCAGAAGGAAGCTGACACACTATGATACACACTTAGAAATTAATGGACATGCATACACTAGTATCTTCCAATTGTAGGAGACGTTTGTGTTAAATCCATATGTAAGCTTATGTTTCAATTTTATTCTTTTGCTTTGGTGCTCATAGAATGAGGAATGAACTTCACTGGAAATTTCCTTTCAATGGCTGTACGTCACCCTTTTGCCCTTTTTCTTGAAATTTCTCCACCCAATATTTGCATGTTTACTAGGATTCAGGTGGAAGATGCAAAACACTTTGCACGAAAAAACTCATCGAGTTCATGACTATTTTTATTCTTTTGCTTTTGTTTCTTCTTTAGGTTATACTATAGAAACCTGTTTCCAATTTCAACTAAACCCTTTTCTTTTTTACACGGCTAGTTTTATGTTTTTTTGTTGCATTAGCTTGAGTTGTCACGTGAGATGGACGAGATCATTTTTATTGTTCTTAAAATTGACTTGTCGAAGTGGGTACAAAAGAGCCAGTTTTAATGTAGAGGAGGTGATCATAGCTACAAACAGGGGAAAGAATGTTAGGCTAATTTGCATTTAAATATCTTGAACATTTTGATTTGTATTCAAGTTTTTGAAACCTAAAAACTGCTACTTTGATATCTTCTGATAGACGTCATGTAAAAAGTTGATAATATTACCGCGTGATAGACATGCCACAGTTTTGTTCATGTAATTATTAGAGAGTATTCCAAAAGAGGGGATATACTGAGAAATTTGCGAGGAGGAGGTAGAAAAGGAAGGGTAGAATGGGTGGAAAGACAGGAGAGAGTCACATAAGAGGTTCTCACTATGATTTGAAGACTTCCATTTCTTGAAAAAGTCTTTCATGGTGGAGCAATTTGGGAACAATAATGCCTAGTTCAACAAGGTGAACCCCAACTCCTTCAAAAATTGGGTCTAATTTTTTGGAAGATGTTGAAACCAAAATGCCTCTCCAAGCCTCGTAAAGCAAGTAGTTACATGCAGAAAGATGGAGGACAAGATGAGGATAGTTGTCTGTGGATTGATTGACAATATAAGTTGATATTTCTTGACCATGACTAATTTGATAGCATTTTAATGCTTTCAAAAAATGAAAGCAGACATGGTCATGTTTTATATATATATAGAGAGAGAGAGAGAGAGAGAAAGAGAGAAGAAATATTACACAAAAGTTTATTGTTTCATTATTGTACCATTTAATCTCAACCGTATTAGATGATGACATATATCCCAAAAATTGATGTCATTTTATCATGTTTTATAATCAAATGATCACATGGCTTATACGGTTGAGATTAAATGGTACAATAATTATATAATAAACCTTGGGGCAATATCTCTCATATATATATGTGTGTGTGTGTGTGTGTGTGTGTGTGTGTTAGGATTAGTTAGTCATTGTCTTGATATATATTTGTTGCCTCATGCGTGACAACATGTTCAACAATAAGGACTATCATAGTATAGAAGTGTATTAAGTTGGGAAATTAAAATCATATAACGTGACTGATGAGTTGTTTGAAGGAATAGACTTAGGGATGAGGTTTTGCATATATTTATAAAAGAACTTGCTGCTAGGTATCAAAACGTCATCCAAAGAAGTTAAATGGAATTTCATGTTTTTTTACCGTGATCTAAAGAAGTTAAATGAAATTATCATTTATATCGAACAAAAAACTATACTTCTTATTTTAAGTACATGATGAACTAATAATCAATTAGGGTTCATGTTTTTTTACCCTGATATTTTACCGTGATCCAAAGAAGTAAAATGAAATTTCATGTTTTTTAACCGTGATCTAAAGAAGTAAAATGAAATTATCATTTATATTGAACGAAAAACTATACTTCTTATTTTAAGTACATGATGAACTAATAACCTAAAATTGAGAGGGTGTTCTATGTTTCTATCACTTGAATTGTCAAATTGTCAATAAGGGTTCCTCACACGCATGGCTAATAATGAGAACTGATGAGAGACAAAAGTGGTTTTCCTAAAATTAAGTTGTTGTTTTTTTTTATGACTTTTCGACATAACGTTCGAAATTTTTGTGCATATTGCATTGCATTCCTTTGGACCCATTGTTCTCCAAATTTTTACCATTTATAAATCGGGTTTTTTAATAAAAGTAATATATTTATATATAATTATAAAAAAAAGGAGGAGTTTGGGGAAATTATGGGGAGGGGGAGAACTTGCCAACTGAGTTGGCGGGGCCCAGAGTTCGAGAGGAACTCGCCAACTCAGTTGGCGGGCTCTGGGCAGCTCGCCAACTCATGGAGGGATTGGCCATCCACTCACTGACAATGGAGCATCAAAACAGGACCTTAGCCTTGGTAATAAACATTAAGCAAAACCAACATTCCTTTGTGTCTGCATCACCAGTACATGTTCCTATGATTGCGTCATTTGGAAAATCTGGGTTAAGTTCAACTAGTGTAGTTACACCCATGGCAACCCACACACAAGGAGATGCACAGATAGGTGGCAGTGATCTCGTTGCTGAGGTGGAATCCAATGAAGTGTTGACTGACAACATTGGCAAGGTCAAAGAGGGTGAGGCTCTTCTAGTTCAGGAATTACAGTCATCCTTGGGGCAGACATCTCCAGTCTTTCAGGAAAAAGATTCCAGGTTCACTGAAGGGAACATGGATAGTTACAAGGCTATCAAGGAGACTATGGAGGTCCTGCCTGAAGATTCCCTCAGGGACAAGATGAGCATGGGTGACTCCAACAACCTTAGTTTCAGCCTTGGTGATGACATGGTCACTCTAATGGGCAATAAGTGGGATATGAGGAAGTTGGGAATCTCTCATTCATTCCAAATGAAGTTATGGGATCCGGGCACCAGGGGATCCTAACATATGCAGATCCAACTTAGAGTGGTGATGAGTGTAGTTAGGGGTGCAAACGAGCCAAGCCGAGCCAAGCTTTCATAAGCTTGAGCTTGGCTTGATTAGAATTAACCGAGCTCGAGCTTGATAAAAATTTTATTTTAGAGCTTGGCTCGAGCTCGTTTATATTAAGCTTGGCTTGGTTTGAGCTTGAGCTTGGCTTGATAAGCAAGCTTGATTCAAGCTTGATAAACAAGCTTGATAAGCTCAGACTCAACTCGTTAAGCTTGATTTCGAGCTTGTTCAGCTTTATTCAAGTTCATTAAGCTTGATTTCGAGCTTGTTCAGCTTTATTCAAGTTCATTAAGCTTGATTTCGAGCTTAACGGATTTGATTTTAAACTAGTTAGGCTTGAATTCAAGTACCTATAATATTAACAATTTATTTATAAAAATTCAATTTAAAAAGTTCCTTAATATTAATTATTAAGGACATATAATTATATACAATGCACACAACCATATTGTTATACAAACATGCATAAAATTAGAATTCAACAAAGAACAAATTAAAATTAAAATAACAAAATAAATTTGTAGACTGCCAGCAACGAGCTCCTGAACGAGCTTCTAAACGAGCTAGCTTACGAGTCAGCTCGCAAGCTTCTAAATGAACCAGTTCACGAGCTCAAACGATCCGAGTATTTCTAAGCTGAGTATTTCTAAGCTTGAGCTTGACTCATTTATTAAACGAGCTCGAAAATGAAGCTTGAGCTTGGCTTGTTTACTAAACGAACCGAGCTCAAACGAACTTTTATCAAGCCGAGCTTCGAGCAGCTTGCAAACGGCTTGGCTCATTTGCAGTCCTAAGTGTAGTCTTGTTGTTTTTTTCTCAAATCTCGAACTGGAGCCAGTGTTCACCTTGGGAGAACCTTAGTGTCACTCCCTTCACTGTTGATAATAATGAGTTCTCCTTTGATAATTTCTGCTGACTATTTCCAGACAGACATTGTGAAGGTAATAACCATATGGGATCCAGGTAAACACCTTCTTCTGATGCAAGATAGGATAGAATTTGAATTTCTGATAGGTGCCAGGAACTATCATCAAGAGAAAATGTTAAGAGAATTTATGATATCTATATGGGATCCAGGAAGTAAGTTGCAATTAGAATGCAAGAGAGGCTTCATTATTGCTAGAAAAGGTACATGTCTTGTTGATGGACTATCACTGGAATTGGGTGTTCACATATGGAGTGCCAGGAAGTTGAAGGAGTTGTTATCATATGGCAGTACCAATTCATATGTTCTTGTGTGGGATCCAGGCATCAGTTACATTCAGTGCCAGAGTCAATACTTGGCCAGTGGAGAAGTGCTTTTATCTTGACTTTTGAGACAAGGTCAATTCAAAGGGATGGATATTGTTACGTACCCATTCCACAGTTGAGTGAAATAAACAGTAGCGGAATAACAATGGCTCAGTTGGAGGGCTGAGTGTAGTAGCATCAGAGGTCAGAGTTGGCTCAGTAGGGAAAAAGCTCAGTAGCAATGTTCAAGCTACAGATGTAAAAGCCCAAGACAGCTTCCTATGCCCTGGGCAAAATAGAAATATCAGAAGAACAAGCTTATAATATATACTTGGTTACTTGGAACCAACCACAGTCCTCTGCAAATAAAGCCTACTCAATAACAAACAATAATGCTAAGTTTACTACCTATAACAAAATCCTCAATTGGTAGCAGAGCCTCCTCCCTGATTCATTGTCATGTCAGCCACTCTCCTTCATCATTGCCAAGTCAGCAAGAGATTGTTATCCAGCTCAGCAAGGTGGTTACACTGCAGCTTCCTGAGAAAGATTGGATATTACAACTATTCTATTGTATAAATAGAAGGGGAGAGGAGAGAAGTGTGTAGAATGATGTTTCAGTTTTTATTTAGCTTTTCTAAATTCTATTCTTGTAATTCTTTTTTCGCTCTTTCTTGAATTCGAAATCTAGGTCATCATGTTCTTCCTCAAATTTTGTTCTTCTTCAATTTCTTTATCCAATTTCAGTTAATTTCTGTCAAGAACATAACAGAGCACCACAATGGAGTATCAATTAGGATTGGACCCTAACGACACCCTACCCGAACCAATCAAGACCTGGTCCGGTACATGTTAGACCCGGTACTCAAAAGTAGACTTGTTTTTCAAAATGATACGATCCCAAAATTAAAGTTTTTCTCATTTTAGATTAGGATAATATATCCATTTGGAGTATATTTTTGTGGTTAATTTAGCAAAAAAATGGTAACATCTGTAAAGCAAATTCAGAATTTTATCATTAAATTTTGGTTCTCCACTTGTCTTTACACTTGGAGATTGTTTGGTTCGGCATAACTGTCAGCAAGTGTGAAAGTGATTATTTATTTTCTAAAAGTAAAATGCATATGCTTTTGAGTTTCATCCTAATTATTATCTGATAGAACTACTTTTAATGTTTGGATACATGATATTTTTTATCTTAGAAGTGGACAGATTCATACTTTTATACTGTGTTTAAAAATCAGATCGGACCGGCCGGTTCAACCAGTTGACCTGTGAACCGGTCACTTTTTCGATCCGGTTCAATGTTGATCCACTATTTTTCCAAAATTATATTGTAAATGAATATTTTTGTAAAAATTAATGTACATAAGGGATTAAACTTGGACCACTTAGATTAACCCACTGGTTGAACCGGTTAGATCCAACCCAATTCCTTGGTCGGGTCGATTTTCGGTTCGATTTTTAAAACACTGCTTTCATGTTTGGATGTTAAATAAATGAGGTAAAATAAATAAATTATAATAATAACAAATAGTAATAAATAAATAAATAATTAAATTGTTAATTATTAATTATTTATTATTACTCATTATTGTTATTTTAATTTAAGTATTAACAATTAATATCATCAATTATTTTATTAAATAACTGTAATATATTAAATGAGAGAAATTAGGGTCTCCAACTTAGGGCCTAAAACTAAGAAAAATTATTCAGTGGACCGATCTCACTACATAATAATTGTGAGATCTCTTCTTCAATAACAGCATAACATATTATTTTTTGTTTTTTTAAATTTAATTTAGTGATATGTCGTACTCTTATTAGAGGGAAACAAACTTTATCAATACCACTCGTCCACTGAATAATTTATCTAAAACTAGACCTTTTTTTTCAAATTGGAAGTACCTAATTGGTCAATGACACCAGTCACACCAAAGTTGGTGGCAATGCAAATCCCCAATTAGCCTACTAAAAATTCCACAATAAGTTAATCACAGCTATATTATAGGTTGCTATTTGACAATGATGTTGTTGATTGACCCTTCAATACAAATCTAAAGAATTAAACGATGGGCAATGCTATGCCTACAACCAAATGTTTATAATATTCTTACAACCGTTACGTGACGTGCACGTGACGACTGTCCATTGGAGGAGAAGAAAAATGTGAGATCCGATAGCTGTCTGGATGGTCGTCACGTGACAGCCGTTTGTTGGAAAAGATCAGGCCGGATGTGGCCAACATAGCAGGAATAAAAAGAATTGTAAGAAAGTTGTAAGCATTTGGTAGTAAACTTAATATTATTGTTAAACTATCTTTCTTTTCCTTGTGTCATTTCTTTCTATTTCATCATCATATCGTTGATACTATAGCAGCATCCAGATGGACATTGACATGCTCCGAGTAATTATATATATATATATATATATATATATATATATATATATATATATATAGCAAGTTGAGTCGAATCTGTTCTCCCAAATGGGCCGGCCGCCGGACCGACCTTCCTTTAATTTACTACTTACTATTGGTGGCCCACACAAATGGCCCTGACTGGACAGCTGCAGCTGTTACCTCTCTCTTTCCCTCCCTATATTCTTATGAGTTGGTATTTTAGTTCTTGATATGTAAAAAATAATAAAATTGAATTCAAGTAATTTAAGGATCTTGTTCTACTGCATTTGGTTAGAACTTACGGAGTGTTGTAATCCAATCTTGTTCGAGCATTTTATTTTATTTAATCTAGGATCTAGATACAATCTGAAAAAAAAATATGGAGACTTCAAAAAATATGAATACTTCAAAATTCATGTCGGATCATGATGTTTAAAATTCATATTGTATTCGTGTAGTGTTTATCAGACACAAGAATTAGACGTTCCACTATCAGAATTAGTCTGACAATATTTCGGACTTAAACAATCTTTCAAATCAGAGATCGAGATTACGGATACACAAGGACAAAAATAAAATCACAAAAAAATGGATTAAGAGATGACCAAAATTATCTTCGACCTCCTCCGTGGCAAACTGAATTTTTGTGTGCCATTTTGTCCATTCAAATTTGTGCTCGTGCAACATACAATTGTCAAACCAATAAAATTAGAAGAAAATTAAACCAAAAAAACCCTTTTTTTTTTCCTTCTTATTTTATATAGCAGGATCAAATAGGTAGATAATGACCATCTTTCAAAGAGGAAAAAAGAAACAAAATTAGCAAATAAACGGACAGTTGCCTATCCTATCCGAGCTAGAAGAGTTGAGAGCTAAAGGAGGCTTTCCGACCTCCTGAGCCAATGAATTAAACCGGTCCGGCCCCTCACTGGTCGGCCAGCCGCCATGCCGACGTGGCGATCAGCGGCCTAGCATGCCACCCAAGCGTCAAGCACCCGTCCCTCTCCTCCACTCTGTACCCGTCCCCGCCGGCGAAGAGTGCGAGCAGCATGCTCGCCTGCTTGAACGCGTTCGAGCCGAGACACACCGGCTCGAACCCGGCCCGTACCATCCTCCCCTTCCACTGCGCCGCCGTCTCGTGCCTCTCCGTCCTCTCCATCCCCTCGCACGCCACCACATTGCATATCTCCCGCCCCAAATACATCTCCGTCATCACCTGCTCCTCCTCGCTCCCTCCTCCTTCGAGCGAGTCGAACATCGTCGAGTAGTAATGTAGCGCCTCATTGAACCGCTCCGAGAACGTGCCGGCATTGTGGTTCGCCTCCTGCTCCACCATCGTAAAGATCTTCGGCTTGATCGCTCTGACAGCATCCAACGCCCTCTCCACTGCCGCGTCTTGAGCCAGCAGCCTGTGCAGCTCCAACACGGAGTTCACCGCGACCGCCTCGTCCTCCTCCTCGCCTAGTCCGATAAGAGACGACGGCTCCAGATCGGCCAGTGAATTGACGACGAACATGCGGTACTCGAACTCGATGTGGATCGTGTCGGCCAGCTGGGCCAGCTTCAGCCCGGCCTGCTGGAGCGCGTGGGAGCTGTCTGGGCCGATGCCGGTAAGGCGGAACGAAGGGGGCCCGCCGGGACGCAGCGCCAGCGCCTGCATCAGCGCGGGCCACTGCATCCCCTGGTTCACGCCGAAGTCGATCACGTGGACCTTGCGGCAGCCGGAGAAAGAGTCGAGGATGGCTTGGTTGGCGGTGAAGTGGGCGAATTTGAGGTAGGGGCAGCTCTCGTAGAAGTGCATCTGGAGGTCGTCGGAGAAGGAGAAGCTGGAATCGAGCTGGTGGGGGTCGGAGTGGTAGACGCGGCGGCCGAGCGCCTCCGCGAAGTAGCCGGCGACCTTCCGCATCGCGCCGGCCTGCGACGCGGCGAGGAAGGGGACCCGCTTCAGCAGCGAGTCGGCGGCGGCGTAGTCCCCTCGCTCGATCGCCTCCGCGCACGCCATGAGAGTGTGGACTAGACGTACCCCGGTTTCCTGAGGGTCTGCAACGACCATAGGAGTTGGTGGTGGTTGGAGTGAGGATGGGGATGTCCTCATCTTCTTTCTCGGATCCGCAGATGAATTGAATTGGAAAGTGGGGGTGGGGGTGGGGGGCGGGGCGTTGATCTCGGAGAGCATGTTCTCGAGCCACGTGGAGAGATCGGAGGGGTTGTAGTGGACGGTGTCGTGATCCAGGTGGGAGGCGATCGCGTCGTCGTGGCCGCCGTTGGTGGTCCCCGCCATGGCCATGTCCAGCTGCTCCAGCTTCTGAGCTACGTCGGCCATGTCGGAGGACCGGACCTTGTATCCGAGCGCAGAGAGCAGCTCGTCGACTCCGGCGTCTTGCCTGTCCTCTTCAAGCTTTCTTTTGGCCATTGTCGGCGTCGTCTTGGGCGCCGCCGCCAGCAGAAGTGGACTCTTGATTGCTGGTGCTATTTGGGAGGAGAGGGTTGACGAGGACGAGGACGAGCACAAGCACAAGAAAAATAAAGGGAATCAAAGGGAATCAAATTAACACGTAGGGAATCTTTCCTCTTCCGCCTTTGTGAGTCCTCTAACCCCTTAAACTTCACCATCCATTTACAAATGGGTTTTTGTCAACAAACGGATAAATTGTTGGATGGACTGGACGTAATGCACCCTCTTACTCTCCCCGACCGTTAAATTATATGAGGTGTATGCATGTAAACTTCTTCTTACTAATTTTACGGTTGACATTAGGAGGATATAATGCATCAGACACATCCAATAATTTCTTCAACAAATGAACTATTTAAATTTAAATTGGCCAATTTGAAAAACAAAGCCTCTTAGCTTTCATTATATATATATATATATATATATATATATATATATATATATATATATATATGAGTTATAGTGCAAATATAATGTTATTTTTGTGGAAGACGGACAAAATGGTCCTAAATTAGTGGTGTGTTTTGTACATCAATAGTTGCTGTAGTAAAACGAGCTATTTCTTACTTCTGTTTTTAGTTTTTTTAATGCATTAATTTATAGATCTAAGAGTATATTGTTTTGTAAATAAGTGGAAAAGAATCAAGTCACAACCAACAAAAACAGAACCGGAGTCTAGACTACCTAGTCACGAGTCTAGTACCCTAAAATTCCTAAATTTTACATGTCTCCAAACGTTTCTAAAGACCCCCTAAAATTTATAAATATTTCAAAAAAATTATATAGGAAATCTTATTTTTAGGACGATCTAGAATTCCATTTTTGTTAGAGCCGGACTGACCAAAAGCAATAGTTGTCCCAAATGTTAAAATGCTGTACATTTTTCAACAGCAACAAAAACATATTATATTTTGCTAACATGTGTCCTAAATATACATATTAATATATTAATAAATATATATTTTAGATGAATATTTCTAATATCATATTTATATTTTTTTTGTTAAAATATTTATTGAGAAGTATAAAATATGTATTGATAAATGTACCAATAAAAAAATTATATAAAATGCACATTTACGTGTTAATCTTTTAAAAATAGAAGAAGAAAAAAAGGGTGGGCAGGTTCAGAGTCAAACATCATCACACGTGGGGTACAGACCAGATGTCAACGTCAAATTGATCTAATCTATAGATCCCACAAGTCGCCAATAATTTGGGGCCGAGAGCAGATCTGCTGTTCCACTATTTATGTTCTATATTATGTCCTCACCCTATTACATGTGGACTTCTTTTTTGTTTTATATTTGTTGGAGTCCATATGTAATATGGTGGGAACATAATATGACAGAAATAATGGAACAACAGATCTGGTTGAGGGCCCACAATAAAGCAGACTAAGTCAGTGGACGGCCGAAGGGAAGGAATCAAGAAAACAGGGTTACGGGAGGGATAGTCCACCTTCGTACTACTGAGTCAGTATCCGTACTGGTCTTTATCAACATCCGGAGGAAAGCAACACATAACAACAAGGGATTATCTATCACTAAGCCGGCAACGACCACCTTAATTATTGCTAATAAAGGTGTATATATAATTATTAACTTAACAGAAATTTTTGTATAGAGAATTAAAGTATTAATAAATTATATTCAGTTAAATAGTTAGAAAAAATTGGGAGAAAAGAATAAATACACACTTGATAAGTACGTTTTGTTTCTCGCGTATTTTAAAATTATAAAAAAAAAACTCACTTGTTATGTGTGTTTTGAATATATATTTTTTTTCTCGCAGAAAAAAAGAAAATGAAAATGAAAACACACATGTTGTTTCCATCGCCATATCAACATCCGGAGGAGAGTAACACATTCTCTCTTTGTTGTTTTATATTGTAGACTTTTGTTTAGTACTTGTATATTTTTGTTGGATTAATATTCTTCTTTTTGTTGTATTATATCATTTTCTCTATATACTAGTTTTTTTTTTTTTATGGAAACCGAAATTTATTAATGTCTTGTATATCTTTTTTGGGAATATTTTTTTTAAGCTTGTAATATACATAAAAAAAATGTTAACGAGACGGAGAACATGGACGAAAAAATCCGGTTCCAAAGGTGTTAACGAGCGAAACAGTGCATTGTTTAACAGAGACAAAAATGAGGATAAAAAATTAAAACCGAATGGAAACGAAAATTCAAGCACCGCTCAGAGACAAAAATGAGGGGGTATGGTCTCTGGTCCTCATCCCTATTCACATCAATTAAAAGTAGAAAATTTTGTGGGCTATGCTAGGATTACAACCAAATGCCAACAACTCTCTTACAACCGTCACGTAGCGTCCACTTGACGGCCGTCCATTGGAGAAGGGGAAAGAGGTGGGATCCGGTGGCTGTCCGGGTGGTCGTCATGTGGACGAAACGTCACGTGACGGTCGTTCATTTGAAAAAAAAGGTGGAACCGAAGGATGGTCCACATAGCATGGTGGGTGAGAAGGATGGTCCACATAGCATGGTGGGTGAGAGGGTTATAAGAATGTTGTAAGCATTTGGTAGTCAACTTAGCATTATTGAAATTTTGTAGATAGAGGTGCCAAAAAACAATGTCTCGAATTTTTATTTTATATCCTTCTTACTTTCTATTTGTCACCTCACGTCGTGTTTCTACTTGATATAGTACCTAAAAGTGTCGCAGCTTTTGGGGAATCGAATATTGTTTAGAATCTTAGGAAAGAATTTTGTAAATATTCTCCTGTTAGCTAAACAACTTTGTGGGAAAAGAAAAGAATTACTTGCCAATTAACAATAAACCCTATTGCCAGCAAACCAAATGGAAGGGCCACTCTGACGTCAAAGCATCAGGTGGTGTAACCTACATCAATGTGAGACTATTGGTGAAACTTATATATACTAACTAGTTGTGATGGAAGCTCCGGTCCAGCAAAAGATGTGATCAAGAAATTGTTTTCATTTACTGGAGGACCACAAGTGGGAATAGTGTACTTATTTCTTCTCATCCTCTTTCTTCTCACCAAGTACTTACAATGCAGTCTAGGCCTCTGCAAAGTATACGAGTTCATAGGCCTTTGCTAAGTATATGATACCAACTGTATATTCTTTGTGAAGTATTATACCACCAACCTGAGCTTGAAAGCTTTTTTTCTTTTTTCTTTTTCTTTTTCTATAAATAACACAACTGTATATTTGGTTCTCTTGAGACAACATGAACTAAAACAACAACAACAACAACAACAACATTACCAAAAAATTTGGGAAGTCTTTTTGAATCCTAGTTCTTCTATTTGGTTCTCTTGAGGCTCATGTTCTCCGCTAACAAAAATTATTTCATTCTTTAGCACTTGAAACCATCTTTGTCTAGGCTCACATCTGGTCCTAGATGCTTCATTAAATAATATATTGGTCTTCATTAACTAATACTTCTTTAACGGTTTCTTACTAGGAGCATCTATTGGTTTACGTTATACATGACCAAACCACCTAAAACGATTTTCTTTCAATCATCGTCATCTAACTTCTTACCTATAAACTCATTTCTTATCACATCTTTTAATGTATTGTCGTTCATCTATCTTAGTATTTTCATTTCGGTTACAGTACTAACTTTCTAGACATGTTTCTTAATTGTACAAAACTCTGATCCATAAAACATGATCGGCCTTATAGCAGTTATGTAGTAGAGTTATCTTGCTATCACAAATTACTCTAGAAACACTCAATTTCAACCATCATGTTTTAACATCATTCTCATTCTATGCATCATGATGAATAATTTATCATAAATATCGAAAACTATCGCTCTTAGGTATCTATTGTCCAACTATATGCACTCTCTCCTCATTTTTCTTTGAGTTCTGGGTGAAATTAAATTTTAGATATTATGTTTTCGTTCTAATTTTAAATCTCTTTGATTCCAAAGTTTCTCAGCAAACATCATACACCATGGAACTTCCTCCTAGATGTAAACCCACTGATTTTTCAAGATTTTTAAAACTGGATTTTTCGAAATTTTCTGAGATTTTTCGGAAATTTTTGCTAATTAAAAACAAGATATTTTTGGCATTAAATAAAATTAAATATTTTTAAACTATATTAAAATATTATAAAAATAATATTTTATGGTGTAAAATAAAATACTGGACTTAGGGTAATTTTTCTGGAATTTATTGGGCCCCGGACATAATTTATAACACCTAAAAACTATTTATTTAATTATTTATCTATTATTTATTTATTTAATTATTTATTAAAGCCAAACTCGGCCCAGCCCAAAACCAAGCCCACCCGTGACTATCGGGTCGGGTCGGCCAGACTCGGACCCAGCCGTCCGACCCGCACGAACCCTCTCCCCCCACGACTCGTCTGGCCCGCGTCCCACGCCGGCCACTCCGGCCACGACGCCGGCGACCCCCGCGGCCCTCGCACCACGACCCCCTCGACTCCGCCATTTCCGGCCTCGACCCCCCCGCGGCTCTCCCCTATATAAACCCCCCTAACTCCGGTCACCTCCTCCCTCATCTCCCCCTCCCCAAAATCCTAACTACGGTGACCTCCGCCTAGAGCCGCCCGAGACCCGCCGCCCTCCTTAGAGCCCTCGCCGAGCGACGCCGGACCACCTCTCCCCCAGCCCGGACCCTCGCCACTGCCCTGAACCCGCGGTCGACTCCGGCGACCTAGCTCCGGCCGACCTGAGCACCTCTCCGCCACCGGACCTCGCCGCCCGGCCACCCCGAGGCGTCCCCGAGCCTTCGCCGACCTCCGCCGGCCTGAATCCCCACTCCCAGCGACGCCGGACCCGTGCCCTAGTGTAAGCCCCTGATTTTTCAAAAAATATTAAAACTAGGATTTTTCACAATTTTCTGAAATTTTCTGGGAATTTTCTGAAATTAAAATCAGGGTTTTCAAATATTAAATAATTTTTTAGTTGTTAATAAACAATATTAAAATATCATGGAAATAATATTTTTGGGTGTAAAATGAAAAACTGGACTTAGGGTAATTTTTTGGAATTTATTGGACCTCAGCCATATTTTTAAATGCCTAAAAACTATTTATTTATTTATTTATTTGTTAATTAATTATTATTATTATTATTATTATTATTATTTTTTTTTTTTCGGCCCATCCGGCCCAGTCCGGCCTGCGGCCCAACCCGCGGCCCAAACCCTAACGGGTCGGGTCGGGTCCGCCTGAACCCGACCCGCCCGACCCGTGACCCAGCCCCCCCCTCCCCCGCGTGACCCGCTCCGGCCCCGCGTCCACCGGCTCCCCGCTCCGCTTCCGGCGCCGCCGCCCGCGGCCGCCGCGCCACGCCACCCTCTCCCCGCCCGTCTCGGCCTCCCCAACCGCCTCCCCGCCTTTATAACCACCTCCCTTCCCCTCCTTTCTCCTCCCTCCGGCCAGACCCCCTCCGCCTCGCTGCCTCCCCACGCCGTGCCGCCACCGCCCGCCCTAGCTCCGCCGCCTCGCCGCCGACGTCACCCCGCGCCGCAGCCCCGCCCGCGGCTCCCTCCTCCGCCTCCTCCCTCGGCTTCCCCCTCTCCTCCCAGCACCCCGACGCCCTCCGGCCGCCGTGCCCGCGCCACCGCCTCCGCCAGCAACGCCGGCGCCGCCCCAGCTTACTCCGGCCGGCCTCCCCCTCCGCAGCGCCGCCGGATCTCCGGCCAGATCCCCAAAACCCTAACCCTAATTCTGGCCCTGTATCTGACACGTGTCGGACACGTGTCGGACACAACTCGAACCCCCGGTTTTTTCGGGTCCCCTTCAGGTACTTATAACTTTTTGTTCGTAGCTCCGTTTTCAATTCCGTAAATTACGTTGCGAAGCCTGTATGACCCTCTCGGTGTCCGGACAAACCGCTTGGGGCATCGCGTCCTGTGGTGGTCGCACACCGCGATCCAAAAACAGGAAAAACCAGACCCTGTTTCACCCCGGAACTGAGTACGCCCCGCCAAACGGGATGACTTGGTCGCGTGCGGTCTTCACAGATACGTGCGCACCATCGATACGGACGTGTGAGATTTCGCGGAAGCTGATTCGGGTGTGCGTGCACACCGGAATCAACGCGTATCCGCGGACATCGCCCCGTATCCGACTTTTCTGCAATTTGCCCTAACTTCTTGTACACTCGTCGGATCGAGACAAAACTTGCACCATCGGACTCGTAGCGATACGCTGGTCCTGTGGGTCAAGTTTGGTTCGATTCTGAGAACGTTGACAAAATCGCGTGTCGTGGGCCCCACAGGCCCCGCTCGACGGGCGATTTTGTGATCGGCTCATCCGAATTCAATTCTGGAAGTTCCGTTGGGTTCGTATCATCGTTCCTGACCTGTTGACACTAATTTCGGTGAATTTGGAGACCTTTGACCCGGACACGTTTTTCGGTGCAAAGCGGGCCCACCGGCGGACCCCGTTTTGACCCGAAACTGCCGTTTTTGCCCTTGACTCCAAATTGGACCCAAGAACAGGCGTTTCTAGCTATTTGACATCTTCTGAGCATGATGGTAATGTCTATTTCAGCTTTTGGACTCATCTCTGGATTATTTCCCCCAAGTACAATTAATTGGATCCAAACAACAGGCAAGTACCTGCACTTCAAGTTTAATCTTTATATTGTGATAATTAATTCCCTGCTTTACTAGTTCCATTAATGATTACACATAGTGTTAGAACACTGGATTTCATGCCTTGAATACTGGAGTTCATGTCTTGCTTTTCGTGTCGGGTGGGAGAATACTAGAAGGCATGTAGTTTACCCTTCCCCCTACCATGTTTAATAGCTATTGGTGCGCGACTGTACCCTCAGCCGGATCTCGATGTTTCATGTTTAATAGCCGTCTATGACGGCCGGATTAGCCTTATAAACCCCTACATGCCAACTATGTATTCTAAAACAAACACAAGTTCACACAGATAGTTTCTGGATCTTGTTATAGTTCTTGCTAACTGTAGTAGTTTCATTTCCTGTCTCATTTATTTATGCTTTCTCATATTCCTGTTTATAGCATTAACTCTGAGATATTGTGTTTCTTTTATACATATTCCCAATATGATACTCAATCTAATTGTCATAAATATTTAGTTTAAATCTTGTTGTGCACTGTGTACTTTGCTCCTTTCCTGACTGGATCCGTTGCTTTAGGCGATGATGAGAACCTTGCCCCCACCTATTATGGCCCCTATGAGGCAGCAGGTGATATAGTTGCAGAGCCGGTTCCCACACAGGAGACTACTCCTGCAGAGTAGTTAGCTTTAGTTATTTGTTTTCCTTTCATCTTAGTAATCGGGTTTGTCCCCGATTTAACTTCTGGTTTTGTAATAACTCTGGATCTGATTGTCACTTTCTGGTTATAAAATCTCAGCATTTCCTTTCATTTCCTTGTCTGTTTAATTACTGTGAATGAGCTAGTGTTAATTTAACTGTGGAGATGCCCTAGACAGCGTACTACCGCCGACACTGCGGCGTAGGCTGGACGTACCCACGCACTCGTGCCCGAATTTCTGGGTGCGGGTCGTGACACATTTTTGTGGTGGCCTATGCAGGTCGAACGACTAAATTGTTCGGTTTCAACTTAGGGACCGAACAGGCTGCAACAAGATTGAGGATTTTAGGATAAAGCTCATTCACAGAATAGGATCTTTTACTTCCAATCTTGATATCGGTCCTAGTCAATTTTTTCTATCGCCCTTGATTTCCAAGTAATCTATTCTGATCTTCCTATCCCTTAATCTTTCAGAATGGTCCAGACAAGGAACACAGTAGGAGGCACATCAGAACCAGCTGAGCAGAATGTGCCCAAAACTCTTGCCCTCCCTCCACCTCCATCTATTCCGGCAGTTACTCTGGATGGTGCACAGCTACTTGGAGTGTTCCAGGGACTAGTGGAATCCCAGAAGGAACAAACTGCCCTGCTACGGATCAGCCTTTCAGAAGCTCTTCGGACCCGGGAGTCACCACAAAAGAGGCCAGGAAGTGCCAAAGACTTCAAGAACCTTAGACCCCTGGAATTCTACGGAACTGAGGGCATTCTCTATGCCGATGAGTGGATAGAGAATGTCGAGAGACTCCTGAAGACTGCTCGGGTCCCTGATGATCTCAAAGTGGAGTCCGCAAGCCTGCAACTGTTCGACATAGCTCGGACCTGGTTCAGAGATGAACCCCAACTATCTGCTCCTGACCTCACCTGGAAGGACTTCAAGAGGCTATTCAAGGAGAAATTCTACCCCGAAGTGGCTCGGGAAGCTCTCGAAAGCCAATTCGAGAGACTGGAACAAGGTAACCTATTTGTTGATGAGTACACTGCTGAATTTAGCAGGTTGAGCCACTTTGCGGAGTACATGGTTCGTACCCCGGAGGACAGAGCCCGTAGATTCAAGAAGGGGCTGTCTCCGGATATTCGCCTTGCTGTCACCACTAGCCGAGCTCGCACCTACGAGAAAATCTTGAGCGTGGCACAAGGCGTTGAGAGAGACATGGGGCATAAACTAAAGCGAGAGAGAGATACCGGAAATATGGGACCCAACAAACGCCCATTTCAACAACAACAGCAGCAGAGGGCCCCGCAGCAAACTCAGCGTCCTCTCCCTCGAGCTCCAGCACCCCAACACCAGGCTCAAGGACAGAACCAACAAGCTGCTGCTTGTAACTTTTGCCAAAAACAAGGTCACACCTGGCAAGTTTGTAGGAAGAGACTGGGTGCCTGTCTATATTGTGGGTCAACAGAACATCAAGTGAGGGACTGCCCCACTGCTCCAGAACGCGGACAAGCTTACGTGATGACCGTGGAGAACGCACAAACTCTGGAAGCAGCTAATGCGCGTAAGTGATTCGTAGATACCTTTTCTAGTATTGTTTTCGTGCCTATTGGTTCGTGACCTCAGCCCCAACCTAGTAATTTTGAACCTTAAACCTGGTATGCTTTTAAATTTGATAACTATAGAGGTTGTAGATTCTTTTGCTGTTGTACTTATTATGTGTGTTTTGTGAACTTCAATAATTTTGTACCTCCTTTTTCATCATCATCTAGCGCACTTAATTTTGCTGAACTTGACTTATGCTGCTATTTTATAGCCTAGTTTTGCGAGCTTACCTTTTTCGGACTTGTTCATGACACATGTATTATTGAGGCCTGATCAACCCCACTAATACAAGTGTCTATTCAGAATCAGTGTACTACGGTCTGATCAACCTTAGTGCATTTTGATTCGCACTTCGCACGACTACTTTACGTGGATTGAGATATATAGTTGACTAGTATACTTGCCCTAAATACGTCCGAGCATATCGTATCAGTTACATAACTATACTAATACGAGCATGCGAATAAATGATTACCAGAATAGAATCTCAATCCATAACCGCCTGACAATTCCTATTAGAATTCCTTAAACGCCTTGATCCCTATACCTCTGTTCTACCACCTCGCCCTTAAACTCTTTATTATTTGATCCTCGTCTTCCCTTATTTCGGAAAGACAAAATCCTGTGTTTGGTATAAGTTTGATTTGTAGTGCTAGATGTACCCCTCAGACCGGTCGAATTGATGATAACCTCTATGACTAAGGGAATACCATAGATGGTGTGTTTGTGTTAAAGACTTAAAGATTCAATACCATGATTTATTAAGTTGAGACCTAGCCTTACTAGTTGTACAGCCTTAGAGGATAGATGGGTAAAATTCTAAGTTGGGTAGCGACCACAATGTCCACCTGAGAGAAACCCGTTAGACTATAATCAAGTGAGTTTGGACAGAGAGAACCCTGCCATAATTTAAATTTCGAGGACAAAATTTTATAAGTTGGGTAGATTGTAAGCCCCTGATTTTTCAAAAAATATTAAAACTAGGATTTTTCACAATTTTCTGGAATTTTCTGAGAATTTTCTGAAATTAAAATCAGGGTTTTTAAATATTAAATAATTTTTTAATTGTTAATAAACAATATTAAAATATCATGAAAATAATATTTTTGGGTGTAAAATTAAAAATTGGACTTAGGATAATTTTTCTGGAATTTATTGGGCCTCAGACATATTTTTAAATGCCTAAAAACTATTTATTTATTTATTTATTAATTAATTATTATTATTATTATTATTATTATTATTATTATTATTATTATTATTATTATTATTATTTTTATTTTTTGGCCCATCCGGCTCAGCCCGGCCTGCGGCCCAACCCGCGGCCCAAACCCTAACGGGTCGGGTCGGGTCCGCCTGAACCCGACCCGCCCGACCCGTGACCCAGCCCCCCCCCTGCGTGACCCGCTCCGGCCCCGCGTCCACCGGCTCCCCGCTCCGCTTCCGGCGCCGCCGCCCGCGGCCGCCGCGCCACGCCACCCTCTCCCCGCCCGTCTCGGCCTCCCCAACCGCCTCCCCGCCTTTATAACCACCTCCCTTCCCCTCCTTTCTCCTCCCTCCGGCCAGACCCCCTCCGCCTCGCTGCCTCCCCACGCCGTGCCGCCACCGCCCGCCCTAGCTCCGCCGCCTCGCCGCCGACGTCACCCCGTGCCGTAGCCCCGCCCGCGGCTCCCTCCTCCGCCTCCTCCCTCGGCTTCCCCCTCTCCTCCCAGCACCCCGACGCCCTCCGGCCGCCGTGCCCGCGCCACCGCCTCCGCCAGCAACGCCGGCGCCGCCCCAGCCTCCTCCGGCCGGCCTCCCCCGCCGTAGCGCCGCCGGATCTCCGGCCAGATCCCCAAAACCCTAACCCTAATTCTGGCCCTATATCCGACACGTGTCGGACACGTGTCGGACACAACTCGAACCCCCGGTTTTTTCGGGTTCCCTTCAGGTACTTGTAACTTTTTGTTCGTAGTTCCGTTTTCAATTCCGTAAATTACGTTGCGAAGCCTGTATGACCCTCTCGGTGTCCGGACAAACCGCTCGGGGCATCGCGTCCTGTGGTGGTCGCACACCGCGATCCAAAAACAGGAAAAACCAGACCCTGTTTCACCCCGGAACTGAGTACGCCCCGCCAAACGGGACGACTTGGTCGCGTGCGGTCTTCACAGATACGTGCGCACCGTCGATACGGACGTGTGAGATTTCGCGGAAGCTGATTCGGGTGTGCGTGCACACCGGAATCAACGCGTATCCGCGGACATCGCCCCATATTCGACTTTTTTGTAATTTGCCCTAACTTCTTGTATACTCGTCGGATCGAGACGAAACTTACGCTATCGAACTCGTAGCGATACGCTGGTCCTGTGGGTCAAGTTTGGTTCGATTCTGAGAACGTTGACGAAATTGCGTGTCGTGGGCCCCACAGGCCCCGCTCGACGGGCGATTTTGTGATCGGCTCATCCGAATTCAATTCTGGAAGTTCCGTTGGGTTCGTATCATCGTTCCTGACCTGTTGACACTAATTTCGGTGAATTTGGAGACCTTTGACCCGGACACGTTTTTTGGTGCAAAGCGGGCCCACCGGCGGACCCCGTTTTGACCCGAAACTGTCGTTTTTGCCCTTGACTCCAAATTGGACCCAAGAACAGGCGTTTCTAGATATTTGACATCTTCTAAGCATGATGGTAATGTCTATTTCATCTTTTGGACTCATCTCTGGATTATTTCCCTCAAGTACAATTAATTGGATCCAAACAACAAGCAAGTACCTGCACTTCAAGTTTAATCTTTATATTGTGATAATTAATTTCCTGATTTACTAGTACCATTGATGATTACACATAGTGTTAGAACACTAGATTTCATGCCTTGAATACTGGAGTTCATGTCTTGCTTTTCGTGTCGGGTGGGAGAATACTAGAAGGCATGTAGTTTACCCTTCCCCCTACCATGTTTAATAGCTGTTGGTGCGCGACTGTACCCTCAGCCGGATCTCGATGTTTCATGTTTAATAGCCGTCTATGACGACCGGATTAGCCTTATAAACCCCTACATGCCAACTATGTATTCTAAAACAAACACAAGTTCACACAGATAGTTTCTGGATCTTGTTATAGTTCTTGCTGACTGTAGTAGTTTCATTTCCTGTCTCATTTATTTCTGCTTTCTCATATTCCTGTTTATAGCATTAACTATGAGATATTGTGTTTCTTTTATACATATTTCCAATATGATACTCAATCTAATTGTCATAAATATTTAGTTTAAATCTTGTTGTGCACTGTGTACTTTGCTCCTTTCCTGACTGGATCCGTTGCTTTAGGCGATGATGAGAACCTTGCCCCCACCTATTATGGCCCCTATGAGGCAGCAGGTGATACAGTTGCAGAGCCGGTTCCCACACAGGGGACTACTCCTGCAGAGTAGTTAGCTTTAGTTATTTGTTTTCCTTTCATCTTAGTAATCAGGTTTGTCCCCGATTTAACTTCTGGTTTTGTAATAACTCTGGATCTGATTGTCACTTTCTGGTTATAAAATCTTAGCATTTCCTTTCATTTCCTTGTCTGTTTAATTACTGTGAATGAGCTAGTGTTAATTTAACTATGGAGATGCCCTAGACAGCGTACTACCGCCGACACTGCGGCGTAGGCTGGACGTACCCACGCACTCGTGCCCGAATTTCCGGGTGCGGGTCGTGACACCTAGCTCAGACACGTGTCGGACACGAGAAACCATCGTTCACGGAGCCCTGTTCAGGTACTCGTAACTTTCTGCTCGTAATTCCATTTTCGATTCTGTCAGTTGCATCGCGGACCCTGCGTGACCCTCTCGGTGCGCGTGCAACCCGCTCGAGGCATCACGTCCTGTGGTGAATGCGAACCGCGATCCAAAAACAGAAAAAATAACGCACTGACTCACCCCGGAACTGAGTACGCCCCACCAAACGGGACGACTTGGTCGCGCGCGGTCTTCACAGATACGGACGTGCGGGATTTCGCAGAAGTTGATTTGGATGTACGTGCACACCGGAATCAACGCGTATCCGCGGACACCGTCCCGTATCCGTCCTTTCTGGAATATGCTGTAACTTTGTGTACACATGTCGTATCGAGACGAAACTTGCACCATCGGACTCGTAGAAATACGCTGGTCCTGTGAGCCAAGTTTGATTCAATTCTGAGAACGTTGACAAAATCGCGTGTCGTGGGCCCCATATGCTCCACCCGACGGGCGATTTTGTGACCGGCTCATCGGAATCCAATTCTGGAAGTTCCGTTGGGTTCGTATCATCGTTCCTGACCTGTTGAAACTAAGTTTGACTAATTTGGAGACCTTTGACCCTGACACGTTTTTCGGTGCGAAGCGGGCCACATGTGGACCCCGCTTTGACCTGAAATTGTCATTTTTGTCCTTGTCTCCAAATTGGACTCAAGGACAGGCGTTTTTAGCTATTAGATATTTTCTGGATCTGATGGTAATGTTTGTTTCAGCATCCGGAGACATTCCTGGAGATTTCACAAATACCAGAGCTACAGTTGGAGCCAGAACCACAGGCAAGTGTACCTTGCCAAACTTGCAGTTGTTGTTTATTATTCCTTTGAATATATACATTATAACTATTGAACATGCTCAACCCTAGGGCCGTGTGTCGTGCTTAGCGTCCGATTATAGTCGGGTGCCAACCCCGTACGCGGAGTTGTGTAACGTCACTTAGACATGGATATCGAGATCCTATGTATTCTCGTACTTGTCTTATCAAGTACATCATAACCCAGGACACTCGACACTATTCATGAGGCAGAGTCTTCCTGAGATATTCATGGTGATTCTGTATAGGATACAGGATTTGACATTGACATTATATTCCTAGATACTCTATGACTTGTTGCATTAGTATTGATCTTGCGTATCATGGACATGAGACGTGTGATTACATTGGGTGGGGAGAGACACACAGGCTACAGGCTGATTTATATATTATTTACGATGAGGCTTAGACTCTATATTAGAGCTAGGCACTCTACTAGTGTTATATGTATTGTGAGGCCTCAGACTCTATATCAGAGCTAGGCACTCTACTAGTGATATTACCGCTACCGGCTCCCCGACACAGAGCTTGTAGTGGCTCAGCCTGAGTTTTAGTGATGCTCTCATCTTGCATTTCACATAGATGGTTATATAGCTTACCCTATTGTTTCATTTATTTCTGCACTGCATATATTTTGGCATGAGCTTTCTTGTACCTTGCTATGTCCCCTGAGGACCTGGATCCGGATTATGTCCCCAGGTATAGCCGAAGAGATATATCCCGAGGTGTACGGAACATGAGCACTCCTCGGAACAGAACCAGGACCTGAGGACGAGATCGTGCCAGAGGACTTCTCCTGCGCATTGGCTGTATATAGTCAGTTATTTCTGTTTCTATTTCCAGTTCCTTTATTTCCTGTCTATTTGCTTGATGTATCAGACTTGTTCTCGGATTGTTCACCGAGACACTTTTATTGAGATTGGATAGTTATTTCTATTTGCATTATTCTGGCATTTAATCTGTGATTATCTGTTGTGGATGAGATTAGAATAATCTGTGGCTTGTAACATTGGACCTATTTATTGTTATACTACAGCTTAAGTACGCCCTGATGGATCCATTAAATTGGGTTGGTCCATCGGTGCGTACTGCTGGCCATTGCCACGTGTCCAGTCCCTCGATATTTTGGGACTGGGGCGTGACACTAGATATGCCTAGTAATTTTAATATTTCATCTGTAACGATGCAAAAAGGTAAGGACATAATATTGATTCCGATGTAAGCCAACAGTAATAAAAAAATAATTTACTTCTCCTCCGCTAGCTTGCACGGTCGTTGCAACTCTCATACATATCATTAATAGTCTTAGTATAGCTACTATAAATTTGTTTGTTCTTCAAATTCCACTACATTATCTTCTTAGAAACTCGATAATAAGCTCTCTCTCTAAATCAATAAAAACTATATAGAACTTTTTTTTTTCTCTATAAATATTTGTATTAATCTTAATAGACAAATGACTTCCTTCGTAAATCTTCCCAAGATAAAACACTAAACCGCTAGTCTCTTTTCTTAATATTGGCTCACTAATTGTCTTCCATATTTCAGTGTATGACCATAAGCATAATTTCTCGAAGAGTAAACAAAAGTACAATTCACAAAGTCTTGATTCATGGCATTTTTTAAGAGTTTGACACTATTGAAGTAAAAGATAAAGCCCCCTCTCAGGATTTATAGGCATATCCATAGTCTCCTTGACCTCATAACCCCTCAAAAATGATGTCGTCTTAGCTCTTGATCTTTGCATTGCAGCTTCAGATCCAAACATCAAAGAACTTAATCCTGCAAGTTATGCCGTAGAAAAAGTTTCTTTTAAGATTTTGAGGCGGTCTTAACCAAGTCATAACATAATCTGCAAGAACAATTAGTATGTACGTACTAATGTTATCATCCTTGTTGTTGTGTATATTGTTTTGTTCGTCTAACATTTATTTTGCAAAAAAATAATAAGCAAGATTAAAGATGGATTTATGCTAATGAAGAAATTATCTGTTACAATGAATCATAAAAATAAATCAAAAAATCATAATAAATAAAATGCCATAGTTAAGATGTTTTATTAGTAATTGACAGGTCTAATACACAAATCAATGTGTTTGCATATCCAATTCATATCGTTTTGCTAATTGTAATTGGATGCTGAATTACAGCGAATTGCATTTCTCCCTGCTGGGCTGAATTACATCCCAACTCTTTTCAAACTCTTGGAACTGGAATCTTTGTGTTTCGCAAATGCTAAATTAATTCAAATCACTGTGAATAGAACCCACAATTATAGATAATTAAACAGTAGCATGTCCCTAATATATTGGAATTAGAAATCATGACTCCCATCTAAAAAGTAAGCAAAGTTTCCCTAAGCAACAATATTATGAGACTGTCTACTTTCCTGAAGAACAAATGTGAAGGTTAAATACAAGGAGACGTACGGACCTTTTAATCAAGCGTGATGGCAGCACTGCATTCTGCTTCAGCTTGTACAAAACTGAGTCAAAACAAGTTGGATCAGCTAAACATGAAGATACCAGTCAAATTAATAAGTGAAAAGAAACTGAAATTGCAACCTACTCAGCTCAGCTCCATTTCCAAATGGGCAGCAGCTCTGTTACAGTAGTAGGTGGCATTATCGCCACATAGTTTAATTGCTTCCCGCCATTGCATTTCTTTGTACGCCGTGTTTCCTTAGATAAGAGTAGAAGTAGGAACATCAAGATATTATGTGAGTACCAACACCAAGATATTATCAGAAATGAATCAGTAGCAATCTAGCCTGAGAACATCTACTTTGAATAGAAGCATTGCCAAGTGACCTTCTCTCTTGCAATTTCATATTATTTAAGGAGAAGGAATCATCTACTTTCATTAATTTGCCTAGGGCCTCCAAATGTCTTGAGGTGACATACAAAAATACCCATGTGAGATGAAAAAAAAAATGTTAAAATCATTTACAAGGTCCAAAAATAGCTGCTAGTTGGTTACCAGCTAAGCAAGGTAAAATACCAAATGTTTCTCTATCATGTGAAAGTATTATACCTGACAACACCCTGACGTGCTTGCAACAGCGGTCGGACACAAGATACGAGTCTGATACTCGTCAGATGAAACTTCTTTTGCATTAAGTTTAGGAGGCGGCACTATCATGGCAGGAAGAACAAGAATACTATCAACCTGCATGTCATCAGTACACATCAAGCATGAGATTAGTTTCACAGGGAATTAATATAGCACAGTAACAATATGTATTATTCATCCACTGCATGAGCTCAAAATGCATGACCTTTCTCTGTCCACCAACTGCTCTATAGGTTCTACAGCTATGAAGCATAGGTAGCAGTACGAGTACCTGTATGTCGATACGGCAATTTCTAAAAATCAATGGTATGGGCAGGTTAGTACGTTTTTCAGTTTTTTTTTTTTTTCCGTTTTCTCGTTTTTTTTCGTTTGTTCCAATTTTTTTTCATTTTTTTCTTTATTTTTTTTTTTTTGTTTTTTTTTGTTTTTTCTTGTTTTCATTTTTCTTCGGATTTTTTTATCCTTTTTTATTTTTATTTTCAGTTTTTTTAACCTTTTAATTTTTTTCCCATGAATATTTATATAGTCATCAAACATGAGAATATAGTTTTCTGAGGAAATTTAATTTCTGGGAATATAGAATTCCTAGCTATATATATATAGTATTCCGCATACCAAACGTCCCCTTAAAGTAAACCCCGCATTGTCACGACCCGATTCCGTAGAATCGTTGAGGCGTCCCTCGAATCGTGACCGCCGTGCGGACCTGGGGTTGCGTCCGCACAAGGCTTTAATGATTTGCATAGCAAGCACATATTCAGAGTACGCAGATAAATTGAAACACAGATTTTAAACATGGAAAAGTTTTCTTTATGAACATCTATTACAAACTCTTGAACGAGTCAGCTAATATACCGCACGGGCTTACAAAAGTGTTGACTCAAAATGAGATAGCAGTCCTGTACATTACATCTCTTTACTAAACTTCAAAATGTATAGACCTCCGGGCTGGAGGACGGCTTTGCCACGAAGCTGCATTTGTGTATGAAGAGTTGCAAGCTTCTGTCTTCAAAATGCTTCAAGGGGCGCGGTGAAGATGAGCCAACAGCTGGACTGGATCGGGAAGACGACTTCGGCTCCTCGCTCGGTTCGCCTTGGTGCGGAGAACCTGTTTCAACGAGGGTCAGCATGTCGAAACATACTGGTGAAGGCGAGCTAACCGAACTATACCAAACAACACGTTGTTTTAATGAAGCATGCATATTTTGTGGGTTTCTATCTTGTCTTAGTTCATTTACAAGCAACAGTATATATATATATATATATATATATATATATATATATATATATATATATATATAATACTGAAATGAACTTGCCACCGTTCGGTGGCTTTTACCTGTCCGTCTGAACGATCTGCACAATACTTACCTTGCCTTCCCTGCCACGAAGACACAAGTTAGTTTGCAATAGGTTATATACAGGGGATCACTGGCGGGATGCCATATTGGACGGGGCATAGTACATGAATGAAATAACAAGTAACGCAATGAACAGGGGCGCTACAAGTTATTCCATCCGATACAGGCGACTATTCAGGAGTTCCGTCCGGATCGGATCGGTGCCAGTGCCCCAGCAACCGTCCGCAGGAACTAAGACCTTGTGCACAAGTTGTCCGTGATCAACATATACACTAAGTTAGCAGTTGAGGCAATTCAGGGCAATAACAGGCACAGGACAGTAACATGAGAGAGATCTACTTTTGCATAGTCTCCCTATTCAGATTATTACATTCAGGATGAGTTTTGTTCATAGCATAATTTAAAGAAGAGCATACATTCTAACTTGTATTATGCATATGATAAATATTCCGAACGAACAAGCATGCAAGTAAGTAACCGTTCCCAAGTTTGATTGACAAGCAGTATTATCCAAGTCTATTCTCTTTTATCTTGGTATCTTTTATTATTACTTGGTATCGTCTGATCGGGACAACAAGAATTTAAGAATTTTTGGTGTGAAGACTTGGAAGCAGGGCTAGCTAATCGGGATGGTAGCCACTCACTTAGATTGTTGGAAGGGAGAAGGAAAAAGGCGCTTCACGACTCCGCTCGCAAGCCGCCTACTGCTCGTTCACCTGCATTACGAACAGCTCGATCAATACCTCTTCCACTTTTCCAAATCTCGGAATTGAAGTGCAGTTCAATGAACGAAAACAATGAAAACCATCGAAACCGTTCAAGGAAAACAAGCAAATCCCAAAACCAACTCAAAGCACGAAAGCAACAAGCGACATCGAAAACCGAGACAATAAAAGATAGCAGCGGAGAGGTCCCTCCTGACTCTGCCGCTAAGTCGATCCCGGAGGCACGGTCCACTGAATATGGGAATCGATTCCGAAGAAACAAATCCATAACGAGGACGAGTTCTTGTTTCAATCTATCCCGATCGAACGATACCATCTTGGGTTTCTTAGCCGCGCTCTCCGCACCGGAAGAACGGGACGCTACACGCATGCTCATGTATAATCAAGAGTTCACGTGCAGACTGATCTTCGTATCTGACTCAAGAGTGTCAGAACCTGATAACTGCTCGGAAATTCGATGGGTCTGAAATCCGATCGGTTATCAGCTACGTCAGGACCCATGATACACACTACATACACAAGAAGCAGTTTGTTCAGGTGACTTAGTCTAACATATTGAAAAAATTAAATCTGGTTGTTGCCAACAAATACGCCGTTTACTTACATAGAGTACCAGAGCAAATGAAGCACAGCAGAGCACTGAAACTGAAATTGAACTAACAGAGGACAGCCCAGAATAGAGTGTCCTGATGCAGGATCTGGAGAAAGATACAAAGCTAATGAAGAGTAAAGCTACAGAAGAGCCCTCTCAAGCTTCTAGGAGGGTGCTCATAGGAAACAGAGGTCCAAAAATAGTCTAAATGTCTATACTAATGTGGAATATAAGAGGAACGAACTCAATTGGGAAATGGTGAGCTGTGTATGATCATGTAACTAGATTACAATGTACTATGGTTGAGCTAGTGGAGACAAATATCAACCAGAATAAACTGAATTCTGCTATCAATAGACTCACTGATAATTGGAATGCTCTACACAAGTACCAGTTTTCTAATAATAGTAGTGTGTGGCTGTTAGACAGTACTACCTTGACAACTACCACGCGTTCAATCAATTTCTAAACAAATGATAACTGCAAGACTGGACAACAAAGATGGGTTGCAGTTCACCATATCTGTGGTCTTATCACCCAGAAGTCAGAATTTTCTAGGAGACCAAGGAATCTCAATAAGAGTCTCGATTCTGCGGTTCTTATTTGGGAGTTCATTTTTTCGGCGACGGAAGCTCGTTTTGCATGCGACAGAAGCACATTTTCCTAGCGATGGGAGCACTTTCCATAACATGACCAAAAATTTAAAAGAGGATAGACATTTTGGGGGAAAAAATAAAAAATTTTAAATACACATTCATCAAAGTAACAAGAAACTAATGATTACTTACCTTAGTATCATAAAAATCACCATGTGAATGATCTATATGTAACTTTGAACTGAATTTTATCAATTCTAATAAATATTAATATATGTATAAATTTTGATAATAATAATTGACAAACATAAATAAAAAAAATAGTGCAGGCTTCTATCACGCTCCCAACTTTAGATTCTCTTAAGTTTTAAGTAGTCGCTCTCCCCCGCTCCCGCTTTTGACTTCTAAGGTCTATGTGGTATGTACTTGCCTCCTAATCTTCTCACCTCCAGACCTGATTGGTAATCAAAGTTTCATTGCTTAATGCCTTGAATTTCCATTCAATGTCTCAAGCGCGGTGAAGGAGGAGGGTTTCTTTAAGTAGGTAGGTAGCTGACAGCCAACATAAAACATTATCGATCGCGTATCTATGAAATGAAACTTTATAGAATGCACGTCAAGGCATCCCTCTGTAACGACAAGTTGCATGAACATGACCTTTAAAATAGCATAGTTTGAAGTATCGGCCGATATCGATACGGTTTAGCATGTCCTGATTCGATACTTACCGATACCGACATCAGGGATCTCTTTTTCAGTCAATTCAACAAAGAAAGTTGAACGGAGAAGGCCAATCAGAAAGCATGTAAAAGCATAATAAGAAATTCAGTAGCGTAGCTAACCTCTAAAATTAGGGAGGACTAGACTTTAGATATAGCTTGAACGATACGAGGACACTAGCATTGCACTACTTAAAATATTTTCTTTAGAACTTATTTATCATTTAATTGTTGCATATTTCAAATTCAAACAAAAATAAAATAAAACACAACTAAGAAAACATTTTTTACAAAAACCCGAAAAAAAATTTCTCCCAAAAATTGGGGCGGGCTACAGCAACATAGAACCTTAGAGAAGGGATTTCAATACAATCAGGTCTGGAGGTGAGAAGATTAGAGGCAAGTACATACCACATAGAACCTTAGAGGACTTGGTGTATATCTATGGCAGAACTGATGGATGTCGCAAGTCAAGCATAGGTCATAGATGGTCTTGGAATAATGGCACTATTCACATTTCGTAGAATTGTTTAAAACTTGGACATAGCACTATATAATGTAGCTTAGCAAGCTTTATTTTCAGATTATAGAGTCCAATAATGGACAGCTCACATACTGATGATCACACTCCAATGTCTCTTCTACTGTCACCTGCAAGCCAACAACTGTTGGCCTAATATGGATACATATGAAAACATGGTTGAGCATGAAAGATGAATACAACAGGCTATGCAATGTACTGTCTGACTCAAAAGCTGAGAAACACCATGATAACCCTCAAGCCATGGAGGACGAGCAATCCTTTGCCATGGTCGAAGTCTCTCCGAGGCCGGCTTTCTACTATACAAGCTAGTTAAATGAAGATTCCCTCGATCAGGAAATGGCTGATGAAAAGTCTCAGAGCCAAGCTTCTCTCAGGCAAGCTTTCATGCAGGAGGAGATCCAACTGTATCAAAGGACCAAGTACGCCTGGCTGGCAAAGGGAGTCCTCAAATTTACACCAAGTCCTATTATGCTAAAATGAAGTGGAGAAAGAGTCATAATAGCATCACTTTGCTACTAAGCAACTCCCTTAGCTGCTAAATGCTGCATCAAAATAGGTATACAAAAGGCATATGATACAGTTGACAAAATATTATTATGTCCCTTACTGACGCGCTTTGGATTTAGTTCCAAATGGATTGGCTTAGTGAAGGAGTGCATATCTTCATCTTGCTATGGAATATCTTTCCATTCTTCTCACCATAGGGGAAGCAAAGGGAGCCATCAAGAATATCTGAAAGTTCAACCCTTAATTTCCCATCTGATGTAACCAGATGATTTACTTAAATTTTTTGAAAGCTAACACATAACTTCACAAGCCTCAAGGAAATATTGGATGAATTCTCAAGTCATACTGGTGGGTTGCAGATAAGCAGCACTCACTGCACACAGAGGAACAACTTGCTACAGATCATAGATATAAAAGGAGGGAGTCCTTGTTTGCGTGAACTTTGCTTACTTACCTTTACTGACATTGTTTGCATATTCTTCAAAGTATATGACATTTTTGACGGTTTGAAGGTCCTCTCTCTTCACATTACACAGAAGACCCTCCATGAAGGTTAAGAGAACTAGTCTTATTTCCAAAAGTACGAGTAAGAAAACGTTTGGCCCAATGTTGCCGTCAGGGCCGTGCCAAAAGTGCGGGGCTGCACAGGACCTCCAATTTTTAGGGACCTCAAAAAATATTAGGTTCAGTTTTGTAATTTTGTAATTTAAGTTATTTCATTTCTTTCTCAATCCCTAAGATTCTACTATCCGCACAAGACCTCCAATTCTTCAATCCCTATTCTCTACCAATTATAAGACTCATTTTTATAATCATACAAAATTTCTAGGGTTTCTCAAAGATCTTGTCCTGACAGACGTGCGATCTATCATCTCTAAGAGGTTCAATTGCTATTTTGGTTCTAAAGATCCCTCAATTGTTAGATGAATTTATTTTCTACAATAATGATCTGATGTGAGTTTTATTTTCTACAGTTCACATATACATGCAATGGACAATTGGAACTGATTTTAAAATTAGACGGCAGTTAACATTGTAAAAGAGGCAGCTTCTTCTAACAAGAATAAAATTGATCTTCAAATTAGCTCGTGAATGTTAGATAATGATCTTTCCTTTTAACAGAGTGAAGCTTCTATTAACTCGAGAAATGTTAGTAGCTATATCTATTAATAATTCTTTTGTCTTCCATAAAAAGTTCCTACTAGCGAGAGCATAATACAAGTCCAATATAAAACGTTCAAAATTGGGTATAGTGACAAGAATATAAAATTATTAGAATGCAAAAAATATCAAAAGTTTCTTTTTCATAACTTGATCAGCAGAACCTCAACACCATTAAAATTCACTTGAAAAATATTTCAAAATAAATAAATAAATAAAATTTTCTTTTCTATTTTGACCCAAACACATTCACAAAATTTATTCCTTTCCATGTTCTCATTCAAAGTAAACTTAGTCTCTTCGAGGGTACCATATGCTGAAAGATCCAATCCCCGGTCGACACCTAATAACCGTAATCAAAGAATAAAATCGATTGATACAGTTCCACAAATACAAATAACAACACAAGTACATAAAAACATCAAAGCAGCAGGAAATGACGCATACTTGTAACTGTATTTACAAAGAGATGTCAACTGAAAATAACAAAAGATCACAAAAAAAAGGATCTCATTGCATCAGAAATCACAAAAAATTACCAAAAAAAATAAAACTTGTAAATTTTGAACACTAGAATGAAAATAAATTTTGAACAAATGGTTAATCAGGATCTTGTAGTGTAAAGAAAGGAATGAAAATAAAATTTCAAAGCAGGCATAGTAGAATGTATAGTTTTCGGAAAGATCCTTGCTCAATAAACCTACATTTGCATCAACATACATAAACCTACATTTTTTGCTAAGATAAACACAAAGGATCCAAGCTAGGACCTTCCTCTTCCACTCTTTTCTTCTTTCTATTTTACAATAAATTATAATTAAAATATTTTTAAATATTTAAACTATTTTATAATAATGTAAAAAAGAAACTTTTACGAACAACGTACGTGCATTTACTAGTAAGGATTAAAGGGACTTCGAAACGGCTTAAAATTGAATCGTCTAAGCCATATATATATATATATATATATATATATATATATATATATATATATCATCAATTAATTATTTTAAAAAAATTACGTAAAATTGTTAGAAAAAAAATTAAATTTGTTATAATAACACTACAGTGATTCAAACCCAGCCAACCAAGAAAAATACCACTCGCCTTAACTATATGAGTTAGAAGAAGTGTTTGTTTATAATTAGATAATATTAAGTAGTTAAACAATTAGTTAAATTTATTTATTTAATTAATTTTTAATCACGTGAGGATATACGCTTAGACGGCTAACTATTTTCAAGGCTCTTTATGAAAAGTATAAATATACCCATAACAAATTCTAATTAAAATATAAACATATATATATATAATAAATTTTAATTCAAATATATTTAAATATTTCAACAATTAAATATTAATATCAAAAGAAAAAAAATTATTTTACGTGAACGCACGTAAATTTACTTAGTTGAATACTAATACAACTGTTCAAATAGTCTGTATATATAATTATTTCAGACATCATCTAAAATATTTAGAAAAAAAAAAATCAAGAAAACAGTTTGGATGATTAATCCGGAAGAGGGGGAATAAAAATTAAGAGAATTATTGAGCAGTTGGCACTCACAGTCTCTCTTTTAATTAACATAAGATACAATACATACATACATACATACATACATACATACATGCATACATACATTTTCAATCTTATAATGCGGCTTGGAATCTCTTCAAAATTGAACCGTCCAAGCCGTAAGTAATACTCAATCAATTTAATTTTTTTAAAAAATACGGGAGAAGATAATTATAAACTTAGACCAACTTCCCTCCTATCGTCAAAGCAGTAAGTAAATACTCAACAATTTTTTTTTTTTAAACTTACGGGAGATTAAAAAATCTAAAACCGTAAGTAAATACTAAATTAATTAATTTATTTTTTAAAATTTACGGAAGATAAATAAAAACTTAAACCAACTTCCGTCTTATCCGTCGAAATCGTAAGTAAATACTCAACCAATTTAATTTTAAATTTTTTTTTTATAATTACAAAATAAAAAAGTCCAAGATAATTAATTATTCTTGACAAAGCAACGCACGTGCACGTTACTAGTATATATAATGCGGCTTAGAAATAGCTCCAAAATGAGTCGTCTAAGTCGTATGTATATCATCAACTATTAATAAAATTGTAAAAGAGGCAGTTAACATTGTAAAAGAGGCCGCTTCTTCTAACAAGAATAAAATTGATCTTTAAATTAGCTCGTGAATGTTAGATAATGATCTTTCCTTTTAACAGACTGAAGCTTCTATTAACTCGAGCAATGTTAGTAGCTATATATATTAATAATTCTTTTGTCTTCCAAAAAAAGTTCTTACTAGCGACCTCTACAGGCAGAAATATTAGCTTGTATCATTTATACAACAAAGAAGACCTACTTATGCAAATTCAAACGAGTTATAATAACTGAATATAAAAAAACTAAAGAGAATCTATTGTAGCATTTCAACGATTCTTTCATGGTTCCACTAGTCAACAGACGTGCATTAAAATTACATGTTCCTTATTAATTGTCAGGCTGAAGGCAAAACTATTGTATGAAAGATATTTATATCTATAATTACTCTTGTGGTAAAAAAAAAAAAAAAAATTATAGCTCAATGCTAAAAGTTTCGCATGGAGGAGTTAATGCATTTTGTCACAAAACATAGTATGATATAGTTGTTTGCACTTATTATGATTGTGCAAACATCAATCATCATCTCAAACTTCTATATAATGCATCATGATAGAGGATATCTAAATCAATTCGTCTTGTTTTATTATGAACCTGGTAGGATGAAATCACACATCCACACCCTCTGCTCGTATAGGTCTGTCTACTCATCCTGCTAGCAACTCCTTCCACTACTATGGTGTCACTCCAAATGTGATTAGACTTTTACTCATCTTATTCTCAACTGGAACCACCTCTAGCATTCTACGAATGCACACAATTCTTACCCTCGTCATTAATTGTATTGTCAATCACCATCCCCAACTTTTTGAGTCACGGAAACAGCCTCTCCATATATATGAAGGTAGGTAGGTGCGCTACATGTTGAGACTAGTGGGAGCCTCGCATTGGGATGCCCTTTTCAATCAACATCCCAAAATCTGCATGCAACTATGTTATTAGTTGGACATGTTACTCAATCACCTAACCTTCTGACTCAAAGAATGCCCGGTCTTGTAGTGATCTTACAAGTTCTCCTTCCGGAAGGATGTTATTCATCTACAAGGCACTCTTAACGCGTTATGGGTAGCGGTCAACACAGATTCAAGTATGCAAAATATGGTGGCAACATGCTATTGGGTGGTGGTCCCGCTTATAGGGTCAAATCGATACGTTCTAAGAAGAAATATTGGAATACCAATATCATCGATCTCATGAGTATCATACCAAATCCCATCAATCGAATCACTTTTTTGAGAAGTTTATTTTTATAAACATACCAAGAAGTATTACAATGGTCAACAATGGAAAACTATCCATCAAAAAAATGGATCACCATTATCATTTTCCATCAAACAAAAAGTGAAGTGTGTTATAGAAGTCTCACTCTGTTCACGGAATATTAAAAATATACTGAATATTTGTACTTTAAAGAACTTCTTCACACACAAGTAGTATCTGGACTTGGCGAGATTTGGAACAAGACCAACATTAGAGACAGGTGCATATGAAGTTCGGAATCCAAGAACACCGCAAAATCCCCCAGCTCACATCACCAATGGCAACAACACCTATTTCCACACAATAAACAAGGCATAAGTATTGCAAATCGTTCATTTCAGCAACCGAACTAATATTCTGCAAATTCTTTTGTTTTTACTAGACCCTTGGGATAGCCTTCAGCTGAAGATGCAGCCAGAAGATCGAAGCGATGGTGGGAATGGCCTAAGTCAACTGATGAGATTCGAAGTCGCAGATTTTTGAAGATAGCATTGCCTCTGACTCGTCGTGCCCCGGAAGGGAATAGCATTCATATGAATTGACGACTGTGAAACTAACTTGCGAAGTTAAAGCAGCGGCTCGTTCAGATCAAATTATTGCAATACTGGAAGAGACATATGTGCCTCACATTTACAAGATGCATCAAAACTTAGTCTGGGATGCGTGCTCGTACGGAAGGCAAAGGTGATACCATGTGCTTCGAGGCAGTGGAAGCAGCGCGAAGAACTATTCCATGCGCAACCTAGGAATTGTGGCGAGTATGTCCACGTTGAAATCGTGGCGACACTATCCCTTTGGCGTGGCGACGAGATCTTCGTGGATCACACGAACCTCAATATAGATATTCACCCAGTGAGGTATTGAGATTGAGGAAAATGTGTTGGGCTGAGCTGATCTAAAAGCAAAGTTTGATATTTGGGTAAGTCGTCTAGCTGGGGTAGTATCAGTTGAGATAATCGTTCAGAGCATGAGATTATATTTGGAGATGGTGCTAGTGTGGATTCAGAAATAGTTAGATAAATTGAGTTGGAACACGAACTGAAGATCGTCGGTGAGAAATCATCATACTTGAGGATAGCGCTTGTGCAAATATGTTGGAATGAACGTCGGGATTGGTTCAATTGAGAGTAAAGCAAATGGATGCCTCGGACATAAAGATACCTTTGTAACTTGTCCAAATTCGCTATCGCAAAGCTCGGTTGAAATGCATGTATTTTAGGGACTCCTTAAATATGTGTATGATCCAAAACTAAGCGATATGAGAAATTCGTATTGAGCTGCAAGGAGGATGTGGGAATATGGAATTTGTGAGAACGTTCAGCGCAAGCGAAATGCTGAGTCAGGATCAAGAGAATGTGAGTTTCATGGAGCAGAGTTATGAATTAGATTGCGGCATGCTAGTAAAGAATGAATACTAGTATGGTTCGGGGACGAACCAAATTTCTAAGTGGTATATTATGTAACGCTTTGCAACCGCACAGTGCGTTACGCTGAGTCAGAATGAATGAGACAATAGCTAGTTATATTTTGATTTGTTGGATTTGGGAACGAGTATTGATTTGAGTTGGTTTCATGTGCAGATTGCTAGCGGAGTTCGATGGAAATCAGCTGTTCGTTCAGAGCATTACTGAGATAGCTGGATTAGAGCGATAATGCCGTCTTCCTTAGTCCGATCGGTCGGATGATTTGGAGAGCACGGCCTGCTCGTACGGTCCAGTTGAGTAGATCGTGCTTTGCATCGGACCACAGGTTCAAGGGATCGGCCGTATCGACAAGACATGATGCTTAACGGAATCAAACTTGGTAAGTGGCCTCTGTCCCTTCTCCTCTACTCCTTCATGCCTAATAATATGGAACACACGTAAAAGCTTGAACACTTGGACTAGAACTTGGGAATCACTACACTGAGACGTGCATAGAGTGTACGTCGTTTGCTTGGATAGGATTATGGCTTGAATTGATTTGCGCGTATGGATAGTTGGAGCTAGAGTTGGATTACGTTTGGGGCAGTTGGAGAAGCAGTTGGTTTATCTTGGTTGGAACATCGGGAATTCGGGCGAGCGAGCGAGCGTGCATCCGTGCAAGAGTATCATTTGGGCGCTTTATCAAGCAAAGTGTGCAGTTGTGGTTCGAAACCGAACAACTGCATCGACGAGGGCATTGTGCCACTGTTGGGGCATTGTGCCATGAGATTGTTCTGAGCGTGGGGTGTTGCACCAATTGAAAATACTGTGTCGAGAAGCGGCATTGTGCCTATGGGAATAACTTGAGATTTGTGCCTTGGACTATATGTTGGAAGAATGGTTATGGATATTTGGTTGAATTTTGGTTGAACGAGTCTAGGATCGCTTGGTGGGGCGAGAATGCTCGATCCTCTCGTCATACCTATTTGGTGTCTGCATGTCACGGACAACCTGTGTTGCACGGGGTTTGGTCTCCTCGAACGGGAAGGCTCCGGGGCACCGGGACCGTTCGGTCATGGGGAAGACAATTTGGTAACGTGCCTCGGACGCAGTGCCAGTGGTTTAATGAGATTCAGGCGGGCTCGCTACTTAGCGTTGTTTCGAGTAGAACCGCATTTGATCAGTCCGATCAAAGTCCTTTATGGCTTGGCCAGTGACTTCATATAGATATGAGTTGGTTTGCTTTACTTTGGTTTGTTTGTGCTTTCGCGTAGGCGGCAGCCACCTTGCCTCGGCAAGAGTGTGCATATTGAGATTGGATTATAAGGTTCGAATTGAGGATGGATATTGAGGCTTGGAAAATGGTTCGATAGGTTCTCGAGTTGCTTGGGTTTGAGTAGGACGGTTTGCATGCTAGTTTCCTTCGAGTTGGTTATATATTGCTTGTCGATTGGCTTGAGTTGAATGCTTGCATGCTTAACTTGATTTACAGCTTTTCTTAACATGTCATACCCTATGCCATGAAATAAATCTAGGATTCAACTAGAAAGATCACCATATAACTGTTTGCATTCACTATTTTACTTAGTGTCGGCTTAGACGAGTGGGTTACCCCGTTCACCAGTATGGCTATGTACTGACCCACGTTTGTGGGCATTATTTCAGGTACGCAGGTGTAGTGGCGCTGCTTGGATATACGGGACATAATGTACGAACGGTAAGTACCTTTGTGGGCTAGAGAAAAGAGCAAGAGTATTGCATTAGCCTTTGTGGCATCGCCATTGTGGCATTCTCATTGTAGCATTTCATTAGGACCCTATCGAGAGCTCCGCTGCGTATACTCTGATGTGTGTTCGGTACACAATACTTGACTTCCGCTGCAACTAGGTCGTTTCGATGATAACTTTGGTGTTTGACAACATCGTCTTGTACGAGCGCAACTCCAGGCTCGTACGGTATCACGTCCCGATGAGAATGATTGTCCTGCGGGAGCGCTGCAACGTGGTGATTCACGTTCAGCGGGGACTATTGAGCTTGCGGGAGATTGGGGCATGACATCATGAAAGAGTAAGAAGCAGAGTGTGATCGCACAATCAAGTTCCAAAGTAGAATATCGAGCCATTGCTCATGGCACGGCAGAAGTATTATATCTGCAGCATCTTCTACAAGAGCTGGAAGAAGAAGCAGGATCTAAAACAACAAATATGTGGTGTGATAACCAATCTGCTATGCATATTGCTACCAATTATGTATTTCATGAAAGGACGAAGCACATTGAAATTGATGTCCATTTCGTCCATGACGAGTATAAAAAGGGAATGATAAAGTTCCATCACGTGAGGATCGGTGATCAGATAGCCGACATTTTCACGAAATCTCTTTTGGGACCTCGGGTACAATTTTTATGTAACAAGCTGTACATGATTGATATATATGCCCCAGCTTGAGTGAGGGTGTTAAGCGTTATATTAGGTAGTGGACTTTAGTCCCACATCGGGTAGAATAATAGAGAGAGGGGTCAGCCTCTCCTATTTATATGTAGTTTTTTCCATCAATGAAAGACATTCCATTATTCTAGTTCTACAAACAGCAATCAATTTTTGTCTTCTTCTATTAGAGGCCGGTCACTGGGTAAACCTTAGAGCTTTTAGTTTCTGTATTGATGGTTTGAGCAATTGTTATTTTCCCCTCATCAAATGCAATCCCCGTGCAATCTTGGAGTACATAGGTCTACTTTCATCTGGATACTATATTGCTGCCTACTCCAGTAGTTACAAAATGAGTAGAGAATCCCTTTTGAAAGTGAGTGGAATTGAAATCTCGTTGTAACGAGGGTTAATTATCGAATCTCTGCAAAGACTGGCAGGAGATGGAGGGAGGGTACTTTTAATTTCTATTTTTTTTTTTAAAGGGTCAGTTTTTGCTTCCATTTTGTGCTGATAGAGTGATGGGAGCTATATTAGAACGATTTGCACTATGGAGTCAGAAACCTGGCGGAACGCTGGTTCCAGAAGGCCTCTTACTAGGTTTAGGGTCAAAAGACATGGTTGCGTGTAAGGTGTTCGGCAGAGGTTAAGAGTACGTTAGGTCTCTCAACTTTGGAGTATGAGAAAGATCTGCTTGTTAGCATCTTTTTGACTCAGAGAATACTATTTTCCTTCGTTCCTTTTTTTGCTTTGTTTGTTTTCATACTGTGTTTCTTTTGTCCATCTACTACCTATGTTATGCGGATATAAATACGATTTGACACGATACAGATACGGCGATACGAAATTGGCACTGAGTATTGGTGTCTGCTTATCTGTTCCAACTATTTGAAGTGTCCATGTCATGTCTGATATGTATCTGAGATGAAGATGATACAATATGGCATCAATTTTCGAGTATCTGTAGAAATTGATACATATTTCTTCTCATGAATTACTATAATATTCAAATTAGGATTTGTGCTCACATTATGAACCGTAACCATAGATACTGAATTGCGATAAATATTTTCACTTTTATGCTTTATATACGTGTATATTAGCATATTCCTTATAACAAATATATCTAAAGAATGACTTATTTTTGTTGCATTTGAAGTTTTTCAATAGAAGTAACTGTGAGGAAGGCCTAATGCAAGGTTGCACCTGGATGTTGTACAACTTTGAGGTACTTCATATTCTTGCATGCTTTTGGTTATTAAGGGTCCGTTCTGATTTTTCTTTTCTTGTCGTTAGAGGATTATGGCCATGATTTGTCATTAGGATAACGGACTGAACTATATCATAGTGTTACGATGCCATTATTTTTATTTTTTGTCTCCTTTGTTCCTTATCAGTGTGTCTGTTATGATAATGTGTTTCTTTTATATGTACTATCTGTGTTGCATGGATACAAGTTGACATGGACACGGTGACATGAAACATGGCACTGATTTTGGCCTGAACTTCTGTATTCCACTATTTTGGATATGTATCCGATACAGACATGATACAATATGTCATCAATTTTTTGAGTATCTGCTCTCCAAAGTCTACCACTCACCTGTTGAGAATTTGATAAGTAGTTGTGTTCATTAGTTAGTATAGTCTCCAAATTAGGATTTGAGCTCACATTATGAACCGTAACCATGGATACTGAAACACGATCAACATTTCATGTTTCTGCTTTATGCAAGGCTATACTTTGCATTTTCTTTGTAATAATATATCAGAAGAAAGAAATATAACTTATTTTTTGGTAAATTTGAAGTTTTTCATAGAAATAACCGTGAGGAAGGCCTAATGCAAGGTTGCGCTTGGATGTAGTACAATTTTGAGGTACTTCATATTCCGGCATGCATTTGTTGATTAAGGATCCGTTTTGTTTTTTGTTTACTCGTCGTTAGCGGATTATGGCCATAATCCGACATCCGATGGAGCATAAGTTGCATTAAATTTTCATCGTGATAATTACATTTTACATTGATTAGTGAAGAATATGAGGTAGTTTGGTCTTTGATTCTGATATTTGTTATGTTGGTTTTGGGTGATATATAATATTTTACCGTGGTCGTAGTAATATATTTTGTAATGAGATCCATTTGTTTTCTTCCATTTGTCTGAGCTCACCTGGATCCTGATTTAGAAATCTTGAATATAGTTATAGTTCCTTATTCACACCTAGCCACTCTAGTCCTGATGAATGGAGTACTTGATCGATGCACTATATTGGTAGCTATTACAATTTGCTGGAGTTCTTTAATTTATTTTATATCCTCTGATGCATTCATGGAACCTAGGAAGCACGGACACCAAAAAATGTGGGCCGTATTGTGTTGGATGCTTATCTGGCAGGCCATGGACACTCCAAAATACACTAGGACACATCAAAATATGTATCGTGTCTGTGTCACCACGTCCTTATTGTGTCCATGTTGTCATATCCTTATTGTGTCGTGTCGTGTCCGTCCAACAAAGCGTGGAACACAATAATTTCTGAGACGGTTCTCAGTGTTCCAATTTTTTGCCAGTATTAGAAGAGTTTGAATCAATTTACATGGAATAAACAAATGTGTACATTCTAGAATTGATATGATATAGGGGTGAACAACGGTTCAGTTCTCGTTTCAAACAGAACTGTTCATATAAAAACCAAAGAACCGAATTGCACAAAACCGAAAACCGAACCGTATTAAAAAAGACCGATCCGAACTGAACCGACTTCGGTCGGTTTTCGATCCCATGGTAAAAGAAATCAGCCGTAAGCTTCCACAGGCTTACGAGAAGTATAAAACCAACTTCTTTACCAAAATTAGAGAAGTATAGAACCAACTGTACCAGAACAAACCCATAAACTTTCCTTCCAAAGGCTCACGAGTATTTTTTTGTTTTTGTTTTTTTTGAGCAGCTAATCTCTCACAAAAATGGAAGAAGAAGAAAAAATCAATAGAGAAGCAACAAAAATTCAGTAAAAGTCCAAACTTCCCCGATGAAGCCATGAACAGATGACAACAGAAAAAAAAAAAAATCAATAGAGAAGCAAGAAATATTCAAACAATAGAAAAATGAAAAATAAGAACCATCATGAACATATGACATTAACATTGCCTACTTTGTCCACCACCAAAGACCTTATGAACAGATTTTTGGCGTCAAGCGCCCAGGGGCTGAAGCCATAAAAGGGTCGTTGACGTCGATGCATGTGACGAGCCGACGGTGGAGAGCTGCGCCATGACTGCGTTGATGTCGTGAAGGCGGGACTCGTAGTCGACATCCCATCCGTTGGAGAACTCAAAACAGCGGCCCTTGTCGACGGGGTTTGATGAACCAGGGCGGTCTTCGTCGAGGTCCCATCCGTTTTCGTCGAGGAGTCGGGGAGGTCTAAAAGAATGTGAGGAGAGGAGAGAGAAGGTTTAGGGTTGTCTATATATACAAAGTGATGGGTAAAACTGTAATTACATCTATAAATTCGGTTTTTGGTTCGAATCGGAAATCGAATTCCAAAACTGCGACCCGAACCGTGAAACCGAATATGTGTTCTTAAAACCGACAGACGACCCATTTTTTTGGAACCCGTCCCGAATTGTTATTTCGGGTCGGTCCAGTCGGTTTTTGGCCCAAAACCGTATTTTGCTCACCCCTAATCTGATATACGAAAAGCTGAGACTTTGAAGTATCCTGATTTATGCTGCTTTCTCGTAGACTTACTAACTGCATGCGCCTTTAATCAGAAGCATGCTAAACCTTTGTTGGAATATTATTTGGCTTGTATCTCTTAGATTATTAGCTCCTCTACCAACAATATTTACTTATCTATGTTAAGTAGCTTACTCTTGGAGCACTCTACAATTTAGGAGTCGTAGTTAAAAACTTGCTGCTATTGTAAGAGTGAAGCCCAGAATCTATCAAACTTTTGATGCTCTTGAGATTGTTAGTTTCCTTACTAGAGGCTTCTATTAAAATAAACTCGAATGTATACATAGGGGAGAGGATACTTCTCATTATCTAACATGAAATGCAATGCACTTCTTACATATGTGAATATCTTCTTGTATGTTTCATACTTTCCTATACTCTCCCATTCTTTCTAGGGACGCATTTGTAATCTGAATGTAAAAGATCTTCATTTATATGTCATGCTTTCCTTTATGTTATAGAATGTATTCTTTTTATGTTTGGTGCTTTCCTCTTCTCTCCTTTTCCATTCTTTCTAATGCATCAATTTGTAACCTGAAATGTTATCGTCTATGTTGCACGGACATGGACATGGACACAACACGGATATAGCGGCGTGGACACGACATTTTGGGGTGTCCTAGTGTATAATGGATTTTATTTGTTGTGTCTGCTGTGTCCGACACGACACCGGTTTAGGAGTGTCCATGTTTACTAGGTTAGCATCATATGTGTACAAAAGCTAATTGCACCTGTAGAGCCCTCACTCAGTTGTGCACTTGAAAAGAAGCTTGCTTAAAGAATCTGAGGCTCGATTTGAAGTGGTTAGAAGCATTCTTCTTACTCAATTGTGCTTGAAAAGAAGCTTGCTTGAAGAACTTGAGCGGTCAATAGGTAGCTAGTTTTTGTAGAAGATTGGTGAGAAGTTCAACAATCTGCAGCCTACCCATGAGAAACATTCTTCTTATTCTCTTACATTCATTGGCGACTGTTGAAGTCAGCCCCTTGTACTAGTTCTCTTCAGTGTTGTTTGAGATTTGGAAAGTTATTTTATGATGGAAGTATGATGTTTGAATATCGCAAAAAGAGGTACATAAAAGTTGATGGAAGAATATTATCTTGGTTAAATTACGTGGGATTCGGCTAGTGATTATTAGGGATTCGAGGGCAAGTGAGTTATGTTTCTTCCCTGGATGTAGAAATATTTTGGCCAGGTTCTCCTTGATCTGCTATAAGAAGTAGGTCATCTGGGTAAAAGCTAGAGCTTTTAGTTTCTGTTTTGATGATTTGAACAATGGCCTTTCATTCTTAGAGTAACAGGTCTACTTTCATCTGGATAGTAACATTGCTCCCTACTCCAATAGCTACAAAATGGGTAGAGAATCCCTTCTGAAAGTGAGTGGAATTGAAATTGTGTTGGTAACGAGGGTTAATTCTCGAATCTGTGCAAAGATTTGCAGCCAGATGTAGGGGAGGTACTTATGCTAAAATTTATCGATCTAGCTGGTTGCTATTAAACAAGACAATGAGAAAATAGGTTTATTGGTGGATGCAGAATTTGCTTTGAAGAGGTAGAACTGAGTTTAGATTTAGCAATTACATAGACAATACACATAAACGAAGAAAAGAGAGAACATTAGTTCTCTCTACAATTCTATTTTAGAAGCTAAACCCTCTCTAATATACTAAACTAGCACAATATCATTCTTTACACATAATAATACATCATGAAAATCTGTCCTGAATATGCCTGGTAATTTCTATTATTGAAAAGAAGCCGCTTTTCCCTTCCACTTTATGCTGATGGGAGCTAGATTACAAGAGGGATTTGTAGTATGGAGTCAGAAACCTGCTGGCATGCTTGTTCCAGAAGGCTTCTTACTCAGGTTAAGGGTGTGTTTGGTTTGAGGGAAAATGGAAGAAAAGAAAAGAAAAGAAAAGAAAAGAGAGTGAATTATCTTGTTTGGTTAAGGACAAAAAGAAAGAAGGAAAGTGAGAAAATAAAGAATGTGCATTTTTCCTATTATTTATCTTCCAAATTGTTGGGATTCTATTCTCTCACTCAAATCATATCCCTTTGTCTTCTCCTCATCTCCACCATAAAAACTTGTTACGACCCGTTCCTACGTTTTGGGATACGAGTACGTGGCCAAGTCCAACCTACGCCACGGTATCGGTTGTAGTATAAACCTCAATTACAATATATGAGCATATCCACAATATATTACATCTACAGTACTAAAATAAAGAGAATAAACAATAGACCTAAAAGACTAAACTATCCACAATATATTACATCTAGAGTACAAAAAATAAAGAGAAAAAACAATATACCTAAAAGACTAACTATACAAAACTAACTATTAAGAATAGTCTGAATGTATATGAGTGAAAATATACTATTCAGACTATGAGTTTCCAGAGGAAAGAATATCATCACAACATCGATCTCATCGAAGGGTAGACAAGAGTCACCTAACTTGTCAATGTGATCCGGTCATGATTGGAACAAATACAAGTTTAAGCTAAACATGATACACGTATAATATAAAGCAATTAATACACTAAACATGATAATCAAATAACCGTGGAAGCATATGCAATATTTAACAAGAGGAACTGCGTAGCAAGTATCAAGAAGAAATTGATATGAACTCAAGAATCTACGCCGAGTGCTCACGTGTCTTTGGAAGTCAACACAGCCTAAGGGTCAAACATGAACCTGGTTGCTCGTAAGGTGTGTTTTTCTCCTTAACCTGGAAGTATGAGAAAGATATACTTTGTAGCTGCTTTTTCACCCAAAGGGAACAGTTGTTTCTCTATTGGAATTTTGCATTGATAAGAAATGATAATCAGAACATTTGTATGCTATTTTTCCTTTCATGTATCTGAAATGTTTCTTAGACAAGATGTTGAAGAAATTCTGCTACATATGCTGCTTTTTTTTTACTTCAGGTCTTTGGAAGTGTCTTCATTTTGGTGACGACTCTCCTGCAATCATGGTGTAAGCCCAAGGAGCTGATGGGATAAATGGAAGTTTGAGCCTGAATGTACTGTGTTTTACTTTGTTATTTCTAGCAAACAAAATGTAATAATATTACATTTCCTACGACTTTTTGTTAGTGTTTGCATCTGTCAGATGAGTTGTCCTTACATTGTTTAGTGGGATCAGTTGTTATAACAATACCTGCAACTGTTAAGAATCAGATAAGGATCTATAGCATATTTATATAACATTGTGCCATTCTCCAACTACTAAATATTAGGGGACGAGTATAATTACATTTTCAAGAGAAATCCATTCTGAAGGTGCAGCACACTGGAGCTCATGCCCTGCGGGAACTGCAACTGCCCCACGTTCCAGTGACCACGCATGCGATTGCATATATACCTGGTGTTCTGAATATATTGCTCTGAAGATATTATCGCTGATAATAAAATCACAGATCAAATTACGCTTCCAGTTCCAGGAGTATTACTAGACAAATCTGCCCACGAAAGCATGCCACATCCACAATTTTAAATGCACTACGTTGATAGACAAAAAGATGAGAATTCCATGCAATATAAACATACAATAATACACCAATTCCACAGACATCACATACCAGTATCTTTGGCTTAGATATTACTATCAACGATATGATCACATATCTGAGCGGTATGATTACAATTTTCCAGTTTTCAGTAATTATGTACAAAAGAGCAACTTTCTTATACTAGTAAAGAGAGACCCGTACAACCTTCATTACTTCAGTTTTAACAGCCACCACTCGCTGGCTCGATCGAGCTTAAAAGGCCATTACCCCTCAGCTGCATACAGTGTTCTTCTGCATCAGCTTGCGCACAGATGATTACCACTGCGAGGCCGTTAACGTGTGCCTCCTGCATGATGTTAACTGCATTATCAAGAGTCATTCCAGGTATCACCTTCATCAAAACTTGGACAACGTACTCTCTCTTGTTGAAGTTGTCATTGTGCAGCATCACCCGATATGGAGGGGACATTTTCCTAGATTTCCTGCAAGATAGAAAAGCTCTAGTTGTAATTTCCATATACCGAAGGGAAAATTATAACTGATTGAGAAAGAAAAAAATGCCTATTTTTCAATAAAAGCAGGGATAGAAAATGACAGACAATGTCATAGATGACATTGTAGAACAATAACATGCTTTTAATACGAGGCAGGGGAGCCATATAAAATCTACTACTTCCTTCATTAGGAGCATCTTTTTGATGACTTCAAATCTTCAATACTTGTATAATATAATTTCTCTTCTTTTGTATATGAGAGATGCCTCCTTGAGTATAGGTGATCACAAGTCAAATTACTAAACTGATCATGCTATATTCGTGCATTAGTATACGATCAACAGTTCAAAAGAACAGCTGGTGGTGAGGCTGTTGAAGGGCTAAATTGCAGTTGTATCCAACTATATTTGTACCCAGATCATTCAGTTAAGGCTGTGTTTGATTGGACTTTTTTTCCATGAAAAATATTTCCATCACAAATTTTCCACCCATTGTAGTGTTTGATAGCTTATATTTTCCATGGAATCATTTTCCAAAAAACTATCATTTTCCATATTTTCCTCCAAAATGGTGAAAATAAAACTTGTCCAACCCATAGGAAAATATCATTTTCCATGAAAAATGATATTTTTCGTGGAAAATAATGGCAATCAAACACCAAATTAAGTTTTCAATGAATTTTTTTCAAAATTCCATAGAATTTTTTTCCTAGGAAAATAATTCCGTGGAATTAATTTCTTTTCCACATATTTTCCACCTTGCAATCAAACGCACCCTAAGTGTATGTCTGGATTCGGGTCTGGATGGAGAAATTTAGACTCTTACCTAAACTGACATTTTAACTATTTTTCATATCTCGGCTTTACAACATAAAGTATGTAGTGTTTAGACCATAGTTTCCTTAGTTGAAACTGAACAGGTGCAGTAGGAAGTGTGGGAGTGCCACTAATAGAATCAAAGAGATGTGGTACTTTGGTAACAATTTTGCTACTTCTTTTAACATTCAAAATAACAAGAAAATTATGTATCTCACAAGAATTTCAAATAAGAGGTATGACAGTATTGTTCTCCAATAAACATGCCAGAGCTTAATAAAATCAATAAAAATCCAAAATTCAATGGGATTCCAAAAGTTTAATAGCCTCTCTTGGTCTCTCCGTATAGCAATCTGAACCTAAGTAGTTTATAATCCTAACTAAAGTAGAAATAAGAATGGTAGAATCATAAATTTAATCTGAAGTTTAGCATGTTTAGGCCAAGTGGGAAACATTGAAACAGGATATAGGCAACCCTACTTTTTCTGTATGCATCCATTCAATCTGTTAATAAAGTGCATAGCCAAAGTGTCCCAATCTTATATAAAAACCAATAAATTAACTAATAGTAATTGTGTTTTTGCCTCATTGTTTCTTAAAAGTTGCTCATCCCCCATGGTTCTCCATCAATTCTCTCCCTTGGAAGGGGTTTTATGGAGATGTCGAGAGTTGCCATCTGACTTCGTAGAAATCCTGCTGGTTGTGGGTGGGCGCCAAAAGTGACCTCTGCAAGGTTGGTGCCTCGAGGTCGGTGCAGTAGAGGGGGCCCCTGTAGTTAAACTAGAGCAACACTCATGGCTTCCAGCAAGGCCAAAAGAGCGATCCTGGCAGCTCCATAAGCGGTACGACCAGAGAGATGGGGACGCAGAGGGAGTCTGCCTAACAAAGCCGTCACAGGAGACAATGAGTCAGCACCTGACTGAATGCCAGTTGACAGTCTCCCTACACTTGTTGCGGAGGGGCCAACATTGTCTAACTCTTCTGGCCTAGGCGGAAAACCCATCCAGTTTTGAGCTTAGGAGCAGCATTCCAATAAGAATCGTTGGTAGGTAGGTGGGTGGGTACATTGTTGAAAAACTTGATGGTTTAAGAATGATGGAAGAGAAGCAGAAGAACTTGTGGAATTCAGGATCAGCACTACCGAGGTCATAATCGTGGCAGTAGATCCGGGAGGTGATGATGGTGGTGCCAATTCTAATGCTAAAGAGGGCAAATAGGTCGATGGGGTTGAACCAACCATGGACCAAAGCAGCTAGGATGATGTTCCTGCTGTCTTACAATGGGTTTTAAATTCCAAGAGGGGAGATGTTGAAGTGGGAAATGGCAAAGGAAAAGAGTTGACTGGAAGATGATTTATATTGTGAATTTCTGCAGGACATGATGCAGGTGCATGGCATAGGACACACATGATGGATGCATACATGAGATGGACGGGAAGGTAATTTGCCTTTTTTCTAAACTATAGACGACATTTACCCACTAATATATATATATATATATATATATATATATATATATATATATTGGAAGAGGTAATTGTTCATGTTCGCTCCCACAAGGATTCGAATACCGTCCACTCGGGTCTTATGTCTCCACTCTAGCAACTTGAGCTATCAAGTCTTGACTATATATATATATATATATATATATATATATATTAGACTCCCGCTATAATTGGAAAGAATAATCCGCTTCCCCGTGGGATGAACCCACCCAACCAGGATGTGATATGTCTCCAACTGCTGATCACTAAAACCAGGAGGTATATATATATATATATATATATATATATATATATATCACTCTGTACCAAGTTGTCGCCGATAATAATATCAAGGGGTAACCAACAAAAAACGTAAAACATCATCAGGTTTTCTGCAATATCTACTCATTGAGATATACAAGTCTTCATATCGTTGAAATAATTATAGGTTTATCAAGTTTTGTTTGATTGCTCTTTGAAATATGAATCTTCTATTGACATTTGAATTTTGAAGTTCAACCCATGACCTCAATGTGGAATAGCCTTCCTCCAAAAATTGTATGGTTTCCCTTCACGAGTTGTTTCCACCCTTTAGCTCTATTAAGGGGCAAGCTAGTTACCTTAGCTGGAGCTATTATTATATTGACTTCTGCAACAACAACAAAGCCTTTATCGCAAATTTTAGGGATTGGCCTTTACCTATATGACTTCTAGATATTGTAAATTTTCATGGAGTTTGTGGAAATCTGAAAAGTGTGAGGGAAAAAAATAGAGAAGGAAAAAGTGGGAAGGATGATACATTTTTTCTTGTTTGGTATGGAAGAAAAAGTTGAGGGATTAGTTTTCCCTCTTAACCTAAGAAAATCAATTCCTCCAAAACTGGAAGAAAAAATGGATGCTTATCTTAATTTACAATTATATTATTTTAAAGTAGTTCAATAAACTCAAATGGTAAATAAATATTTTTAGTTGAGGATATAAGTGGTAAAGCCTATATTTTTATTTTTCTTCCACTTTTTCTTTCATACCAAACAAAGGAAAGTGTATTACTTCCATTTTCCTTCCATCCTACTAAACACAAAGGAAAAAAGTAGTCTTTCCTTTCCATATGGAAGAAAAGTATATCTCTTTGCCTTTTTTTCTTTCCTTCCACTTTTCCATCATTCCTACCAAACAGAGCCTTAAAAAAACCAATTACATTCCCTAAGGAACATTTTCCTAGTCTCATACGCCATTTTCCTTTGCTAGTTCTACCTTTACATTGTGTCAACTCAACGGAAATTATAAACCCAATTTGTCCAAAAACTTTTAGACAAGGTCGTCTACCACAGGCATTTATTCCGCCTTTCCAAGAACTCCAAATCCATTGAAGGTTAAATTGTAACGATGTCAAATACTTTATATCTCACAGGTAGAAAGCTATCGGGCCAGGAAAACATCCCAATTGGACAAAATATTATGTCACTATTCCTAACTTGTTCATGTAATTTACACATAATGATGGCTACATCCTCTTGTATCCTCTTATATAGGATAGTCTTGTGGACTTCCTTCTCATGCTGGAATACTCTCATGTTTCTTTTATGCCATGTGCGATATTGATACTGCCTAGGCGACCTTCATTAATATTGATATTCTGGTCCTCTTCTTGCTATCTGCCACTAAAGCTCTTTGATTCTTCTTCTAGATGACAACTGCTCTTATGCTTCATACCAAGTTTTAATCTACTTTTCATACTGTATAATGTATAGGAGCACTTAAGAATAGGTGTTGTACATATTCTTGATATGGACCCAAACTATGAGTACTAGGATCAGTGAGTGCATAGGCTCAATAACAGTGGACAGGGAGACAATGCATGAGTGCAACTGCAGTGTATGTCATAGAATGGATGTAAGAAGCCTTTAGCAGAGTACCAAAGCTGAGCTCGGGAGCTCAAGCCAGGTCAGCATGAATGCCAACTTGGATGACCAGTCAGCATTGTACAGAGCAGTATCAGCCCGTATCAGAACTGGTACCCAAACTCTATAATGTAGAGAAGAGAAGGGAGGAAGAAATGTATGGTCATTCTGTTACTTCTTTTTAGTTTTCTCCATTTCTTGTAATCTCTTTCTTGTTCCTTAGCAATTAGAATAAAGCAAACCCTAGTTTTCTTCCCCAAATTGAGGTTTCCTCTTATTCTTGCAATTTGCTTTTGATCCATGGATAATTGTTCACAATTATCACCAATTCATGGTGTTATAGGAAGAGGATTATATCAATTAGTATCAGAGCGGTCCGATCATGTTCTTGATCCAGTATGGGAAGCCGACGGCGAGTGAAGATCAAGCAGCCAGGGTTCTCGACATGTATTTTCAGTTGTTCGATCGATTCCTGGTCGTGAACAAAGGATTCAATCATTGGAAGATATGGCTCTAACCCTAAATCACAAATTTGATAAATTCTTGGTGGAATTGGCTAGAGCAAGAAGAGTAATTGAGATTCCTTACCTTGTTCTGGCCATGGCGCCACCACCGTCGGGCGGCGGCCATCATCCGCCTGCACCCTACGGTTATCATCAATCTCCCTACGACATATTCTCCACCTTTCCATCGCCAAACTCTGTTCATCCACCCATGGATCCGCGCCAACAACAACAACAATACCCGACGGCTGCACATCATTCGCAGCAGTGGTGGCTGATAATGCCTCCGCAGTACCAGCACAGTGCCCAGTCGATGTCGTCGATCAGGCTATAGGTTGTTGTTGATGGCACCAACGTTCCTAGTACTGTCCCAGCAGTCATACGTGACCCCGTCGACGCCGCGGATGTGGAACCATCAGTCGTCACCATACTATGTTCTTCCTCCATCGTCGCACCTACAACAAGTTTCGGTGTCGATGTCGTGTCAGTTCGCTCAGGCTCCGACGTTAGATCAGCTCTCTCAAGTTTTCAAATCTTGGCGCGAGTGAGCCGAACATGCAAGGGTTTTCCTTAGATTAAAGAAAGTATTTCTAAAGCGACTGAGGGTTTTTCTTAACTCAAAGAAGTATGGAAAAGGCAAGAGGCACTGTCCAAGTCTGGATGGTAAGAAACAACCAATTCCTTTCAGAAGTTTTGTTGGTAATGACAATTTTGGGTATTTGAATTTTTCTGGTATAGGAAAGTTCATGAAGCGATCAAATCCATTAGTTAAGAAAAAGAGAAAGTCCTTTGATGAGAAGAAGTTGGAGGATGATAAAAAAAAAAGATAGTGAATGAATCTCAAGAGCTGCTGGTTTCTAGAATTGAAGATGAGGTTCAAGGGGTTCCAGGAGTATCGAGTTTGCAGATATCTTCAGTGGAGGTAAGTCAAAACATTCAAGAAGGTGACAATGAGTCGAAACTTGAAACCTAATCTTAGTGACAGAAATATAGATCCTCGAGCATATATTGCAAAAGAGTTAATAACTATTGATCCTGAAGTAGAAGTGCAGACACAAAAGATTGGCAGGGAGATAGAGGTCGCAGATGTAGGGAGTCTGAATGTTGATCAAGACACTACATCATTATCTCATCATCATGATATAGAACAGGAGGAGATTAAACAGAGCTACCTTTATATTTTGGGAAAAGATGTCATTGTAGACCTCATGCATGAAGAGAATTTGAATTCAGTGTCATTTGTCATCAGAAAATCGTCGAAGAATGTCAATTTTCTGGGGCTAGAGAAGAAGGAAGAAAACAAATAGCATTATATGAATACCATGTAATAGAGCAAGGCGAAGTTGGGGGCAGACAACCACATCTTCCCATAAATGACATTGCTAAAGACCATCACATGAAAAATGGGAGTTCAAACACATTGCCTTCTGAAGTAGAACTGGAAGATGGTGCGCACAGATTGTGTAATGAGGGTCAACCTTGCTCTGAACTTTTAGCCTTGGTTGGTCAGAAATGGGCTCCTCCCTTTTCAACCCATGTGAAAGTTGATGATGACCATAAATCCCTCACTGATGAACACTTGAAAAGAGGGATAGATTGGATTGATGAAGTTTACAGAAGTAGGTCATCTCTGCATCAGTGTCAATACCCGGTGAGGGTATGGGATCCAGGAAGCAACAGTTTTGGTATTGCAAGTAGTGTGCAGAACATCCCTCAATATTCATGTTTGCACTGTTGAGTAACTGTCACTGGATCTTGGTTTTTGGTACTACATGGATGGAGCAGGAGATGTACATGGTACGGCATCGTTTTCGGAATTGCAGGATGAAATTGCTAAAAGAACTATTACAAAGAAAAACAATATATTTCTGCAGGTTGATAATACATGGCTTCCAGTTCCTGCTCCCAAGGCTTCCAGTTCTGACGAGTGTGCTTCATACCTTATACTCACTAGTGGCAAAATTATCAGTGGAGTTGTTTATGTCTCTGATACTTCCGTAGGTGCCACTTTCCATGTTTGGGTGTGGGATCCAGGGATCAGGGATCAAATTTTTGATAAAGGAAGATGGCAATATGGACATTGCCACTTGGGTACCACACAAGAAGTCCTCAAAGAATTTTCTTATTTTGACCTTGAGACAAGGTCAATTTAAGGGATGAGAATCGATCCGGACCCAAACTATGAGTACTAGGATCAGTGAGTGCATACGTTCAATATCAGCGAACAGGGAGACAATGCATCAGTGCAACTGCAGTGTATGTCATAGAATGGATGTAAGAAGCCTTCAGCAGAGTACCAAAGCTGAGCTCGGGAGCTCAAGCCAGATCAGCATGAATGCCAACTTGGATGACCAGTCAGAATTGTACAGAGCAGTATCAACCCGTATCAGAACTGGTACCCAAACTCTATAAATAGAGTAATGTAGAGAAGACAAGGGAGGAAGAAATGTATGGTCATTATGTTACTCTTTTTAGTTTTCTCCAATTCTTGTAATCTCTTTCTTGTTCCTTAGCAATTAGAATAAAGCAAACCCTAGTTTTCTTCCCCAAATTGAGTTTTCCTCTGATTCTTGCAATTTGCTTTTGATCCATGGATAATTGTTCACAATTATCGCCAATTCATGGTGTTATTGGAAGAGGATTCTATCAATTCTCTCCCCATTTTGTGAAGTGCACATTGTACATCTATTTGTAATCCACGTCTTATAAATCTCTCTTTTGTAAGTAATATGCTCCAAATGGCTTTGTAGACATAAATAGTCACTATTAGGCAATTGTTGGTGTACCAAAAGGCCTCCATTCCACTATATCAGCCCACCTTCACAGTGTCTTCTGATTTCTTATATAGTTGAGTAAAACTGCATGTCGAATTTCCTGTCTATACTCATCTATGTTCTCCATCATGCAGGATTTGTATTGTTTGAATCTCCATATATAATTTCCTAGTAGCTTTCAGTTATTATCGTCTCCATTCCCAATTATAGCATTCGCATTGAAATTGCCACCTTAGGATATTCAAAGAGTTCCACCATAATCTCTCCAATTAGTGTCCCATTTGGCAACCATAGATCAGACCATACACTAGCCTGCTCTCCATATGCCTCTTGTTATAAGATTAGTATAAATAAAAGAAAAACAAAGCCTTTATATATATATATATATATATATATATATATATATATTCCCAAGTGTAGGTTTCCTAATTTCCTTCGACATTATCCATGCAATGAACAACACATAACTCTAATTAGAGGAAACAAGTTAGCATGATAATTGCTGTTGATTTCTTACAATTTAACAATTATAAAACGATATACTAGTCTGCTCTACAGTCATAATGCCTCTTGTTATAAGATTAAGTATAAATAAATACGGAAGATGTATATTATTTAGTATGACTATATATTCATTTAATAGGTCAAAGCCTCCTGGCTCTAGTGGTCAGTGGGTGGAGACATAGTGCATCATGGTTGTGTGGGTTCGATCCCACATGAAAGTGGATTATTCCTTCCAATTATGGTGCGAGTAAAAAAAAATCATTTAATAGAAAAATGTATTTATTTATTCCTAAGTATATATTTCCATTGTCTTTTGATATTATTCATAAAACGAACAGTACATAACTCGAACCAGAGGAAACAAGTTAACAATGATAATTTTGCTTTCTTACAAATAAGAGAACCAACAAAATATGATAATACAAAAAAATTTATGATATTGTAAAACGTGTAATTTTTTTATGCATTGATCATATTTTCACTTAAAACATAGTTCAAGGTGATAGTATGGCAAAGTGAAAGAGAGCTTCTTGTAAATAGTAATTTTCCTCATCAACTGTTCTAAATGGGAATGTTGACATAACAACACCAATCATCAGCTAAAACTTATTTTTCCGACAAGAATGCCTGACTTGGTTCACCAAAGACCTGACCACGGAATTATATATTTAAATATTTGATCTTACACAATAACAACAACAAAGCCTTTTATCCCACAAACTTTTGGGGTCGGATGCTTAAATCCTCCTCTTCCATTAGGCTCTGTAAGGGCCATGTTCTCCAAAACAAAAACAAAAACCATATCCTTCTTTAAAATTTCAAACTATATTTGTCTAGGCTCCATTATATATATACTACTTATCCCCGTGCCTCCGGCACTCCTTGATAATTCGATTTTTGAAGTTGTTTCTTATTTATATTATTTAATAATATCTTTAATAATATTTTTATTAGTTTTAAGGTTTTTATTAGCATATGCACATGTCATATCCGTAGCTTTTTTATATGCTTCCTATGTTTTAACAATGACCCTTCTTTATCCTTTTATGTTTTGTCGGAAAACACCATTTCGCTTTATTATTATTATTATTATTATTATTATTATTATTATTATTATTATATATAAGCACGACAAGAAAATTTGCTTGTTCTACCGTCGTTTCAAGCAGTTCGAGGTGCAACAGTATGGCATGATGTACCAGCTAGGCGATGATAAGTTCGTTTGGACATGAACACACTCCGACAGCATTAGACATAATATTTTTTGGCACGCAATAGAGTTCAAATTGAGCGCAACAAGGCTTGGTGGTTCAGCATCGTGTCGTCCTGCACCGAGCGAGACGACGATAAGTTTGTTTGGGCAGCATCATATTTTGACTACAATGCAAATTGATTGCATCGTGCAAAGCAGTTTCTGTCGCGCAACTCTATTCCAACTGACCACAGCGACCTTCACATAAAGGTCCATGGTGCATGAGTGGGACTTGCTGCACTAAGCACGTCGATTTTGCATCTTATATATTATATATATATATATATATATATATATATATATATGTAGGTAAACGGAATATGAGCCATATGCTCATATTCTTATATGAGCCATGCACATGTGAACCAATAGGAATGGATTCCTACATCCCATGTGCACCCATGTGCACTAGTACACTACATTCCTAATGGTCCACATGTGCATTGGCTCATGTAGGAATATGAGCCTATGGCTCATATCCCTTTTTTCCTATATATATATATATATATATATATATATATATATATATATATAATTTATGTAATAAAAAGACCCGAGCTTAAGCCGGACAGTAGATGTAGACCTAAACAATTATCCCCCCTCGAATCCTATGAATAACAGGTTTCTATTGTAAAAGGAACAAAACTAGCCATCCACCGAACAACCGTTCTCTTTTCTTCTATCACCATCAACTTATGTTTTCTCTATTTGTTCTCTACAGCAATTCACAAAGAGCTATCACCAACAAAGGATTATATAACACAATGGTTAGATATCAAATGAAATACTGACAATGAAGATGGTTTCAATAGAGCACATATTTGCGAATTTGGTGGTAATATACTCATATGCTTATCCGAAGAACATACGATGATCTAATACCATAAAGGATTTGTAGACCACTTTAAGCCAGACACGCTTAAACATACTTTCCATTTTATTATGCTAGCAAATTTAGGATTAAAAAATCACTAGTGCAACCAAACACATCTTTAATAAGTGGTTTACCCATCGGCGGATGTCAGCAGTTTGAGTACGCTTTTCTCCAGCCCATTTTACAACTAACTTCTAGGGATCCCAGTTGTTAGTATAACATGAATCACATGATATAAGCAAGAAGCTATGGAGTGTGTTAATGCTCCACTGAGTGGGTGCGTCATCAAAAATTCTTATAAGCAAGAAGCTACGTAGTGTCTTAATGCTCCAATGAGTGGGTGGGTCATCAAAATTTCTTATATGAATCAAACAGATCACAATCTGGAAAGTTAAATAGATAGAATGGATGCTGAGAGCATACACCGGGTCATAAGTTAGAGACTGCATCATTATTGAGTAATAAGAAACACATGAATGCTTTAATACACTTAGGAACAGATAAGTTGAACAAAAATGAAAAGGCAACTCACAGTTAGTTCAATTACCTCAAGTCAAACTCAGATTCTCGACCAGGTGTAGTTCTCTCTATTGTTGGCCTTTCCAATAACCCACCTCCTTTTCCTGGGCCAGCAGCTGATATTGCCCTGGGAATGCCACAATTCACATACTGTCCTTTATATAAGGTCACTTTATCCCCTGTAACGAACAAAATGGTAATAAGCTCACATGTATTATTAGCCTTCAGGCGAATGAAAATAAATGCTTGACTTGAACTACATCGCATACTTCGAGTGTGTTTGATCATGAATTATTGTTGATTATCCTAATGATATCAAGAGGTCCAGTGTCAATGGTTGAATTACCCTAGTGGGCATTGTCTGATACATACAATTTTCATGAATAGACCTGATGGTATGCCTCCTATTTGCTTGTGGTGCAGATCATTCTAAGCATTGGCTTTGTGAATCCATAAGAGTTGTTGTAAAACCTATATCACGTCTTAAAAGTGGTGGAACAATAATTTAGCTTTCTGATTTGCTCTCCATTAAACTGTCTTTGGTTGCGTGGCTTTTGTATCTCATCATCACAGTGAGCAGCCAAGCCAGAACCATTTTGAGTAAACACAGTTTTTCCCAATTATTGATTCCTTAACTAGTTAATGTAAATGCATCTAATTTAACACTTTTGCATGGCTTTTGTCCTCTCACTTAAGACTCTAAATGTCTCCTTCTCTTTTAAACAACTCTAATTTAACACTTTTGTTTATTTAATACTTCCTAGTTTTTTTATAAACAACTCCAATACCTTCTCTTAGTTTTTCTTGTCATTTTCTTTCTTAAATCCTGTGCACATTTTTTGTTCATGTGAAGTAGGAAATGGCATCTAAACACATACCCGACTCAACCAATTTCTGTTAAACTCTAATGGTAGTAATTATAGCACTAGTCATTTCTTATGAGAAACTATTTAAAAGGAAGGGGTCTATGGAAATACATCAATGGTCATGAAATATGTCCTCCTGTAAAAGATGCTAAGTTCGTTGATTGAAAAATTAACAATAACAATACATGTATTGCAAATATTACACCTTCAATTAGTATGCAACTTGCAGATTTGAAACCGCAAAAGATACTTGAAATTTTTAGCACAAAGGTATATCCACACTAATTTTGGTCAAAAATATAAGGTGGAACATGATATATGATATTTAAAACAACAAATGCAACAATCAGTCTCATGTTTTAATCTGAAATGTCTATTATTTGGGATCCATTGGCCCTTCTGGAACCCAAATGGACATATGATACTGCAATTTGGTTAAATTTCCGGGAAGAATCAAGATTAGCTAGTTCTTGATGGCTCTTCGTGATACCAGAGCATCCATTCTTCACCAAACATCACTTCCTACCGTAGATTTTGCACAATCAGAAATGATATTTGCGGAGGCGCGTAAAAGTCTCATGTCAAATATAGACCCATGGGGTCTTTGTTGTCTTAACTCGATCTAATGCTAATTTTCGGAAGGTGAATTCCACAAACCCTCTTAACGACTTATCAAATCTTCAATGCAATTATTGTAAAGAATTTGGACGCATGGTCAAGAGTTGCACTTCTTTGACATCTAAAACATGCGAGAGAAAGTCAAGACAACTAGTACCCTTACAACAGCCTCTGCAACGTTGCCATCCTCCAACCCTAGTATTTTGACCAGTATAGTTATCCAAGATATGATTAAACATAATCTTTCTATTAGTAAAACCTCTATTGCTGCTTCTACGTTTTCAGGTATTTACTCCACTAGTTGGTTTCTTGACTCTGGTGAGTCAAACCATATGATATATAACTCAAAACTGTTTTGAAAATTTAACTCATATTTCTTTCTCTCCTAAAATTTATACTACTTATGGTACTATTGTTACAACAAGTCATATCGGCTATGTTAAAACATCTAATGACCTGATTGTTTCAAATGATTTGCTTGTGCCTAAATTGTCAATGAACCTTATATTTGTTGGCTAGTTATGTGATCAATGATTTGATATTAACTTTTCTTCTTTTGGTTGTGTCATTCAGGATCGCTCAACGAGGAAGCACGTTGGGACATGCCATAGAGTTGGTTAACTTTTTGTCGTAGACAAACTTCATATCCGACCCACAATTGGTACCTCATTTATTGCTAGAACAATTTTTAATTCATCTCCCTCTATGTTTTGGCATTCTAAATTAGGTCATGTTTCTTTTTCTCGACCTCGATATATGATGAATAAAGGATTGTTGGGCTATGTCAATTTAAATAAAGAGCCTTATTGTGTCGCTTATCAACTAGCTAAACCACCATCACTTTCTTTTATAATAGTATAACTTTTTTCTACATCACATTTTGATATTGTGCATTCTGATGTTTGGGATAAAGCTCCAGTCAAGTCTATGGGAAGGTGCTTAATATTATATACTTTTTTTATGACTATTCTCGCTATACATGGACATATTTATTACATTATTGTTCTGATTTTTTAAATTATATATTGAGTTTTGCACAATAATCAAAACACATTTTTCAAAAAACCATTAAAAATTTAGGTCGGACTCTTGAGGAGAATATATATCCAAACCCTTCATTGATTTTTTGAAATCTCAAGGAACCCTTCCTCAATCATCATGTACTGAGACACCTAAAAAAATTGTGTCGCGGAACGCAAACGCTGTCATATTGTGAAAACCGTTTGAACTTTATTTCTCTTATCCTCGGTTACTCGTATCTTTTGGGGAGAATTTGTTCACACTTCTACTTATATCATAAATCGTATTCCTTCATCAGTCACAGGTGGAATATCTCGCTTTGAACGTCTTTAATAAACCTCTCATAATTACTCAGAACTTCGTGTCTTTGGCTCAACGTGTTTTGTCCTTCCCAAAAAAGAACGAGTAAAACTCGACAAGAAAACATCCATGTATGTTTTTTTTGGGGATATGATATTCAACAGAAAAGTCATCATTGTTATGATCCCTCTTCTCGAAAAAAAAATTATCTCTCGTCAAGTTATTTTTTAGAAGAAGATACCTTTCTATTCACTTCCGAAAAATCGGACATAGATCTCTGATTCATTTCTATTTCATGATCCTTTTATCTACTCATCATGTGATAATTTTGGGCATGTAGTATCACCACAAGTCCATGTAATAACACCACCTTCTGATTCTCATGCACAATGTTCTAACATTACCCTTCCAGGAAATAATCCAACAGTTGTTGAATCGGTTTCCATAAAAGCATCTAGTGAGTCCAATTTCAACACGACTTGTTCGTGATAAACATCAACCTACTTATATGACGGATTATCATTGTTATCCGTCTGCTCTTTTATCCCTTCATGAACCAACAAACTATCATAAGGCCTCTTCTGATCCTCTTTGGCAACAAGCCATGATAGAAGAACTAGCTGCTCTACAAGATGCTAATACATAAGATCTCGTGAATCTTCCTCCTGGTAAATCTATTATACAGTGTAAATAAATTTACAAGATAAAAACAAAGTCTGATGGTTCTGTTGATCGATACAAGGTCCATTTAGTTGCAAAAGATTTTACCCAAGAATACGGTATGGCTATGAAGAAACTTTTGCCCCAGTTGCTCATATGACTACTATATGGACTTTGATTGCAGTTGCTTCTAATCGTCAATGAAAACTACATCAAATGGATGTAAAAAATACTTTTCTTCGTAGAGACGTATAAGAAAAAGTTTATATGAAAGTTTGAAACCACCCCCTAGTCTCCCATACTCTCCTCATCAGGTTTGTAAACTTCGTTGAGCTCTACATGTTCTCAAGCAAGTCCTTCGAGCTTGGTTTGAAATTTTTTGCCATGCAATTATTAATTATGGTTTCACCTATAGTATAATAGTACACATGAGTATGCTATGTTCTTTTCCTCATCCAACAAATGTATTGTTATTCTTGTCGTATATGTAGATGATATGGTCATTACATGTAATGATTTACACAGTATTCATGCTTTAAAGTTACACTTAAACACATATTTTAAGATGAAAGATCTAGGTACTCTTCGTTACTTTCTTGTGATTGAGGTTGATGACACTTCTAATAGTTATTTTCTTTCTCAAGTATACATCTGAAATACTTCTTCGAGTAGGTTTAACTGATACTAAGAATGCGGATACCCCTCTTGAATTGAATGTCAAGCTTCATGCATCTGACGGTGCCTTACTCTCTGACCCTACTATGTACCGCCAGGTGGTTGGCAGTCTTAATTGTCTTACTATCATTAGATCAGATATCAGTCATGCAGTTCATATAGTAAGTCAATTCATATCTTCACTTCGCTTTGTTTATTATGTAGTTCTTCGAATCATGTGCTACTTAAATGTCACTTTGTATCAAGGACTACACTTATCTTCTACCTCTACGCTTACTCTTAGTGCTTAATATGATTTTAATTGGACATGAGATGTCACAGATCGTCGCTCTACCACAGCCTTCTGCGTATATTTTTTTTTTATTCTCTCATTTCTTGAAAAAACACGAAGGAAACAGTAGTTGCCCGCTCAAGTGTTGAGGTTGAATATAAAGCTCCCGCTCACATTACGTCCGAAATTATTTGGTTACGTTGGCGTCTTCATGATATGGACATTGAACGTTCATTGTCTATTCCTTTGTTTTGTGACAACAAGAGTACTATTCAAATAGCATATAATGATGTCTTCCATGAGCGTACCAAACATATTAACTTGACTGTCATTTTGTCAGGAATTATTTTATAAAAAGAACAATCCACCTACCCTATATTTGTTTAGAAGCTCAAATTGCATTTTGTTTTACAAAGTCGCACCCCTTAAGCTCGGTTCGGTTTTCTTGTATCCAAACTCCATACGTTTTCAAACCATCTTGAATTTGAGGGGTGGTGTTAAGTAAGAGCCGGCTATACACAACCGTATTGACGAGCCCTCTATGTGTATAGTTGTATTGATCATTGTATATATTCCATTCTGGGAAAGAAAAAAAAATTCTTCTTAGGATTTCAATGTTGTACACACACATTCTATATTTTTCATGCATTGTAAACTATATAAATTAAGGCTGACCTCTAATGAATAAACACAGATAAAATTATCCCATTCTCTATCGCTAACATCAGACAGGCGCGACACGGATTCGGCACTTATTTTGGTGTGTCGTAGTGTATTGTGGAGGGTCCTACATGACATGTCCTTAGCACGCGTGTTTGACGATTAGACATACTTCGATCAGGATCTAGACCGTGTGTTTAATGTTGCGCGTCGCTAACTTCCAGTTAGGGTAGAATGGCTCGAGAGCCTCGAAGGAAAATTTCGATTACAAACCTCCTATGAAAATGAAATAATCAAAGAAAAGACTGAAGCACCTATTATTTACAGAATTATGAAACAACCAGAGCGGGGGTTCACCTGAGATTGAGTTGATGACAGGATATGGGGAGAGGGAGATTCTGCTGCCGCTGCATATGGCCGTCTCCATTTGCATTCACTCAATCCAGAGCCAGAGGCAAGGGAGAATGAAAGGGAGAAACCCACAAGAATTCTAGTGATGGGAAATAAATTTTAAAAAAAGGGGGCCTCTCTACTCTGATTCTGTGACAAGTCTATTTTGGAGCTCCTACAGCCGTCCGTTGCTATGAGGGGGCTAATCCAGACCAAATCTGGGTAGGTGTAGGTGTAGGTGTAGGTGTGGGTGTGATTGAAATCAAGTGCAACTTATACCCTCAACTGTTCATATTTTTTAACTTGATATTCTAAACAGAAAAATTACTGTAACAATAAAAAAATTATAGTAATTAAATAGACCGATATAAGTTTGGAAATTTTAAAAAGGACGATACGAATCGCCATCAGAGATGGCAAAAATTTGGAAAACTGGATTTTCGCCAACTGGGTTGGCGAAAATCTGAACATATATTAAAAAAAAAAAAAAAACTTTGGCGAAATCCCGAAAAAAAAAAAAAAAAAAAATTTTAAATATTTTTTTTAAAAAAAAAATTTCAAAATTTCGCCAACTTGGTTGGCGAAATTAAAAAAAATTAATAAAAAAAAATATAAAAAAAAAATAAGGAAAAAATGTTTTTTTTTCAGGGTTTATTTGTTTTGGTTTTATTTTTGGTTTTTTGGGTTATTTTTTAGGGGTTTATTTGTTTTGGTTTTTTTTTCTTTGTGGTTTTTTTTCTGTTGGAACGATCTCCCACCCTCTACTTATAATACATAACCTCCACCAACACCCACCTAAATATTTAACCACCTAACATCAATTAAATTCTACCAACACATCCACCCGAACCCATTTAAATCCACACCTACAATCATTTAATCCCTATCAACAACCTTACCAGAACCAACAAAAAAATTGGGAAACCAAATTTTCGCCAACCCAGTTGGCGAAAATATGGTGAACCCATTTTTTTCCCTCAGTACAAAAACCGAACCGAAGAAATCACAAAAAAATCAAGTGAAAAAAACCGAACCCAACCCAAAAAAAACTATTTTTTCCTAATTTCGCCAACGGAGTTGACGAAAATTTTAAATTTTTTTTAAAATAAATTTTTAATTATTATTTTTAATATTTTAATATTATTTTTTTTCTAATTTCGCCAACTAGCGAAATTGTGAATTTTTTTTTTTCGGATTTCACCAACGGAGTTGGCGAAATTTTGAAAATTTTTTTTTTTTTTTTTTATTTTATTTATTTTAAAATTTTTTTTTTCCGGATTTTGCCAACAGAGTTGGCGAAAGTTTGTTTTTTTTTTTAATACATGTCAAATTATCGTAGGATTCCACTTCGTATCGTTATTCTTAAAATTTTCAAACTTATATCGGTCTATTTAATTATTATAAATTTTTTATCGGTACAGTAAATTTTCTTTATTCTAAACTATTTTAATTACCAACTTCATAATCTAAAAAAAATAATAATAATAATATTTTTTCCTCTCTCTTCTCCAACCCCCCCCCCCCTTCCCGCGTGCGTCCCCCCCTCCTCCGCGGTCCTCCGGACTGCCCCTCATGCACGCCCCTCTCATCCGCGGCCCTTCGGACTGTCTCTCCCTGCGCCACCCCTCCTCCTCCATCACCCCCTCCTCGCGCCGCTCTTGTCGGCTGCCCCCTCCCCCTCCCGCGCACAACCTCCTCCGCGGCCCTCTGGACTGCCCTCCCCTGCGCACCACCCCTCCTCCTCCATCACCCCCTCCTTCCGCCGCCCCCGTCGGCTGCCCCCTCCCCCCCCCCCCTCCGGTTCTCTCCGCCGCGCACGCTACCGTCGTCATCGCCGGAGAGAGGGGGGAGAGGGGAACATTGTCGGAGAGAGAGAGAGAGAGAAAAGAGAGAAAAGAGAGAGAGAGACGGGTATTTTTGGATTTTTGTTTTTGTTTTTGTTTTTATGATATGAAGTTAAAAATATTGAATAGTTGATGGTATCAAGTTGGTAATTATAAAAGTTTAGGGTATCAAGTTGAACAATATGAATAGTTAAGGATATCAAGTTGAAATTTAGTCAAAAATCAAATATGGAAGAATTTAGAGAGAATATTCTGATTTGTCAACAAGAATGAAGCAATGATTTTAACCTCATGATGTGCCAAAAAATTTACACTTTTTATACGCATATATATCATATTAATATTTAAAGCTTGTTTGGTTAAAAATAAATTTAATATATTTTTTTATATGTCCTTTCCATCGAGTTAGAAACTAAGTTTTTAAGGAAGAATTCGAACCGTGTCATTTCCCACGGAAGCTTTCCATCGTAACCAACATGCTATAACCCCATTAAAATAGAGTGGAAGGTATAAATCGAAATTTAGTCTTTCCAAGACAAAGAAAAAAAAGATCATAAATTTGCATTGAAAGTCTAAATCCACATTTTCATGTGTTTGACATAGTCACAAAATGTTGTAATAGTTACATTGTTTTAAAACAAAAGAAATACGATAGTGCTATTTGATCCGCATAATGACTGACTGTCACTAGTCAGCGCCATGTGGCGGTCGCCCATGGTACGGGGGCTCGGAGTTTATGGACGTGAGCTCCATGCTAGCAGGGGAGCCAATGGATGGCCGCCACCTGGAATGCGGATCATTGACGGTCACGCCAACGACGGACCAAAAAATATTTTCGAAAGAAATAATACAAATAGAAGAGTTTAAGATAATATCTATATAATATAAAAAAATGTAGAAATATCTAAAGAGTAAGAGAGAGAAAATTGCAATCCGGTCAGATCATTTCAGTTTCCATTACTAACTATCTTCCAACCAAAGTTAATAATTTCTGAATCTAACTACTGAACTCAATTGGCTCTTGTGGTCAGTGAGAAGATGTATAACCTTTTTGGCTGGACGGAGGTCTCGGAATCAAACAGTGGAAGAGGTGTGGGAACAGTGGACCCAAATGACATACAACATAGCATGAGCTAAGTCTCGTACGTATCGTCGGACATCTTAAAAAGAAAAAAGAAAAAAGAAAAATTCAATCTAAGTCACATGTAGCATTTAGTCCACTTCCAATTTCCTAAAGAATCAGTGCATGGATTTGATATTGGAGAAGTTTACCAAAACTGTTTGTCGTAAGCTACAATCATGATTTACATAACACGTTTAGTAACTATGTGGTGAAAGTTGTTATTAGGAGCAATAAACAATTAAGCATGATTCAAATTGAAATTATTATTGAAAACTAACCAACTTGATATCTACCAATAAAAACCAATGATCTTGAGAAAAGGTAGATGAGAGTTTGATAGTTTGGATTACAAAATAAAGGTAGATTATAGTTCCATTTTTGTCAAAAATCAATATATGATAGTAACTAAGATATAAAATATCTCTCTATCTTTTATTTTTCCGTCGTTTATGATTTTCCATAATTTCCTTCCAATTACCCTCATATGAGCTAACAGTGTAATTGCATTAAAAATAAATAATATAAATAAATATGTACACCATTGAAAAAAGAAAAACTGGGTTGCCAATATATCACATACAATATTCGAAAAAATATGATACTTTCCACCAATTTATAGGATCGAATTTAGTTGCACCATTGTAAAATAAAACACCCTCTTAAAAAATAAACCGCAATTAAAGATATTGCCCCTAGTTATGTATTAGTTTCTTTGACAAAATGCAATAAAATTTTCTATTTGTAAACATCATCCCCCCCCCCCCCCCAACCCGCATTTTCCTGTATTTTTTGTGTGTAAATCTCTACTATTATACGCGGCTTAAAAACGACTAAAAAATGAACCGTCTAAGTCGTATATATATCATCATTTAAATAAATTTTAAAAAATAATAATAAAATAACAAAATAATTACCTAAATACTCCACTAATTACTTAAAAAATAAAGTTAGCCAAACATTTAACTAATTAATATAATATATTTATAACTAAATAATTATAACTCAAGTGGTTAAGATGTGAGGCATTTTTCTTGATTGTTTGAGTTTAATTTCTAAGACTAACAATTTTTATAATAAATTCATATTTATTGATTTCAAAATTTGTGTACGCACGTGCAATCCACGTGTACATTACAGTATTTATAAACATACACTACATCAAAACATTTGTAGATGGGCCTTGTTTCGGGCTTTTATAAACCGTTAATTGAAATAGATACATTAATACCCCCCTATGTTTTATGGGTATTATATGACCACCAGTATTTTGAAAATAATTACACGGACCACTTCGCTGTTTTTTTTAAATAAGGGTGTTTAGTGTTATAACACTTTATAGAAAATATAAAATATAGGGGTGGTTTGTATAATTAGTTTCAAAATAAGAATGGTTAATGTAATAAGTATAAAATATAGGGATAGTTAACATAAATTGCTCCCAACAATTTCTCAAAAATTCTACTGTCAAACCATGTTCCAGATTTCGTATTCCTGTATTTTTGGTATTTAATTTTCTCTTATTTCATGGTATTTGGTAGTTTTGGTGCATGTATATTTTATATTATATATTGTATCTTGGATTTTGTCCTGTAGCGGAGACTACACGAGACCAGTAATAGACCCGTGGCTATGCTACTGACTCATGCTATGACCCGCATTTAGATTTGAAACCCTAGTTTGGCCATTTGGGTTGAACCCTTGAGCCCATGAACCAAACCCCCAACTTTTGCCTTTAGTATATATATGCGTTTTTCTCTCTCTTCTCTTCCTTCTTCTTCATTTTCACTTTCTTTCTTCCTTACTCCCTTCTCCCCCACCCCGTGCACCTCCCCTAGCTGAACCCCAGCCCTGGACCTAGCTAGGAAGATGTCGTTGGACTATTAGGCAAGTACATCTTGCTCCATGATAAAACCTTAATTTTTGAAATATATATATATATATATATATATATATATATATATATATATATATATATATATATATATATATATAGTTTTAAAAAAATATGTTTGATGGAAAATATTTTTCATGTGTTCCTCATCATTTTTAGTACTTGGTTTTTTTGTTTTGAGGGACAGTTTTTGGTAGATATGAGTTTCAAGTTAGGGTTTCCTATAGGTTCCATGAGTTTTCTTTGGTTTTGATCTATTAAAACTTATTGTTTTCAAAAACCAGTAGTTCCATATGATATATTATTTGATTTCTTGTGGTTTTGAACTTTGGTTTGCTGGATTTGGACTTAAAATGAAGATTTTATGAAGAAAATATTTTTTGAATTTTTGGAGCTTTCGGCCATGGCTGAACCTGCTGTTGGAGAAGACGAAGTTTTCATGCGGCTAGCGACCTATGCGGCCGAGAGTGCTATGCGGCCCGAGAGGGTTATACGACCTGAGCTCCCTGCCGCATACTGACATCATGCGTCCATCTTGTTGGATGCATGACTGCTTATTTACACAGTGTTCTGGGACTAAGTCCTTCAACTCTTTGTGTATTCACTCGCTGAACGAATGAAAAATTTTGTAAGTCCAGAGAACATCCATGCGACTAGTAGGTGCATGCGGCCAGTGAGTCCATGCGGCCAGTGGGCGCATGCGGCTAAGAATTTTTGTGCACGGCCAGTGGGCGCATGCGGCTAAGAATTTTTGTGCATATTTTTTTTCCCTTTTAATTATGTTCATTTAATAATTTCTTTTAGAGATTATTGTTGTGTGCTTCTCTATGTTAATACAAGTTTATATTACCAGACAAGTTTTGCATATAGCTCACGAAACAAGTTTATGTACAAGTTCACAATCCTCACGACACCGTAGAAATGTTTGTGTATGAAATCTATTGCATTTGGCATTGGACAATCGAGTGTGAGTATTGTCCAATGTATCGCATATCGCGAATACGATAACTCGTGAAAAGCTCGTACTCGTGACTCGTCATTCTAGGGAGTTCTCAAGTGTCCACGACTCGAGAACTCGAATATAATTTAGTAATGATTAAACAAGATAAGATTTACCTAGATCATTGGAAGAAAAGAATATTGCACTGCTGGCTACCCTAATCTCTAAGGGCCTCATGCAGCATGGACCAACCATGCTAGGCAAGGGCTCCATATCTGACAAAATTTACGCGTGATGTGGCACTTACAAGACAAGTTTAGATACAAGTTTATGTTATAAGACAAGTTTATATTTATAGAGCAAGTTTATGATCACAAGTTCAAGTTTATGCTTATAAGTTCAATTTCTGTTTGTGACAAGTAACAAGTTATGTTGTAATGTTGTTGAGTGTACATTTAAGTTTACTCGACAAGCGTACCCTTGGCCATCCGGATAAACTACAGTGCCGGTAGTAGTGATATTCTTCAAACATGCATTTGTTAGTAACAAGATTTGTGATAACCCTAGTTAGTTAATTATAGCAAGTCGTAGGCATGTTTGGTCGTGCAATGAATATTTGCCTATTCGTTAAGCTCGCCCTTTTTCTTTCATTCTTCGGCGCATGGTAGGGTGCTAAGTTCTGCTCGGGTGAAGGTCTGCAATCCTGGTTTTTGTTTTGTTTAAGGATTGTGGTCTCGATCCAGAGTAGTTCCTATGCCATCTTGTCGCTCGTCGCCTTACTCTCATATATTGCATTTTTGTTATCAGTTCTATCGATATATTTTGAGACTAGTACATTGGTACCATACAAGTCTCGACCCTCATTTATTCTTATATGTCTCTTTTTCTGCTAATGTTGTGATATGTTTTGTCTAACACATTTATCTCCTTTGTGGTACTTGTTGCTTAGGGTTCTGACCCCACTAGCTTTGCATGGCCAGGTTACCCCGAAGAGAACCAGGATCCACCGTACTTCCAGCAAGATGGCTCGCACTCGTAGGACAGCGGCCGTAGCTCGCTAGTGGGTTGCCTTCCTCCACCCATCATAGTGTTATTTCTTTTTGTAAAATTTTAGCAAGAGGCAGTGTTAACCCCTTATTTTTGAGATTGCCTCTCTGACTACGGTCAACATGATGTATATATTAGACCATGACTGGTATATTTGATAATGTATAATTATACTCTGCTAGTGCAGCATTTTGTATTCACTAGCTTCATGATCATATGTGGTATATAATTTGAGACGCCTTTTACTTTTATATATGATATACTCTTGAAATTGTTGTTGATGAATTGAGATACTAGAAATTGTCGGCCTTAGGACTGACGTCATAACATGCTAGAGTCCACACATCTTTCTTCTAGACAACCTTAGCATATTGCGACTTACTTCGGTATTCTGCAAGGTGTGGTTGGCCGTGTCAGTCCTCGTATTTATCCAGTATTCTTGGAGCGGGACGTGACAAGGTTTTAGTGGTGGCCCATGCAGGTATGCTTTTCAGACTTATGGGAGGACTCATCTTGTTAGAATCTCAATCCTCTACTTATCTTCGATTAAACTTTACTTATAACATGTACTTTTCGCTCTCCTTGAACTGCCGGCTTGCTTGACAAGATTGTTCCATTTTTGTCCCTTGTTGATATCCTTGTGTCTTAATTATCCTTCAGGGACACCCCACCTGCTCCTCCTTCTGAGGGTTCCGTTGCACCGATAAATCTAGCAGATCAAGTAGTAGGCCAGGGCCAAATTTTGCTATTGAACCAAGGGCAAGCGTCAGTAGCTCTTCATCAGTCGGCTCCACAAGTCACGCATGCCCGATCAGCACAATCAGCTCCACCAGTCTTGCCATAATGGCCAGTTCAGCCTGCTCCGTCGTTTATACCAGCCCAGACAATTATACCAGTTCTTACAGTACAACCAGGGTAGGCGGGCTTGCAGGCCATGTTAGAGATGATCCAGGCCATGATGATGGTACAATAACTCCAGCTTCAGCAACAAGTAGTCCAACTCTGCCAACAGTTTCAACAAAGACAAGAACAAACCAACACTACTCTTTGCCAGAGAAGTTAGAGTAGCACTCGAGAACTGTGAGCGTTATACTCACAACTCGGGGACCAATATTAGTCGTATGTGCCCAACCCAGTTCATTGGCACGAAAGATGCAGTTTTAGCAGATTCTTTGCTCCAGAATTTTAAGGCCATCCTGGATGCAACTAAGACCCCAAAAGATGAGAAGGTAGCAGTCGTAAAGCTACAACTGTCAAATCTTTTCCGAGATTGGTGGGCAGCACAAGAAATGGTACTTCCAACGCCCATTGACTAGAGGACGTTCAAGGAGCGCTTCCAGGAAAAATATTTTCACACCACCGCCAAGCTCCAGCTCCAATAGCTCCAACGCCCATGTTTCGACCTGTAAACGGCTAGGGATAAGTACCACTACCAGAATAAGTCAAATTAGCGACGTCTAAAAACGTCGCTAAATAACCAAAAAATGTCGCTAAGTTGGTTTAGCGACGTTATAAAGTTGTCGGAAAAAATCAAGTCGCCAAAAAAAAACGTCGCTAAACGTCGCTATACCGACGTTTTTAGCGACTTTAATGTGTCGCAAAATTTTGCGACGTTTAGCGACGCCGCGTCACTAAATAGCGACGTGCTGTAAAGTCGCTAAACGTCGCTAATTAGCGACTTATATAGCGACGTTACACCGACGTCTTTAATGACCTGGCAATACTGCCATGTCAGTAGTTGGCGACGTATGGCGACGTCATTAGCGACGTCTATAGCGACGTTACACCGACGTCTTTAATGACCTGACAATACTGCCATGTCAGCATTTGGCGACGTATAGCGACGTCATTAGCGACGTTATTAGCGACGTATTTAGCGACGTATTTACAGCATCGCTAATTAGCGACGTATTTAGCGACTTAATGTAACGTCGCTATACGTCGCTAAACGTCGCTAAAACCGTCGCTAATTTAAAAAAAAAAAAAAATAGTATCCAGATTGGTGATTCCCTGCAGTTCTAGTCCTCCTCCTCCTCCATCTCCTCTTCTTGACACCACAAGAACCACCCTTCTTCGACTCCTCCTCCTCCTCCATCTCCACTATATAATCCAATTAAATTAAAGATCACAAGAAGCATTGTTGAAGTATCAATCCAATTAAATGTGGATATGCAAGATAACTATATAATCCAATTAAATTAACTAAAAAATTAAATACCACAAGAAGCATCATACATCATGCCTATTGTTGAAGTATCAATAATTCATAATATATAATCGCATCCTAAATAATAATAAAAATAACTATACTACTGCGGATCTGCAGGAGGCTGACCACCGGCTCGCTTGAAGGATAAGAACTCCTCATACTCGTCCCGTGGAATCGACACCGATGTCGATGGATAAGGCAGTGACGTCGGTGGAGGCCGTGCCCGCTCCAAGTCTGTGAGTCGCTGGTTGTAAGAATCCAGGGTAGATAACAGCTTCGTACTGCTATTACCCATTGAATCATGCATCCTCGTCAGCTTCTCGCCCATCGATAGCTGTGACGCCTGCAGCTCCATGGTGTTGCGATCATTGGAGGCTCTAATATCATTTGTCAATTCCCATAGCTCCGTCATGCTGCGGTCGAGCATATCCAATCGTGCGATTAGCATCGGATCATCCGACTGCGGCTGGGACCGGGTGTCAAGCCCCAGTCCCAAAATACTGAGGGACTGGACACGTGGCAATGGCCAGCAGCATGCACCGATGGACAAATCCAATTTAATGGATCCATCGGGCATACTTAAGCTGTATTACATCAGTCAGGGTTTACTATCTCATCCACAGAACAACATGAACTAAAACAAAACTGAATTAAATGCTGAAAGTAAAGTTACTGTCGAATATCCAGCAAGAAATAATACTAAGTCGGGTGGAGACAAATCCACTACCGAACAAACAAGAAAAATAAAGACAAGAAAGAGATAACTAAAACAGGCTAGACAGTAACTAAGAAGCAGGGCCATCAACTGCAATCAAACTCTTGTCTGGTGTTGGTTCGCAAGTTGCGGTACTCCTCGTCTGCTAAATCTGGAGAACAAAACCAGGTCCTCAGGGGACATAGCAAGATACAAAAGAATACGAGCCAAAATACAGTAAATGATATGCAAGATAGAGAAGAAAGTAAACACAAGCAAATAAGATACGAGAAATCACTATATCTAAGACAGTGGCATGCCAGTGATGTTATCAAACATGACTACAAGCAATCGGGGTAACCGCATCTCAATGGGAGATCATGATCCTATAGAAAGCAGTCCAACGGGGACTCACAGTCTATAGTATGGCTCTTTCGCAGCCCAACGGAAGCTCACGAAAGAGGTAGTCAAATGAACAATTCTCTATTGCAGTACAATGGGTACTCACAATCGAGATTGCTCAAGTGTAGTCAATGTCCAATAACAATCATCCAGGGACTAAAGAAATCAGTCAAGTCAACTCCAGGAATGTAGAGTACATATATACCATCACAATATATCTATGGAACAAGTAGTGATCCAAGGAAAGAGCAAATAATGTACATGCACGCAAAACGAGGAAATAAAACTAGAGCAGCAGGAATAAATCATCAAGCATCAAGAACTATATATGACAAGACAGTATCAACTGAAAAACATGCAAACATTATACAAATAACTTGCACGACAATGAAAAGTAAACCAGGAGATAAGTAGCAAAACTGCAGGATTTGGCAAGGTATACTTGCCTGGGTTCTGTCTCCATTTATAGCTCTGACTTCAGCGGGAATTGCAGACAGTACTCCGGTTGCTGAAACAGACATCACCATCAGGTCCAGAAAATATTAATCAGCTAGGAACGCCTGTCCTTGAGTCCAATTTGGAGACAAGGACAAAAACGTCATTTTCGGGTCAAGGTGGGTTCCAGATGTGGGCCGCTTTGCACCAAAAAATGCGTCAGGGTCAAAGGTCTCAAAAACAGTCCAACTTAGTGTCATTAGGTCAGGAACAATGATACAAACCCAACGGAACTTCCAGAATTGGATTCCGATGAGCCGTTCTCAAAATCGTCCGGCGGGTGGAACCTGTGGGGCCCACGACACACGATTTTGTCAACGTTCTCAGAATCGAACCAAACTTGGCTCACAGGACCAGCGTATTGCTATGAGTCCGATGGCGCAAGTTTTGTCTTGATCCGACGTGTATACACTAAGTTACAGCAAGAATCAGAATGGTCGGATACGGGGCGATGTCCGCGGATACGCACTGATTCCGGTGTGCACGCACATCTGAATCAGCTTCTGCGAAATTCTGCACGTCCGTATCAACGACGCGCACGTATCGGTAAAGACCGCACGCGACCAAGTCGTCCCGTTTGGCGGGGCGTACTCGATTCCGGGGTGAAACAGGGTCTGGTTTTCCTATTTTTGGATCGCGGTGTACGATCACCACAGGACGCGATGCCCCGAGCGGTTTGTCCGGGCATCGAGAGGGTCATACAGGCTACGCGATACAATTTACGGAATCGAATTCCGAGCTACGAGCAAGAAGTTATGAATACCTGAAGTAGTCTAAAAAATCGAGTCCTCGTCTCCTGTGTCTAACCGTCACTGCTCTGCGTCGTGTCCAGGCCGTGTCTTGGCCTAGGGCTAGGGTTTCGAGCTTCACCGGAGTCGGCTGTGCCCGCCGGAGGGTCGCTGCTGCGGTCGGCGTCGCTGGAGGCGGGCTGGGGAGTCCGTGGAGGAGGCGCTGGCTAGGGACGGTGGCGGAGCTCAGGGAGAGGGCGGCTAGGGCACTGCTGAAGGCGACGAGGCGGGTTCTGCTCGAGGGAGGCCGGCCGCTGGGCTAGGGAGCGGGTTAGGGCAGAGGACGGCGAGTCGAGTCAGGGCGGCCGGGCTGCACGGCGGGGACGAGACAGGGGCGAGGCGCTTGGGAAGACGAGGCCGGCCGGAGTTGGGGGCAGCGGGGAGGAGATGAGGGTGGAGGAAGGGATTTAAAGGGGACGGAGAGGAGATGACCAGTCGGCGGGTGCGGGATGTCACGCCCCGATCCCGAAAGGGTCAATCGTCCTCGCTGGATCCTTCACGGAACTGATTCGTCCTCGCTAGGGCGTGATGCCGTACGAGCCTGGAGTTGCGCTCGTACAAGGCAAGAACTTACAGTTATAGGAACCCACTTTGAAACACAATTTAGAAAACACATTCACAGATAATTGAACACAAGTGCAGGAAGAAAATATGTTTTTTTTTATTGATAATTCAGAGTAATTTACATAGAGTCTACATTGATGCGCCTTCTCGGCTACTTGAATTACATTAGAAAAGATAACTCAAAATGCAGGGCGTGCTCCATCAGATAGTCCCCGTCGTCCATACATTACGCCCTTGTATAGGTTGAAAGTCCAAGCCTCCAAAATGATCTGACTTCAACTATACTTCAAAATAGAGGTACTCCTAACGCCTCTTCGTCTATCCACTAGCGTTGCACCGTCTGAGTGCCTGAAATAGTTGCCCACAACGTGGGTCAGTACTCAACTTGTACTGGTGAGCGGGATGAATCCCACTCGACTAAATCGACACTAGCTTATTAGGGGCGAGCATGCATTAAGATTACTTCTATAAAGAAGCAAGTGAATTCAATTCATATCAGTTGCATGTTTTGATATAAATAAAAATAGCATTGAATCCAACCAGTGCATCGATTGCTTACTCAACCGATGCACACCTTCCCTGCAACGAAACACAATTATACTTACCATCTGCACAAGACAATAAATTAGCATGTGTTCTATTCTATGCGGTCATTGGTGTGATCGACACCTTAGGGACATATTCCAAGCATTAACGGCGCGCCCTATCAGCCCGGGTAGCAAGCCCCGCTGGAGGTCCCGCAATGCATCGTGACGAACACGAATCAATATTTTCCTCTGGATCGATACGGTTCCAGTGCCCCGGAAAGCCGTTTCGAGGAAATGATAAACCTTGTGCACAAGTTGTCCCAGACCATGCAAATGCATGAACATTTTATATCTCACACAATGCATCGAATTAAACAGATGAAGTAAAGCAGCAATATATATATCTTATGCAACAGTTCATATTTTCTCAATGCGGTGTTCCGATTTTGATATCCCATGGGTCCAAACTCTACCCGAGGCACCAGGCCGTAACCAACAACCAAATTCCCATTCCAACCAACTGAATTTATAAGGTGTGCAAGCATATAGTAAAATTAGTCTACAATTCCCATGTTCCTTTCTTAGTGGCTGGCATGCATTGTGGCTAAGCATTTCCTAGGCGTCCAACCGGGCATCATCGAGTGAACGTTTGAAACATTAGAGATGTTGGTGTGAAGAAGTAGGAAAGAAGGGACCAAACCACTCACTGGTTAAGGAAAAAGTTGCTGAAGCAAGGAATCCCGCCTAGCGACGATCAAACGTCAGTTACGCGGACCTGCAACAGCACGAGCACCGAGTTAGAATTCTTGCCTATCCTTCCTTGCCGAACTCCCCAAAATTCAAGCTCCAATCAATAAAACCAACAGCGAAAACCAAGCAACTCGAAAGCAACACCGAATCAAGTCCCAAAGCGGCAATCAAGAAAACTAAGCAACCAAACATGAAAACTATTGGACTCGTTTCAATAGAGGCCTTTCCATGAGTTGGAAAGGATCATCGCATTTCGTCCGTGGCAATAAGATGCCGAAGATCTAAACATACTCTGACGGACTAGCCACAAGCCCAATTATATAGTGCACATCCCGGTCGGATCGGGATTTGAGGCACTACATAATATACCACTAAGAAAAAGTTTCGTCCCGAAACTTAAGAACAAGGCCCTACCTCCGACTGAGTGAACAACGAAGGATATTTCTCCTTCATCTCCGATTCCATCTCCCAGGTTGATTCCCCAACTGAATGGTTCCGCCACAGCACGCGAACCAAGGACATCGTACGGTTGCGAAGTACTTTTTCCTTACGATCCAAAATCTGCACCGGTTCTTCTGAGTATGATAAATCTGTGCGCAGTTTCAATTGTTCGAAGCTAACCACATGACTCGGGTCATGCACATACTTTCGCAGTTGAGAAACATGGAATACGTCATGCACTTCAGCCAAGGCGGGAGGTAGTGCAATCCGGTATGCCACAGCTGCCACTCGTTCCAGAATCTCGAAGGGGCCGACAAACCTGGGACTTAGTTTGCCCTTCACGCCGAAACGCATCACCCCACGCATCGACGTCACTTTTAAGAATACATGATCCCCGACCACGAACTCCAAAGGTCTACGATGAGCATCGACATAACTTTTCTGTCGGCTCTGCACCGTGCGGAGTCTTTCCCGAATCAAGCGAACTTTCTCAACTGCCTGTTCTACCAGCTCTGGCCCGAGTACTTGCCGCTCGCCGACTTCGTCCCAACAAATTGGAGATCGACACTTGCGCCCATAAAGTGCTTCGTACGGTGCCATCTGGATGCTCGATTGGTAGCTGTTGTTGTACGCAAACTCCGCCAACGTGAGATGCGTGTCCCAACTAGTCTTCAAATCGATTGCACACAGCCGTAACATATCTTCAAGTATCTGATTTGTCCTTTCCGTCTGTCCATCAGTCTGGGGGTGGTATGCAGTACTGAACTGTAGCTTGGTTCCCAAAGCAGACTGTAGGCTTGTCCAAAAATGAGATAAGAAGCGTCCGTCACGGTCAGAGACGATTGAGGCAGGTACTCCGTGTAATCGAACAATCTCGTCTATGTAAATCTGTGCTAACCGATCGACGCTCCAAGTAATTTTTATAGGAAGGAAGTGGGCTGATTTGGTCAAACGATCAACTATGACCCAAATCGCATCATGCCCCCGCGGCGTCTTCGGAAATCCCACAATGAAATCTATAGTGATTTTGTCCCATTTCCACTCAGGAATAGCGAGGTTCTGCAGCTCCCCGCCGGGCCTCTGATGTTCAGCTTTCACCTGTTGACAGGCCATGCACTGTGACACAAAGGTCGCCACATCCCGCTTCATACCTTGCCACCAGAAGGTTCTGCGTAAGTCCATATACATCTTAGTGCTCCCCGGATGCAAGGAATACTTCGCATAGTGTGCTTCCACCATAATTTCCCTTCGGAGTTCTGGGTCGCTAGGAACACATAACCTTCCTTTCATTTGTAAGGTCCCATCTTCGCCTGCCACAAAGTCAGACGTCTTCCCCGCTGAAATCAGTCCGCGTGCCTTCGCTAGGAACTGATCGCCCTCCTGAGCTGATTTGATTCTATCACGCAGACTTGGTTCAAGATGGAGTGATGCCAGCTGCACTCCTTGATGCTGAACACGGAGCTCGATGCCCATCGCCTCAAGATCTCAAAGTAAATGGTTGTTTATGGATAACGAGCCCACATACTTCCGACTCAGAGCATCAGCAACGACGTTTCCCTTGCCCGGTGTGTAAGCGATCGTCAAATCATAGTCCTTAATCAGTTCTAGCCAACGCTGCTGTCGGAGGTTCAGTTCTCGTTGTGTGAATAGATACTTGAGGCTCTTGTGATCTGTGAAGATTTTGCAAGTAACACCATAAAGATAATGCCTCCACAACTTCAGTGCAAATACAATTGCCGCCAATTCCAAGTCGTGCGTCGGGTAGTTTTTCTCGTGCGGCTTCAGTTGCCTGGAGGCGTACGATATTACCTTATCCCTCTGCATGAGCACACATCCCAAACCAAGTCCCGAGGCGTCACTGTATATCTGAAACTCCTCTACCCCATCTGGAAGAGCAAGGATCGGAGCTGAAACAAGACGCTGCTTAAGTTCTTGAAAGCTGGCTTCGCAGTCATCACTCCATTTGTATACAATCCCTTTTTGAGTGAGGCGAGTCAAAGGCGAGGCCAGTTTAGAAAAATCCTTCACGAACCTACGGTAGTATCCCGCTAGGCCCAGAAAGCTTCGTACTTCGCTGGCTGATGTAGGTTGCTTCCAATCCACCACTGCCTCTATTTTCTTTGGGTCTACGGCGATGCCCTCTGCCGAGACAACATGACCCAGAAATGCCACGCTGTTCAACCAGAACTCACACTTGCTGAGCTTAGCGTACAACTGATGCTCTCGTAATATCTGCAGCACGATCTTTAGGTGTTCCTTGTGTTCTGCCTCGTTCTTGGAATATATTAGAATGTCGTCGATGAACACGACCATAAACTTGTCTACGTACGGCCAAAACACGCGGTTCATCAGATCCATGAAAGCTGTAGGGGCGTTCGTCAAACCGAACGACATCACAAGAAATTCGTAGTGTCCGTATCGGGTCCTGAATGCAGATTTTTGAACATCATCTGGTTTGATTTTCAACTGGTGGTACCCTGACCTGAGATCAATTTTAGAGAAAACTGTTGCACCTTGCAGCTGATCAAACAAGTCATCTATCCTTGGCAATGGGTACTGGTTCCGCACGGTCGCCTTATTTAGTTCTCGGTAGTCAATACATAGCCGCATGGATCCATCCTTTTTCTTTACGAACAGCACCGGAGTGCCCCACGGAGAAACGCTTGGACGAATGTATCCTCGGTCCAACAGATCTTGTAACTGAATCTTAAGTTCCTTCAGCTCTGCTGGGGCCATTCGATAAGGTGCCTTCGATATCGGTCGCGCATCCAGAAATGTGTCGATGCTGAATTCGATCTCACGATCAGGAGGCATTCCAGGCAGCTCGTCCGGGAACACGTCGAGGAAATCTGCTATAACATCATCCTGAGCTGCATTTGCACTTTCCTGCCGGGTGTCTCGAACTGAAGCTAAGTACCCTTCACAACCCGAATGCAGCATACGCCTAGCCAAAATTGCTGATATCATCATTGCCGTCTTTGGTGCAGCGCTGCACGAATAGTAAAAGTCTGCCTCGCCGGGTAGACGGAATACGACTCGCTTCTCCGCGCACTCAATTGTTGCATGACAAGCACCCAACCAATCCATCCCGAGAATAATATCGTAATCCTTAATGTCTAATACAATGACATCTAAGGAAAGCTTCCTGCCTCCGATGCAAATATAACCATCCTTACAAATCGCATGGGCGGGCATGTCGACTCCCGAAGGTGTGCTCACGCAAAGATTCATATTTAAGGGAGTAGAAGCTAATTTATGCTCAATAGTAAAATCAGCAGATATGGAACTATGCGTAGCACCTGAATCGAATAAGACTCTAGCGGGCAAATCTCTGAAAAGTAATGTACCTGTCACGACAGTTTCAGAGACGGATGCTTCGTCCCGAGTCAGTGCATAGACTCGTCCTTGAGCACCCTGGCGTCGTGGGTTCAACGCCACAGCATTGGCATCACTTGCTGGAGGCCCCCTGTTGTGATTCTCGTGGTTCTGATTCCCGTGGTGCTGATTCCCATTGTTATGATTCCCATTGTTGTGATTCCCGTTGTGCTGATTCGGTTTTGCCTCACGGCAGTTGAAATGCTTGTGGTCCAGACGACCACATTTAAAACACCCAGTAACTCGGCATTCCTCTACTCGATGCCCTAATCTGCCGCACCTGTTGCAGTATGGTGCACGGGACGGGCCCCTATGCTCAGATATGTGCAGACGCTTTTGTGCTCCAGACCCTCCCATTTCCTGAGGCCGCTTATTATTGTTGGTACGGGAGGTTTGCACATCGGCCTTTGGTGGACAGCGCCCAAAGATCCGCTCGCTGTTCAGGGCAGCTTCATAATATTCCCTGTATGTCTGACACTTCTGGTTGATGACGTCCCTACGCAAATCGTCATTCAAATCCTTCTGGAAGCGGTAGCACCACGCCTGCTGGTTAGGCAAGAAGTGCCCAGCAAATTTAGCCAGCTTAGCGAACGCCGAGTCATAATCGTCGACAGACATACTTCCTTGCACCAGATTGCTGAAGTCGTCTTCTTTTTGTTGCCGCACAGCCCGGGGGATATATTGTTCAATGAAGGCAGATTTGAACATTTCCCAGGTAATTTTGCAGTTGGGATTGGCATCATAAATTCCTTGCTTAGTGGCTTCCCACCAATCATGCGCACGCAGCTCCAGTTGAACTGATGCACAGGCCACTCTTTTGGATCCCCTAATGCCGACCAGATTGAAGAGTCCCTCTATCTTTGCAATCCATCCCATCACCACGTCCGGTTCTGCTCGTCCGTTGAACGTTGGTGGATGCATCTTAGTGAATTCTGCCGCACGGCAGGTGTTCCTTGCTGGATGCTGTGTTTCTTCGGACTCATCCTCTACCGCCACAGCCGGCGGTGCAGCAGGCGTCACCGTGGCTCCCCCGTTGTTGGGTACCAAGGATGCAATTAGTTGCATCATGGTATCCATCTGCTTTTGTTGAGCAGCCAACTGTGCCTGTTGAGAAATGGCTTGTTGTTGCTGCACCTCCATGAGATGCATAAGTCGTTCGGACATATCCATTGAACCCGCTCCTCCGGATTCTCCAGAACTTGCCGGATCGTTCTGGACGGGCTGAGCACTGCTTGCAGCGGCAGTGTTTTTCTTAGCCATTGCTACAAAAGAGAGTAGCTTGTTAACAGCTCAAAAATGATAGATTTTTTTTGTATCTATGGGCTCATTGTATAGGCGACTCATCTCATGCAGCGGACACCGAATGCAACTCAACCGAGAGGCGCATCAAACTCCTTTATAATCTTTTTGAAATCCCAAGGATGTAAAGCCTAAGCTCTGATACCAATATGTCATGCCCCGATCCCGAAAGGGTCAATCGTCCTCGCTGGATCCTTCACGGAACCGATTCGTCCTCGCTAGGGCGTGATGCCGTACGAGCCTGGAGTTGCGCTCGTATAAGGCAAGAACTTACAGTTATAGGAACCCACTTTGAAACACAATTTAGAAAACACATTCACAGATAATTGAACACAAGTGCAGGAAGAAAATATGCTTTTTTTATTGATAATTCAGAGTAATTTACATAGAGTCTACATTGATGCGCCTTCTCGGCTACTTGAATTACATTAGAAAAGATAACTCAAAATGCAGGGCGCGCTCCATCAGATAGTCCCCGTCGTCCATACATTACGCCCTTGTATAGGTTGAAAGTCCAAGCCTCCAAAATGATCTGACTTCAACTATACTTCAAAATAGAGGTGCTCCTAACGCCTCTTCGTCTATCCACTAGCGTTGCACTGTCTGAGTGCCTGAAATAGTTGCCCACAACGTGGGTCAGTACTCAACTTGTACTGGTGAGCGGGATGAATCCCACTCGACTAAATCGACACTAGCTTATTAGGGGCGAGCATGCATTAAGATTACTTCTATAAAGAAGCAAGTGAATTCAATTCATATCAGTTGCATGTTTTGATATAAATGAAAATAGCATTGAATCCAACCAGTGCATCGATTGCTTACTCAACCGATGCACACCTTCCCTGCAACGAAACACAAGTATACTTACCATCTGCACAAGACAATAAATTGGCATGTGTTCTATTCTTTGCGGTCATTGGTGTGATCGACACCTTAGGGACATATTCCAAGCATTAACGGCGCGCCCTATCAGCCCGGGTAGCAAGCCCCGCTGGAGGTCCCGCAATGCATCGTGACGAACACGAATCAATATTTCCCTCCGGATCGATACGGTTCCAGTGCCCCGGAAAGCCGTTTCGAGGAAATGATAAACCTTGTGCACAAGTTGTCCCAGACCATGCAAATGCATGAACATTTTATATCTCACACAATGCATCGAATTAAACAGATGAAGTAAAGCAGCAATATATATATCTTATGCAACAGTTCATATTTTCTCAATGCGGTGTTCCAATTTTGATATCCCATGGGTCCAAACTCTACCCGAGGCACCAGGCCGTAACCAACAACCAAATTCCTATTCCAACCAACTGAATTTATAAGATGTGCAAGCATATAGTAAAATTAGTCTACAATTCCCATGTTCCTTTCTTAGTGGCTGGCATGCATTGTGGCTAAGCATTTCCTAGGCGTCCAACCGGGCATCATCGAGTGAACGTTTGAAACATTAGAGATCTTGGCGTGAAGAAGTAGGAAAGAAGGGACCAAACCACTCACTGGTTAAGGGAAAAGTTGCTGAAGCAAGGAATCCCGCCTAGCGACGATCAAACGTCAGTTACGCGGACCTGCAACAGCACGAGCACCGAGTTAGAATTCTTGCCTATCCTTCCTTGCCGAACTCCCCAAAAATTCAAGCTCCAATCAATAAAACCAACAGCGAAAACCAAGCAACTCGAAAGCAACACCAAATCAAGTCCTAAAGCGGCAATCAAGAAAACCAAGCAACCAAACACGAAAACTATTGGACTCGTTTCAATAGAGGCCTTTCCATGAGTTGGAAAGGATCATCGTATTTCGTCTGTGGAAATAAGATGCCGAAGATCTAAGCATACTCTGACGGACTAGCCACAAGCCCAATTATATAGTGCACATCCCGGTCGGATCGGGGATTTGAGACACTACACGGGAAGTCGAAGGGGAGAGAGCCTGAGAAGAAAGGGCAGCCGGTGGGAAGGGAATCGGAGCGGCGCGGCGGCCGTTCCGGCGGCGGGTTGGGTTTCAGCGGTTAGGGAGAGGAGAAGTTGCGGGTTGGGTTTGACGGGCCGGGTCGGGTCTGACCCGGATCCGACCCGTTAAGGGTTGGGCCGGTTCGGGCAGACCGGCAGGTCCGGTTCGGTTCAGATTAAAATATTGGTTTGGTTTAATATAAATAAACCCGGTTTATTTATGGTTCAATTCGGTTAAATTTTAAAATAGTTTTTAGGGCTTTTTTAATGGCTTCCGGGGTCTAATAAATTCCCGGAAAATTACCCTATGTCTAGTTTTCCATTTTACACCATAAAATATTATTTTCATAATATTTTAATATTAATTAATAGCATTTAAAAAAATTCTATAAAAATTAAAACACCTGATTTAATTTACAGAAAATCCAAGAAAATTCCAGAAAATTTAGAAAATCCAAATTTATCAAATTTGAAATTCAGGGGATTACACCGGGACTGCTCCTCCATACTTCGCAGCAAGTCATCACGGAGAGACGCAATCTGACGTTCAACGGCCTCCTGGACGGCCTCTTGGACTCTGGCCGACGACTGCGAGGGCTGCGACTGCGAGGGGTGTGTGGAATGTGCAGCTGTCGGGGAGGCCCTAGATGACTGCGTCGCAACCAGGGCGCCATAGGAGCCCGTACCGTAGTACATACCCCTCTGGAGACCACCAGCTGCGGTCACCCACAGGTCGTCCGCCGACGGAGATGGAGCGGGCTGCGACGAAGTACCAGCCTCTCCAGGTGTAGGTTGCACTAGCAGTCGTCCGCTCACGCAGCCTAAGATACTCGGCCTAGAAAAGGTTTGGAAACTCGATAATTGCCTAAGTTATATTAAAATAAATACAAAGTAAAATAATACTTACATATGTCTGTGAGGCCCTCTCATCAATGAGATTTTCGTCCTTGCGATGGGTGACCAAGAAGACGGTCACCATGTTTGCATCCTCACCCCTCTGTACCTGTTAAAAATATATTATTTATTACTAAACTTAAATATTTTTTCCAAGTACCATTTTATGGTACTTGTATTAAAAATAATATATTTTAAAAGAAAAAACATACAAACGACGGAAATATTTCGTCATCGGAATCGAGCCACCACACCACTTGGCAGCATTCTGCCTAGCCGCCTTGGCCTTCTTAGACCTTTCCTTGTAGCTCGGATCGTCGAATCTAGCCCTCATCGCAGTCCACTGCTCAGGCGTGATCCAACCTTAGATCGGTTTTTTTAGCACGATCACGAGCCTTCTGGTCATCCAGAGCATCTCGGATAAACTTGGCGGCAACGGTAGGAAAGAGCCGCTCGATCAACTCGGCCCAGTGCGGAGGATAAAAATACGTTTGCTACAATAAATAATTCATTAAGTTACCATCACGAATAAGTTATATAATATGCATAAATTAGAGGATTTATTTAATATAGTTTTACCTGGAAGTGCGCAAACCAGAACGCCTTCCTCTCCTCCGGAGCCTCAGAGTAGTTGATCCAAGGACCACCGTAGTTGTTCCTCAGAAATTGGCCCAGGCGTCTCTGAACCGATGATGGACGATATCTATACAGAGATAATAATTTAGATTACTGAAAAAGTCAATATACGATGAATAAAGAGAAACACAAATATATACTAAACCATCTAATTGACTTACTTTGTACCGTTGGCCCCAAATCTCTGTCCTCGTCTCCTCCGGAGGTGCGCATGGAGGATCTTGCTGATGTTGGGACACCGTGGGCACGACCTCCTCGACATGCTCATCTGTCCCCATGGTTCCGTCAGCAGGAGGAACGCTGGACGAGGGTGTACTATCACGCCAGGAACTACTCGTCCCAACAGTCGGAGATGTGAGTGATCGATATACTGGAGTACTGGGTTGCTTTAACTTTTATCCTCTTTATCCAGTGATCGATATACGCAGGAAGTCCCAACACCCTGAATCCACCTACAAAGTCTACCTTTATCCTCTTTATCCAGTGAGAAAACTGACTTAGGTTGCTTTAACTTTCCATTCCCCTCCTCTATCAAATGCAATGCAGGACGTCTACATATGTCTTCTAAGTCCAACCTGGCCTTCGGATTATCTTTCGTCTTCCCCTTTACATCCATTACAGTATTAATTATGTTATCAAACACATTCTTCTCGATATGCATGACATCAAGGTTATGTCTGATCAGATTGGTGCTCCAATATGGAAGATCCCAGAATATACTCCTCTTCGTCCAGTTATGGATGCGACCAAATCTGTCACACTTGTATCCCTTAGCAGGCTCTTCGATAGCACTTGGTAAATCTTTTACCTCTTCCCATATCGTGCATCTGGGCCACCTTGGCGGTGGATTGGCCTTCTCCACAACTCCCGCACGAAAAGCATTCCGATTCCTCCGGTACGGATGATCCTTCTCTACAACTCCCGCATTTTCTCGTATCCCATCCAAAGCGATCTCACCATCCTCTTAGATCGATAGAAGTCTTTAGGCAACTTTGCACCCTCGAGCAAGATCTCTATAATCAAATCGAGCAGTCGATTATAGCATTCTTGCGACATGTTAAAATTGGACTTGATGCTCAATAATCTTGTAACCACCTCCAACGGTGAATGATTCTCACAACCAGGATATAGTGGAGTCCTTACATTCCCAAGCAACTCCATAAACTTTACAGCATCGGCATTCGGTGCCTCCTCAGCTGCATCATAATTGTCCGGATTGAAACTAGGTCCCGCCGCATCATAATTGTCAGGATTGAAACTAGGCCCCGCCGCATCATAAACCATGTTCACCAACCCGTCGTCGTAAGCATCGTGGTCTTGGACATCCATATACGGCTCCACATAGGGCTCCGACTCCGATGCTAGAGATACAAGTTCTCCGTGCGCGGTCCACTGATAGTAATTTGGCGTAAAGCCCTTCGAGTATAAATGATATGTAACTTCCACTTCTGGATGATATTTCCTGTTGCGACATCTCACACACGGACACTTAATTTTGGTACCGTCCATGTACTGAGGGAACGCCTTGACGAACTGCAGGAACTGCTGTACACCCTTAATGAATTCATCCCGCACATCGCACATGTCATCAGGATGACGGTTGTACATCCACGAACGATGACACAGATAGTAATTCATATCCATTTCTAGAAACTTCTGCAAAATTGACAGTATGTATCATATAAATCATTACATACAATAGTTTATCACCTAACTTCCTAACTTAATCGTACTATAAAAATCATAACTGATATAATACATATTTTCATTTATCAAAACTGCAGCTGCCCCCAACCCCATAGTACTATGAACTGCACTATAAGTGTGCAGTCAACATCCTAGAAATAGTGTGTCATACTATAGAACTGCAGCTGCCCCCAACCACACTCCTAGGTCCTGATCGGTGTCTGTGTCAGTGTGTGTGTGTGTGTGCCGTGTCTGTGTCTGTGTCAGTGTCCGTTATAGAAAATACAGTATATATATATATATATATATATATATATATATATATATATATATATATATATATATATATATATATATAACATTACCCAAATAAT